>JANEYF010005666.1:0-125000 GCA_029963845.1 Rhamnusium bicolor | reverse complement strand
ATATATATATATATATATATATAAATATATATATATATATATATATATATATATATATATATATATATATATATATATATATATATATATATATATATATATATATATATATATATATATATATATATATATATATATATATATATATATATATATATATATATATATATATATATATATATATATATATATATATATATATATATATATATATATATATATATATATATATATATATATATATATATATATATATATATATATATATATATATATATGTATATATATATGTATATATATATATATATATATATATATATATATATATATATATATATATATATATATGTATATGTATATTATATATATATATATATATATATATATATATATATATATATATATATATATATATATATATATATACACTTATTATCTATTTTTGTTCCTGCGTATGGGATAAATACATTTTTGGGTATATGTCACCAATTCAGCGGAAGATTTGCAAAAATGTTGGGAAGAAATGATTTTCAACGAGAATTCGAAGTGGATGAGACACAACGTGCTCTGGAAAAAAAAGGCTTTATAACAGGAAGCAACAATCTAATGAATTAATTATTTCATACTACTATGAACTACAAGCATTATACGACCCAGCCCTGGATGTCATGGTCAAAATTATAATAATAATAATTGACAACATAGTTTCCAAAACAGGACGCAGGCACAGAATTATACATCATTCAACCCATTTCGTGGTACTGGATATCAAAGGCAACCTACAAGGAATTTTTAGGGATATAATAACCCTAATCAACGTCTCAACCAAAATTACCAACAATACAGAACAATACAATGGTTCGGAAACCACAAAACACATACAGATACAACCAGTTCCATAATAACCCCAATAATTAAATACCACATACAAGAAATCATGACGGTAGGCCAAGATGCTACATTTGTAGAAGAGTAGGTCACTCTGCCGGAAGTTGTACCGAAGGAAGAAATTGTAATGAATCATGCGCATGTTCATTACTATAGTTTCGGAAATTCCTTTAGTCTTGTGCTGTCGCGCACTTCCTGCCGACATATGATGATTCACGCAGATGTTCATTCCTAGAAGTTTCTGCAATTACCGTTTGGCAGGTGCTGCTACGTACTTCCTGCCGCCATGAAATATTGACGTCACCAAGGCCAAGATTTTTGGTATAAATAGAATGGCCGTAACCGAGGAAAGGCATTCAGTTTTCTGCTGACAACTACCTTCAGCGTGTTGAGCTGGGTAGTTGAGAAGTCTTAAGCGTGTTGAGCTTGACTCCATTTGGTTAGAAATCAGAATCCGATGACGACGCCGCCCGGCTGAATGTCTGGTAGCATCTTGGGGTTTTAAGCGTGCTGAGCTTGACCTCCTGGTGTTGGTAGCCATTTTGCCGCTCTGCACCGTCGTCACCAGTCTAGTAATTGTTTATCGCCGTGAGTCTTCAGCGTGTTGAGCTGGGCCCACTGTTGGTAAATAGTTGCTAAACCAGCCGCCGTCACTAGTCTCCTAATTGTTTATTGCCGTGAGTCTTCAGCGTGTTGAGCTGGGCCCGCCGCCGTTAAATAATTTTCGAATTTACCGCCGCATCGAATCTTAGATGTTTTCCTTCAGTACTTGGAACTGAAGCCCACCACCATCGTATTCTCACCGAATTACACTCGTAAATTAATTTCACCGATGTAAATAATATTTGTTAACTCTACTTGACTTGGTTTTATTGTTGAAGAATCTGATTTTATGTTTATTTAACTTCATGTTTTGGATAAATGTTACTTTAATAAAATAAACTCTGTTACGGATACTTTGGGCTTTCTTATTTACAACTAACAGGAATCCTGGATTAATTCTCCAAACCAGCTATCCGAAAGCAAACACTGTTACGACGCCCAAACACTTCGCTACATATTTTGGGCGTCCGAACAGACAACGTTACAAAATCAACACCCAAACGTGGGAGAACGGCACAATTAAGCCCCGGCGTCGTCCTTACATATAATGGGGGTCCGACAAAACCAAATAAAATTTTATACATTAATACACTAGTCATCAAAATTAATACAAAGACACTTTTGGATACTGGAGCGGAATAATAATAATAATAATAATAATAATAATAATTTTATTTATAAATCGAGGCCAAGATACAGTCGGCCAGACAACACGCTTCTCGGATCCAGAGTGTGGTGGAATATAAGACGACTGGTAGAGTATTTACTCCCAGGAATCCGGCGCATACAGCCGGATTAACCCTTGAATGCCGGTGCTCCTGAAATGAACCTACATGCCGGTAGGGGGTCCTTCAGGGACCCCAATGAGACATGGTATTTTTTTGCAAATATTTTTATGCATTTTTGAAAAAGACTACACCTAGAAGTATTTTATACAAATGTATTTAATTTTAGCAAAAATGGAATTTTTGACAAAGCAAAATATCGGTTTACATTGAAACACTTATTAACTAAAAGAAAAGAATAAAATGTTACTATATGACAAAGAAACGTAAACCTATTATATAATTCAATCAACTGGATGTCTGTTTATATTTCAGTTTGACGAACAGGTGGTACATATAATTCTTTGCTCTTTTTTTCTGTGAACTTCGTGCATACAACTTTCTACATAGTGCGCACATTGTGTTAACTTTCTTGTCCAATTTTCGAGGGCACTGATAGCACTCTGGCTCGTTTTCTAACCGGAGTTGCTGGCTGAGGAATATGTTGATCTGGCACTACTATTCCACAATCTCGTAGAGCCGATTTTTCATGCTCCTTATGATTTTTATAGTTGGACCTTTTCTCCATATTGGTTTGAGCAAGATCATCTCCTAATTGTAAGAGAAACAATCATCGTCGCGATTTATTATTTTTTTTCCAATCAGGATTTTTTTCAACGTATAAAATAAAAGCATTTAGGGCACAAATATCCAACATATTCATAAATATTCTATATGGCCATCGAGCTGTTCTTCTGGTGCATCAGAATACTCCCAATAAGCTTATCGGCATTGTCAACGGCACCCTTACTTGCGTTGTAATCTAAAATCATATATGGCTTATTTTTGTTGTCTGCACATATTTTATCATCATCATGTTGGCTTGATATTAGATGCACCATCCTATTCTTTTTCGGAATATAAGAGACCATTGTTAGGTTTTGGTAAAATGCAAACATAGATGACTCGACTAGCCTGGATCTTACTTTTAGCTGAGTTGGTGTGTCCGGCTTGTTCTGCGAACAGTTCCAAGTAATGTAAGTTTTTTCGTCTATAAATAATTCGCTAATGAAACGCTTGAGAAAAAATTATCTGTTGTTATTCCTCGCTAACTGTCATGGTACGGTTCTATCAAATCTGATACGACACGCAAGCCTTGATTCTTCTTTACACCCATAAGGAGATTTTTCAGTGTACACCTGAAGTTGCATAAATATGTCGTTTTCACATCAACGGCTGCCCAAATTTTTATCCCATATCGTCCAGGTTTTGATTTGATATATTGTCTAAAATGGGCATTTTCCCCGGAAACACACTAACTGTTCGTCAATCGTGATATTTTCGTACGGTTCAAATGCCTTCCTGCAATTATTCAACAAACATGTCCCAAATATCTCTTATTGCTGCTAACTTGTCTTCTACCTTTCGCTCAGCTCTAGTTGATTTGTCATCGAATCGTAAAAATACAGATATTTGCTCAAATCTATCCGCGGTAAAGCAGCTGCGAAAATGATCGACGTATGGAGGTATTAGTAGACCATTTCCCGAGTAGATTCTTTCCGACACCTTAGTGCACCTGCTTTTAGGGAAGTATTCCTAAAAAACCATCAAGTTCATCTTTTTTCAAGAACTGTCCAATGTCTCTTATTGTCTGGATTTTTGGTATTCCACGCATCAATATATCTAGCAGCTTCTTCATTGGTATGACGACAGATGATGTCTTCATTTCCGTTGTCAAAAAGAGGTTGAAAATATCTAAGAACGTATCTTTACTGTAATTTGTAACGCCTGGATGTGCATTTACAAGATTCCTTTGGCGTCTTTTGGTGATTACAAAAGGGTGACAATTCCACTGCAAGCCTGATTTGAGGTACATTTTATGCTACTACCTTCCTCAACATCTTCAAGGTTCCGTAGGTTCACCATCCTGAGAATCATCTTCCAGTCCCGTCGGTTCCTCGTCTGATTCCTCTTCACTTTGTATTTCTAGGTTATCCTCAATTTGACGACATTTTCAACCAAATCTCGAGCTACCTCACTGTCTGACTCTTCATCGCTTTCATACTCCATTTCAGAGTCCGAATCAAGATTGTTAATTATATCTTCATGTTCTTTTTGTGTTAGTGTCCTGATTCTCTCCCAATGCTCCATTTTGAGTGAAAACTTTAAAAAATCGGATTTAGTAACACAAATTTTTGGTATCGTTTAATGCCGAATCGGGGTCTCAACGGGACCCCACTTACTTTATGACTTTATGGTGAGACATTATCGCCACGACGCACTGCAGCATACTGAAATATTGTGCAACACGTATCTACCGACACATACCTAGGAGCGCTGTTGCCAATATGTTCAGAAAAAAAGTTATTGGATGAAAACACCACTTGGGGTCCCAGCTGGACCCGAACAGGCAATCAAGGGTTAAGACGTCAACACCATACTCTAAATCTGACAGTAATGCTTACTATCAAGCAGCACTGTCTAGATAGGATCCGGGCGCTCATGGCGATAAAGAAAACATTGAAGAGGCGGGTGAGGAGTATGGAACAAAACAATTTGTTCCGTACGAATCCTTCCCGCCTCTTTCAAGAGCCACAGCGTGTTGTCGAGAATCCGCCGACTATAGAAGATGTCGAAACCTTCTGGAAAGGAATCTACGAAACGACGCGTCCATTCAATAGCGACACTCCATCAATTGCACACTTCGAGGCTCTGTGTCACAGACATCTTGAAGAGCCAGAAGAAGTGTGCCCGGCAATCAGTACGGAGGAAGTCCAACAAGCACTTGTTGGTACCAAGAACTTCGCTGCCCCGGGCCCAGACGGCATTAACAACTGGTGGTGGAAGAAATTTCCTTCCATTCACCGCCGTCTGGCGCGAGTTTTCGACTCATGGTTGAACGAGGGGCAGCAGATTCCGGACTGATTCGTCGAGGGACGTACTGTGCTTATCTCCAAAAAGGGGGATCTTTCCGACCCGAGGAATTATAGGCCGATCACTTGCCTCAACTCCTGCTACAAGATATTTACACGTATCTTGTATGCTAGGACACTGAGGTCTGTTGATCTGGTCTTCCAGCAGATACACGAACAGCGTGGTGCCAAGAAGGGCACGGCAGGTTGCAAGGACAGCCTGCTGATAGACCGCTGTATTACACAGGATTCTGTGCAATACAAGCGGAATCTATCGATGGCCTGGATTGACTACCGCAAGGCATTTGATACAACGTCGCATCAGCTATTGTTGCACTTACTCGAATGTCTTGCGGTACCAGCACCACTAGTGAGATGCATAGAACAGCTGCTGCCGCTCTGGAAGACCCGCTTCACCATAACATCAGGTGCACAGCGGGTCACAACAGAGCAGGTGGCATTTAGGAGAGGAATTTTCCAGGGTGACTCCCTGAGTCCTCTCCTCTTCTGCATCTCACTGCTGCCGTTGTCTGTTGGGCTCCGCCACACCCGCGGATATCAATCTGGACCACCCAGCGACCGGAGGCATAAGGTCACCCATCTATTTTATATGGATGACCTTAAACTTTATGCCTCCGGTGAGCGCGAACTACAAAACGCTCTTAGGGTGGTCGAAGAATATACGCGGACAATTGGTATGGAGTTCAGGTTCGACAAATGTGCAGTCGTCCACCTCAAGAGAGGACGATGCGGGGAATTCTCTGAAGATGCGCAGCTCGCAGACGGAAGCATCCTAAGACATCTGGATGCCGGAGAGACCTATACATACCTGGGTGTGCAACAAAGGCACATTCAGGATGTATCACAAATAAAAGATTCTCTCCGCGGCAAGTACGGACACCGCCTCCGAAAGATTTGGTCTTCCGAACTTTCGGGGAAGAACAAGGTGTCTGCAACAAATATGCTTGTCGTTCCGGTTCTGCTCTACTCCTTCGGAGTAGTAAAGTGGACAGTAGAGGAGCTGCGCCAATTAGATAGGGATACCCGCAAGATGATGAATATTCACAGAAGTATTCATCATAGATCGTCCGTTCCTCGTGTATACCTCCCACGTCAACGGGGGGCCGAGGACTCTTGAGCCTGGAGTGTACGCATGGCAGAGTAGCTCTGAGTATGGCTGTTTATAATATTCATCAATTATAATATTCATCAATGATATTGTAAATAATCTAGATGTAAATTACTTGTACGCTGATGATGTAAAAATTTTCTGCCCTATTAATGACGTATCAGACTGTAGGAACCTGCAAAGCAACCTGAATAATTTGAATGAGTGGTGTATATCGAATAATCTTCCCTCTGAATGCTTCAAAGTGCAATGTTATGACCTTTTCTAGGAAACATTTTCCCATCCGATATCAATATAAATTAGATAATGTTACCTTAAATCGGCCCGAATCAATCAAGGACTTAGGAGTCATATTTGATAGCGAACTCTCTTTCAATCTTCATATTAATCAAGTTGTTAAAACATCTTACAGAAGCCTAGGTTTTGTTATCAGAAACTCTCAAGGATTCTCTGATCCAGCAGTACTAATGCTTCTTTTTAATGCACTTGTAAAATCTAGGCTGGAATATGCTGCTATAATATGGCAGCCGGGATACAATGTCTATGCTGAAAGCTTGGAAAATGTACAAAGGCGTTTCTTGAAATACCTTTCTTTTAAATTAGATGGTCAATACCCACCTGTTGGAATACCTCAAAATCACTTACTTAATAGATTTTCAGTATTAACTCTACATGATCGCAGAAGAACACAGGCCTTAATTTCTCTAAATAAATTAATAAATAACAAAATTGATTGTCCACAACTCTTGGAACAACTTAGTTTTCGTGTGCCTAGAGTTGAAACTCGTGTTGGCAGTACTTTTTATCTCGCCGTACCACGAACTAATTTATTGAAATTTCCCCCTACATTTTATGTGTGAAAATTGTAATAACCTGCAAGATAGAATCGACATATTTAATTGTTCTTATAGTTGTTTAAAAAAGGTGTATGTGTCTAGCTCAGTTTAATTTCTGTTTTCATTTTGTGTCATATTTGAATTGTTAAATTTTATGTTTTTCTTTTTCTTTGTTACTTTTAGTTATTAGTGTATTATGTATTGTGTATAATTAAGTACTGTTGTATTTTCCCATCCTGTAATTGGTTTAAGTACTGTTGGATGGTGTATGCTAAAATAAAATAAAAATAAAAATAAAATGTAACATAGTCAGGAGCTCAGATCCCCTCTTGCGGTTCGTAAAACATCACGAAACTGTAGGAGTGGGAGCAGGATTGTTCAAGGCAGCAAAAAGAGCCGCAGATGAACTCGGTCTCGCATTTGACATCAGGCGAGGAGGCCGGCGAGGTGCTGATGTTGAGTCAGTCACCGAACTTCAGCCAAATCGTCTGAAAGCCCGAATCAGAGCTGCCGAACAGGAAAAACTGTTTCGGCAGCACGTCGATAAACCCCAGCATGGTGTCTTCTATAAGAACATAGAAACACTGGGTTTATCGACCAGGCTGACCTTCGCCTTTCTAAGGTCAGCAGGGCTTAAGTCGGAGACCGAGGGATTCATTATGGCCTGTTAAGATGGTGTTATCAACACCTTGGTCTACCGTAGCCGCGTGTGGCGTGTAGAGGTTCCTGATATCAACTGCAGGACCTGCCATCAGGCGCCGGAATCGCTCATGCACTTACTACCTGCATGCCCCATATATGCGATTTCGGCCTACATCCACCGGCATAACGCGGCGTTACGAGTGCTATACTACCATCTAAGGCACTCGTACGGGGTAGACCAGACACCAGTGCTGCCTTAGGTCCCCGGAGATATTGAGTCCGTTGTCGAGAACGAGAAATGCCGGATTTACTGGAACTACTCGTTCCCGACTGTCAGGCTAATCCAAGCCAACAAGCCTGACATAGTCCTCCTCGAACATCAACTCAAGGTGATGTATGTCATCGAGTTCTCGGCACCTGCAGAGAAAAACATCACCTTGAAGGAGGAGGAGAAACGGACCAAATATCGAGATCTCCGGTACGAGCTCCAAGTGCTGTACCCAGGCTACTCGGTAAAAATGGTCGTCCTTATAATCGGTGTACTCGGAGGGATAAAGCCTACGCTGCTCTCGGGACTGAAGATCATACCAGCCTGCCAAAAACCAGCCGAGTGGCTGACAGGCCAAATGCAGAAGGCGGTCATTCTGGGTTCTCTCCGTCTGCTTAGGGCACATGATTCTGGTATCTACAGTCACTAACCCTGCGGGATGTGGGGGTGGCTGTAGTTGATACGCCGGCGCGACTCCCGTGAGGCGTCGGAGGCCACGGGAGGACTGACCGGCATCGGGAAACCGAAAAAAAAAAAAAAAAAAATTATTTCTTCACTGAAAAAAAATATACACAGTGGCATACAAAAACAGTGTAGAAAATGTCAAATAAACAATTTAAAAGAGTAAAAACTAAAACGTTTACAACAAAGTATAACATGAATAACATGAATACGTCATAAAACAAAAAATCAGGACAAACTTAATTAAAAGATGTATAGGTATAAAAAAAAGAAAAAACCTTGTGTATCTATTATAAGACCAAGGCATAGTACTATTATTACTATGCCTAGAGCGCAAAAAACATCATTTAGAAGAATTCTTGGATAGTATAACAATTTTTTTCTAGCAATAGTTTTTTAAGTTTTGACTTAAAAATGTGAATACTTCCGGAAACTTTAAGGTCTTCAGTTAGAGCATTATAAAATTTACATCCTTGATAAAGAAAACTTTTCTGGTACATACTAGTTCTGTGGAGATCAGGACGTAATATACCTTTGGCTCTGGTTTCGTATAAATGACAAATTTGATTCCTTGAAAAAAAAGCTATTATGTTTGAAAATATATGAACATACCTCAAAAATATACAAGCAAGGAACTGTTAGAATTTTTAAGTTTTTAAAGGCATTTCGACCAGTCTCTCTGTAATTCAAATTTGCTAAAATTCGAACTGCATATTTCTGTAATATAAAAACTCTATTAACATTACTACTATTACCCCAGTTCACAATTCCATACCTCAGATGAGAGTGAAAACCGGCATAATAGAGAGTCATGAGGACCTCCTGACTACAGTGCTTAGACATAAATTTTAGGGCATAGCAACTTGTCCTTAATTTAATACATAAATTATCAATGTGCTGAGTCCATTGCATATGACTATCAAAAGTAACATCTAATAGTTTATTAGAATCGTAAGTTTTTGTAACGTAGTCGGTACCTTCAAAAAGTGTTAAAATCTCAGAATTACTATTTAATGAAAATTGAGTAGAGACAGTCTTACTCTTGTTTAAATTTAGTTTGTTTTTTTGGGCCCAGTATATTATTCTTTCATAAACTATTTCCGTTGTCACTTTAGCTTCAGTTAAATCGTTCTCTATAACTAAAATGTTGGTATCGTCGGAATAACAGACCACATGAACGTTTGGAATTTTCTCTAAGAAACTGATTAGGTCATTGGCAAATAATATATACAAGAGGGGTCCCAAAATTGAGCCTTGAGGAACACCTTGTCTAATGTCACAAGTATTGCTCTGCACTTCCCTCAACATTCTTACAATTTGCGTTCTATTCTCCAGATAAGATGCAAATATTTGAAGAGCATTTCCACGAACACCATAAAGTGCAAGTTTAGCTTTCAGCAACTGATGATCAACAAGATCAAACGCTCTAGAAAAATCGACAAAAAGACCTATAACATGTTTATGATTGTCCAAAGCATTTATGATTTTGTAATGAAAATCACATAGGGCAGAATCAGTGCTCTTATTAGCAGTGAAACCATGTTGTGATGATGAAAGCAACATATTTTTGTGTAAAAAAACCTGATAACTGGTCCTTAAGATGGAGTTCCAAAGTTTTGAAAAACTACAGAGTAAACTGATAGCCCTGTAGTTGTTGTAGTCATTTGGATCTCCTTTTTTATATAGAGGACTCACTATTGCCAATTTAAATTTGCTGGGAAAAATACCTTTTTCTATGGATAGATTGATTATATAAGCCAGCGGAGAGCTAATCAAATATTTGCATTTTTTAATTAAATTATTAGACACATTGTCGTGCCCGCTGGAGTTTGAGGACTTCAGTTTATTTATAAGAGATTCAACATCAGCTACGGAAACTGGAGACAAAAATAAAGATTTGTTAAAATTAGTTACATTAGATTCTAAGAACTTAAAATCACGTGTTGTATTATTATTAGTGGTATTCGAAAAATGATAATTAAAGTTATTGGCTACTTTCTCAATGGGGACCTTGTTTCCGTCTTTCTCAATACTTATTTCCTTTGTAACTGTACTTGAGCCTTGTAAAGTTTTTATTATATTCCACATAGACTTTGTTTTGTTGTCTGAAAGACGAATTACTTGATCGTTGTATGCCTTTTTAGCAGACTCTAATTTATGACGATATAAGTTATTTAAGTGAACACTAAGATCCTTGTAAGCTCTATTTACCTTTGCAAGGTCGTTATACATAGTGACCTGATTTCTAAGCTGAGTTAGTTCAGGTGTAACATATTTATTTACGTTACATTTTCTTTTGTTAGTGCTAAACCGTTTTATTGGAAAACTTAAATCATAATTGTGCAAAATTATATCGTAAAATTTATCTAAAGCGTTATTAGGGCAACTTTGGGTAAGCACAATTTGCCAATGTTGATTTTTTAGATAGTTAAGAAAACGACTGGTGTTTTCCATACTAAAATTTCTGCGGTATACATATTTATTTTCTTTTTTGATTTGTTTTTCCACCTTAACTGAGAAAATTTGTGACAAATGGTCAGACAAAAATAAATCAACAACACAAGATCTAAAATTAGAAATATTTGAGGTGATGAGAAAATTGTCTAAGCACGAGCTAGAGGTGGGGGTCACTCTTGTTGGCGAGTTAACAGTAATATGGAGATCGAAACAGAACAGAAGATCTCTGAAAAGTATTAAATTCGTGGTATGACTTAAAAAATTTATGTTAAAATCCCCACCTATAATAATTGTTTTACCCATATTAAACAGTTTGTTAAGTAGACCATTACATAGATTTAAAAATAATTTAAAATCTCCACAAGGAGGCCTATACATTGCAAGGACTAAAATTTTATATTGTATAAGTTCTACACAGCAGCATTCTATAACACCTTCTTCGCAAAATTCACCAACAGTATAAATACTAAAATTTGAGCTAAACTCTTTGTTTAAGTATATAGCGACACCGCCATGCTTAATATTTTTCCGACAAAAGGAGTCGATTAAAGTAAAATTGCTCAATTTCATAGCATTTAATTGTTCGTCATTTTGCCAATGTTCCGAAAGCAGGAGTATATCACAGTTATAGTCATCACATAAAACATTATCTAAGTCAAGAATTTTATTAGATAAGCACTGAATGTAATTACAAAAGAGGCACTTAAGAATTGTCGAATTCTTAGAAATTATTGAAAATATCTAATGGTGGCCGGAGGACATAAAATCCCTACTTTAGGAGAAGTAACTTTTACCCTTACTATCGGCAACCTGTCTACAAAATGTATCGCCACCGTTATCACAACTTCACCAGTTCCCTTAAACTTTGGCATGGCATTTTTAAATAATCATAAATCAATAATCGACTTGGATTCTGGAAAAGTATATTTAAAATTCAATAACAATACAACTGTGGTTCACCTATCAATGGAAAGTAACGCAAAGATTATATAATACTACAATAAGGAATGAAAAACCGATAAGAAATTGAAACCAATACCCGAAATATAAATTAGAATATAAGAAGGAAATCAAAATTTATGTATTTACCCATCTCAATAAAATAAATGGCAAGTCCAAGAATAAGAAAAAACCAGAGGATAAAAGCTTAATGGTACAAAAACTTGTAACAATCCATGATAAAATCATAAACAAGCCATCAGATATTCAATGGAAGAAAAAAGAAGAAAGAGATGTCTACATTTGTGGACTCTACAATTGAATATGAATTAGAAATAACAGATATCAAAATAAACGAAAATATATTGATATTTTCGATACCTCTAACCAGCACCCAATAGCTCATTGTATCTCAGAAGACTTAAAAGTGGGGAAAGGCTTGGCCGAACAAGTCCAGAATAAATTTAACGTCAGAAAACAATTAGGAAACCAAAACCTAATACAAGGAAACGTGGGAGTAACAGAACACGACGGAAAAAGTAACTATCATTTGGTTACGAAATGAGAATTTTGGGAAAAACCGAAATTAAAAACATTATGGCGTTGCCTACAGAAGACAAAAGAGCACATAAAAGGAAGTAAAACAAGAAGACTAGCAATACCTAGAATAGATTGTGGTCTAGTCAAACTGGATTGAAGAGTAGTAAAAAATATGTTATATTTTATCTTTAAGGATAGAAATAGACATTCTAGTTTGTAATCTTCCGGTCACGGGGCACTCGGATTGTTGCGAAAACACAACAACAACACTAATTATCCACGAAAACGAACAAGGAAACATCAGGATCAATAAACAAGAAATCGACATATTAAAAGAAGATACACAAGAAAATCCTATCAAGGCCACTTTAAGTGAAGACTACATTCTAGAAACAAATAAATAATACAATCTATACCTAGAAATCTATGAACAAATTGCTAGCAATATCCTAGAAAACATGTACTTTGAAGAAAAAACAAACTTTCTGGTACAATGTTCTCTTTTAAATCTAGGGTCACCTAAAATTAGTGATAACAAAATAACTTTTAAAATAATAAATATGGGTTTTAATAAAGTAAAAATTTTCAAAAATTCGACAATATACAGAAGCGTCAGAAGGACGAGTCACTTTAGCCGATCATAACTTGAGCCATATAAAAGATGAGACATTTAAAGAAAAGTTAGCACAACTACTCGAAGAATTTTCAGATGTATTTTCAAAGTCAACGAGGAATATGGGGTTGACCCATCTAATGGAACACAAAATCGACGTTGGTAATGCTGAACCAATTACATCTCGCCCCTATAGAGTTTCACAAAAAGAACGTGAAATAATAGACACACAAGTTAAGGAGATATTGGAAGGTGACGTAATTAGGCCATCACATTTACCTTGGTCTAGCCCAGTCGTACTTGTTAAGAAAAAAAGACGGCAATACTAGATTTTGTGTCGACTACAGGAAATTAAATAATGTAACAAAAAAATCAATGTACCCGATGTCTAACATAGACGATATATTGACATACCTGGGTGATTCACAATGCTTCACCACACTAGATATGTTTAGCGGGTATTGGCAGGTAAAAATTGAAGAAAATTCGAAACAATAAACCGCATTTATAGCTCAAAGGCATGGCCTCTATGAATTTAACGTTATCAGTTTTGGATTATGCAATGCTCCAGCCACATTCCAAGAACTTGCAGATAAAGTTTTCAAAAGAATGAAGTGGAAAGAGATACTAATTTACTTAGACGACAATATAGTATTTTCAAAAACCCTAGAAGAACACTTGGAAAAATTAAACAATACCTTTCAGCGATTAATGGAAGCAGGGCTAACACTAAAACCCAGCAAATGCATATATGTAGGCACAGTAGGTATCGGGGGGAGTTCTATTACAAGAAGATGATAACCCCATTGCGTTTGTCAGCAGAAGTTTGTTAAAAGCTGGAAAAAATTATACCATTACCGAACTTGAAGGATTAAGTGCAATTTGGATGTTAGGATATCTACGTCACTTAATTTACAGCCGACCTGTAAAAATAGTTAGTGACCATCACCCTTTGTGCTGGATTAGGTTACTAAAAGACCCTTCAAGAAGGTTCGCCAGGTGGTCCCTAAAACTTGCCGAATATGACTTTACGATTGTTCACAAGAACGGTTTAGCTCATAAAGATGCAGATTGTTTATCTCGAAACCCTGTCCTAAAGGCAGACGAGAATTCTTGCGATGCAGAAGACATACCAACTTTCCTACTAGTCCCCTCTGACATAGCAATAGAACAACAATTATATCCAGAACTAAAACAACTAATAGATGCGATAAAAAATTCATCCAACAAGTCGTTACTAATTGGCGTAATTAAACGTGCAAAAAAATTTTAGACTACAGGATGAAGTATTATACAAAACTAATACATCTCCGGAAGATCTAGAAAATTTGTTAGTTATATCGAAAGCCCTAGTAGGGGAAATACTATTTTCCCATCATAATGAGGCTTTATCTGGACACTTAGCGATAGCAAAAACGTTGCACAAAATTAAAAATATATATTACTCGTGGTGGTACAAAATTATGTAGAGAAATTTGTAAAAGGTTGCGAAGATTGTCAGGCTAGAAAAGGTCAACAAAATAAAAAACCGGTAGGGCTTCTGCAACCTATACCTGTGGGAACCCCCCTCCGAAAAAATTAGGATCGATATCCTCGGCCCAATCAGAAAAAAACAGGAATTGTTGTCGCAACAGACTACGCAACACGCTGGGCAGATACACGAGCATTACCATCGAGTAAGGCACTTTCTGTAGCTAAATTTATATTGGATGGAATAATTACTCGCCATGGATCTCCTAGGCATATTCTTAGCGGCAGAGGACAAACCTTCCGCTCAGATCTTATTCGCGAACTGTTGAAGTGTACGGGTAAAACTAATCAATTTACAACTGCATATCATCCATCATGTAATGGCTTAACAGAATGCCTTAATAAAACTTTGGCTGATATGTTTTCAAAATATACAAACACACAACAAACAGACTGGGATGATTACTTGCCACACGTAACATTCAGCTATAATACAGCACATCAAGATACAACACAATTTTTCTCGTTCATGTTGGTTTATGGTAGAGAATCAATTCTACCAAGAGAAGCAAATTTAATGGAGTCAAATGTCTCACAAGACGCATGCAAAATAAGAGAACAAACATTGGCAGTACGAAATTTAGCAATAGACAATATTATCAAAAACCAAGCTATAGACAAAACAAGGTACGATGAGAAACATAGACACTTACAATTTAAAAAAGGATATAAAGTAAAAGTATTTACACCAATAAGGAAAGTGGGACGACCAACAAAACTACTTTTGAAATGGTTCGGTCCATACTATATCGTCAAGAAAATGAGTGACGTGGATTATGAAATACACAAAGGATCCACAAAAAAAATGTAAAAATGAAATAGTGCAAGTAAGAGGCATCTTGCCATTTAATGACCCCTGGACTCCGGAGGTAGTCCCAAATGGTTCAGAATAGTTGTAAGTTATGTAATGAATTAATATATTAATTATTATCCTTAAGATTGGTTAATAGTGTATGACTGCATATGCGTGTGCACGTATATATAATGTATATATAGGATATTAAGGTTTAGCAGCTTCTTTTAATGGAAGGCGCAAGCAGTAAATAGTTTTAATAACATTATTGTTTGGCACAGGTTCATTGTCTTGTCTCTACTGGCAGCTATTAATGCCAATGTTCAACACGTAGAAGTAACAGCAGGAGCTTTCTGGAAAGCTCTCCCAGCCACGATGGGATATGAAACCACTATCCCATTGATTTATGAGTGTAGTTGGTTCGAGAAAGAAGAGGCCGATAAAATAAATTTTGAGATCTTTTGCATCAATAAGCTCGATAGAAAACTAGAATGTAGTATTTTATAAAATTTAGATTCACTTAATAATGCCTATTAATTGGAGGTTCTATCACTAAAGTGTAGCTGGGATGTCAATTATTTACAAAATTTTGCAAATACTAAGAAAAGTTTTGTCCGAAATAAATGATCTTCATACTTTTTAGAAGAGGGATTATTTTGGTGTTGTGGGGTGGCGACCGAACATAAACTTGATACATTTACAAAAAGGGAAGATATTTTGAGAGAACAAATTTTTAAACTAAATAAAGGTCTCACAAAATCTCACACAAATTTCAGAAAATTCAAAAGAATTTAAAAAAATATGAAAAGATGGTAGCTTCAGCTTTTAATAATAACGGAAACTAGAATACATAAATTAGAACGATATACTAATTGGCTAAAAAGCAAAATGTCGCTCCAACAGGAAAAGCAAAATAATTTAGAATATTATATTAATCAATCAGTTCCAAAACCTTAAGCATATAATACAAATTACTAGATCGACAAAAAAGCAGGGTGTTTTGAACTCTTGTAGACAACACCAAATACCTATCACTATCCTAAATTCTATAATATTAGCACACGACCTACTAAATCTAGAAGATGAATTACAACTTTCCAACCATAGCTTAGCAATTCCAATATCAGACATTTCTAAATTCTACCAACTTCCACTGTGCGACTGCGCATGGACCCAAAATAAAATTATCATCAATATAAGGGTACCAATAACACATAAGCCAATCATGGGAACTTTTCGACCAAATCATTACTCCCTTTGCTTGATCAAGCGAAACATGCGTTATTAATCACGATACTATCTTTCTGGCAGTCTCTAAGAATTCACAACAAATGGATAATCAAATTAGACAAATTTCAGGAACGGACTTACATCACTGTAAACCCTATCATGACAAACTTTGTTATCTACCTCGCTTTTCGACAGATACTTTACAAGGTCATGCATGTGCTAAGAAATTATACACAGGTACCATAGTGAAAGAAATTAATCACCACTGTCCCATGAACTGTCACAAATCCACAACAACTATTATTTCAGAAATTAAAGAAGAAATGTATGTCATTACCCATCCTAAACAGTCCACTCAAATCAAATTCCCCAATAGAACCATCACATTTCCAGTCCAAACCTTCAGCTCATCCGGAGCGATAAAAATCAATTTACCCTGCAATTGTCAACTAATGATGGAATTTGAAGAATTAATACCTAAAAGATTTCCTTGCTTAGACCCATTTTCTCATCAAGCAATATTTACTCACATCATACCAGCAGCCTGGTCTGACTTAAAATAATTTGTGCTTAACCCCAAGCATCAAGATAACTATCCTAAATTTCAAAATTTTTCAGAATGTCTAAATAGCAACTGGACACTAACAATCCCTCATTTAAATCTTTCATTTATAAATGAAAAGATAGAAGAAATAAGTAACAGTGTGGGGGAATATAGTAAATTTTCTTACTCAGATTCTTATGGTCTACACAGTGACACAATATTTTTAATATGGAACTCCATATTATCTATAGCGATTTCATGTATTATTTTTAATGGAAGAGCCCTCGCCCTCCTTCCAGCGGTAGTGGTCACGCCGAACAACGTGGAACGGTGAGAACAATACTCCTATTCATTATGATGTTGTCTTTGGTACTATATGCGCCGCTTTGGTATTATTCATTGCATACCTTCTGATTAAATATTTCGTTTTTGCTGCAAACGCCTTAAAAAACCTAGAATAGAAAAAAAATAATGAAACAAACACACCCGCAGTAAGTAATCTAGGAAACTCACAATGTAGAAACCGGTACATTATAGAGTTTGCATTCTGCACAATGTAGAGAATGATAGTCAATAAAAAAGTAGTTTAAAGTTGATTTTCAATAGGTACGTACCATAATTTAAAATGAGAATTAAATAAAATATTCAAAAATTAAACTGAGCTACCGAAATAGCCCATTTCAAATTCAAAAAATACCACATCGTTGGGTTATTTAAGTTAATAATTTCGTAGATTATTAACACTGACGTAGTTTTCCACGAAACACCATAACCATCTAAAATTACCAATCTAACCTCGATATTTCAGTATATATCAGAATCCTTAGATTCACAAGGTCAAGTTGATGTTATATACACAGACATACAGAAGGCATTTGATCAAATAGATCACATTTTATTACTATCAAAGCTGAGAGGAATTGGTTTCTCTGACTCTTTAATTTGTTTATTTGAGTCCTATTTAATTGGGAGACATCAATTTGTTGAATATGGAGGCTATCGTTCTCAATCATATACAGCAGTATCGGGAGTTCCGCAAGGATCAAATTTAGGACCCCTTCTATTTCTTATTTTTATTAACGACCTAACAGCTAATATTAATTCTCACCACCTACTATTTGCTGATGATCTCAAAATTTTCCTAGAGATAAGTTTTATAGAGGATTGTATCTTACTGCAAAATGAAGTTAATAAAATTTCTAGCTGGTGCTCGGCCAATTCTCTAAAGTTAAATATTGGCAAATGTAAGGTTATGTCATATACAAGGAAGGACACTACAGTTACCTTTCAATATAAAATAGATAATAACATTTTAGATCGTTGTGTGAATTATAAGGATCTGGGAATTACTTTTGACCCAAAACTTATTTTCAACAATCATATCGATGAAATGGTCAAATCAGCATCTAGAACCTTAGGTTTTTTATTAAGAAATTGGGGCAGTTTTGTGAATATTGACACCCTGAAACTGTTATACATATCATTTATAAGAAGTAAATTGGAGTATGGCTGTATTATTTGGTTTCCCATATATCAAAATTCATTGTCACGCATTGAATCAGTTCAACGCAAATGTCTGAAATTTATGTTTTTCAAATGTAATGGATCTTATCCTCCCCGAGGTACAGACAACAATATACTGCTTAATATGTTTGACCTTAAATCTCTCAGATTCAGAAGAGATGTTGTCGTTTTATCCTTTCTTTATAAATTAATTAGTCACAATGTTGATTGTTCATTTCTTTTAAGTAAACTAAACCTATCAGTCCCCAGATTAGAATCCCGTCAAAACAACCTCTTTTACTGCGATGCTCCTCGTACAAACCTTATGATAAAGTCACCAATCTTTAATATGTGTAAAACTTTTAACACCATTTCATCTTTATGTGATGTCAACTATGATAGTTTAGCTAAAATAATTCATATATATGAAGAAAACTGTGCTTATTAAATTAGATTATTTCATAACACTATAATATATTTTACTTTTATGTATGAGTTTTCTTGTAAACTCTTCATGTAATAATGACTATGTGTATTACAAATTTGTGCATTTTATATCACAGTATACTTAGTTTTAAGCTTTTCCTGTAATTGGGTGCTTTAACCTATAGGAAATAAATTACTTTTTTTTTTTTTCCGGAATATCCGATGCCGGTCAGTCCTCCCGTGGCCTCCGACGCCTCACGGGAGTCGCGCCGGCGCATAAACTACAGCCACTCCCCACATCCCGCAGGGTTAGTGACTGTAGATACCAGAATCGTGTGCCCTAAGCAGACGGAGAGAACCCAGAATGACCGCCTTCTGCATTTGACCTACCAGCCACTCGGCTGGTTTTTGGCAGGCCGGTATGATCTTCAGTTCCGAGAGCAGCGTAGGCTTTATCCCTCCGAGTACACCGATAATAAGGACGACCATTTTGACCGAGTAGCCTGGGTACAGCACTTGGAGCTCGTACCGGAGATCGCGATATTTGGTCCGTTTCTCCTCCTCCTTCAAGGTGATGTTTTTCTCCGCAGGTGCCGAGAACTCGATAACATACATCACCTTGAGTTGATGGTCGAGGAGGACTATGTCAGGCTTGTTGGCTTGGATTAGCCTGACAGTCGGGAACGAGTAGTTCCAGTAAATCCGGCATTTCTCGTTCTCGACAACGGACTCAATATCTCCGGGGACGTAAGGCAGCACTGGTGTCTGGTCTACCCCGTACGAGTGCCTTAGATGGTAGTATAGCACTCGTAAAGCCGCGTTATGTCGGTGGATGTAGGCCGAAATCGCATATATAGGGCATGCAGAAAGTAAGTGCATGAGCGATTCCGGCGCCTGATGGCAGGTCCTGCAGTTGATATCAGGAACCTCTACCCGCCACACGCGGCTACGGTAGACCAAGGTGTTGATAACACCATCTTGTCAGGCCATAATGAATCCCTCGGTCTCCGACTTAAGCCCTGCTGACCTTAGAAAGGCGAAGGTCAGCCTGGTCGATAAACCCAGTGTTTCTATGTTCTTATAGAAGACACCATGGGTAGTTCGATTATTTTTTTGAATGGTAAATTGGCCCCTCGTTGACGTGGGAGGTACACACGAGGAACGGACGATCTAGGATGAATACTTCTGTGAATATTCATCATCTTGCGGGTTCTGTCTAATTGGCGCAGCTCATCTACCCTCCACTTTACTACTCCGAAGGAGTAGAGCAGAATCGGAACGGCAAGCATATTAGTTGCAGACACCTTGTTCTTCCCCGAAAGTTCGGAAGACCAAATCTTTCGGAGGCGGTGTCTGTACTTGCGCGGAGAGAATCCTTTATTTGTGTCACATCTTGGATGTGCCTTTGTTGCACACCCAGGTATGTATAGGTCTCTCCGGCATCCAGATGTCTTAGGATGCTTCCGTCTGCGAGCTGCGCATCTTCAGAGAATTCCCCGCATCGTCCTCTCTTGAGGTGGACGACTGCACATTTGTCCAACCCGAACTCCATAACAATTGCCCGCGTATATTCTTCGACCACCCTAAGAGCGTTTTGTAGTTCACGCTCTCCGGAGGCATAAAGTTTAAGGTCATCCATATAAAATAGATGGGTGACCTTATGCCTCCGGTCGCTGGGTGGCCCACATTGATATCCGCGGGTTTGGCGGAGCCCAACAGACAACGGCAGCAGTGAGATGCAGAAGAGGAGAGGACTCAGGGAGTCACCCTGGAAAACTCCTCTCCTAAATGCCACCTGCCCTGTCGTGACCCGCTGCGCACCTGATGTTATGGTGAAGCGGGTCTTACAGAGCGGCAGCAGCTGTTCTATGCATCTCACTAGTGGTGCTGGTACCGCAAGACATTCGAGCAAGTACAACAATAGCTCGTGTGATGTTGTATCAAATGCCTTGCGGTAATCAATCCAGGCCATCGATAGATTCCGCTTGTATTGCACAGAATCCTGTGTAATACAGCGGTCTATCAGCAGGCTGTCCTTGCAACCTGCCATGCCCTTCTTGGCACCACGCTGTTCGTGTATCTGCTGGAAGACCGGATCAACAGACCTCAGTGTCCTAGCATACAAGATAAGTGTAAATATCTTGTTGCAGGAGTTGAGTCAAGTGATCGGCCTATAATTCCTCGGGTCGGAAAGATCCCCCTTTTTGGGGATAAGCACAGTACGTCCCTCGACGAACCAGTCCGGAATCTGCTGCCTCTCGTTCAACCATGAGTTGAAAACTCGCGCCAGACGGCGGTGAGTGGAAGGAAATTTCTTCCACCACCAGTTGTTAATGCCGTCTGGGCCCGGGGCAGCGAAGTTCTTGGTACCAACAAGTGCTTGTTGGACTTCCTCCGTACTGATTGCCGGACACACTTCTTCTGGCTCTTGAAGATGTCTGTGACACAGAGCCTCGAAGTGTGCAATTGATGGAGTGTCGCTATTGAATGGACGCGTCGTTTCGTAGATTCCCTTCCAGAAGGTTTCGACACCTTCTACAGTCGGCGGATTGTCGACAACACGCTGTGGCTCTTGAAAGAGGCGGGAAGGATTCGTACGGAACAAATTGTTTTGTTCCATACTCCGCACCCGCCTCTTCAATGTTTTCTTTATCTCCATGAGCGCTCGGATCCTATCTAGACAGTGCTGCTTGATGGTAAGCATCACTGTTAGATTTAGAGTATGGTGTTGACGTCTTAATCCGGCTGCTATGCGCCGGATTCTGGGAGTAAAAACTCTACCAGACGTCTTATATTCCACCACACTCTGGATCCGAGAAGCGTGTTGTCTGGCCGACTGTATCTTGCCTTCGATTTTTTGTACACGCCGCTTGGCTTTCTCGACCCCGTGATTGGTTGACCTCTCACGGGGGACGAGTTGCTTCGCGGCGTTGTACACGGCACAGTTGATTTGCCAGATGTCTACATCTTCCGGAATTTCCTCATCGATTACCGCGTCCATTCTAGCCAGGTCTTGTGGCTTTAGGTTAGCCCTGGTGTTAAGGCTAACCCTCGTCCTTAAGTCTACATCGGTGAACTCTAAAGGATGTTCCCCATCAGCTGGTAATTGCCGCGGTGGTACTGCGGCTGGCAGTTCTTCCAGCTGACGGGGTGCCCTTACGTAACCTATCCTGAGCAGGAAGGATACTTGATCTCTCAGATGTTGTTGAGAGAAGGCGCGATGCTCTGGGTGCATTTCGCACCAAAGTGCATGCAATCGCGCCATGTATCCCCTTCGCTCAGGTTCGCTACTCTCGCGGCAGGTCAGCAAGTCATCCCGAAGTTCCCTCGTCCACTTAAAGCGTCCATGTGCATTGCTGTGGTCGTCATTGGTGGGACTATCCGGGAGACCCCCCAAACACCCCCAACAAACAAAAGGGGGGGGGGGGGGGGGGGGGGGGGGGGGGGGGGGAAAAAAACCCCGGGAGGGGGGGGGGGGGGGGGGGGGGGGGGGCCCCCGGGGGGGGGGGGGGGGGGGGGGGGGGGCCCCCCCCCCGGGGGGGGGCGCACCGGGGGGGGGGGGGGTTCCTTTTCCCCCCACTATCTATTATTATTATTATTATTATTATTTTTTTTTCTTCAGTTTCCCAATGCCGGTCAGTCCTCCCGTGGCCTCCGACGCCTCACGGGAGTCGCGCCGGCGCAACAACTACAGCCACTCCCCACATCCCGCAGGGTTAGTGACTGTAGATACCAGAATCGTGTGCCCTAAGCAGACGGAGAGAACCCAGAATGACCGCCTTCTGCATTTGACCTGCCAGCCACTCGGCTGGTTTTCGGCAGGCCGGTGTGATCTTCAGTTCCGAGAGCAGCGTAGGCTTTATCCCTCCGAGTACACCGATAATAAGGACGACCATTTTGACCGAGTAGCCTGGGTACAGCACTTGGAGCTCGTACCGGAGATTGCGATATTTGGTCCGATTCTCCTCCTCCTTCAAGGTGAAGTTTTTCTCCGCAGGTGCCGAGAACTCGATAACATACATCACCTTGAGTTGATGGTCGAGGAGGACTATGTCAGGCTTGTTGGCTTGGATTAGCCTGACAGTTGGGAACGAGTAGTTCCAGTAAATCCGGCATTTCTCGTTCTCGACAACGGACTCAATATCTCCGGGGACGTAAGGCAGCACTGGTGTCTGGTCTACCCCGTACGAGTGCCTTAAATGGTAGTATAGCACTCGTAAAGCCGCGTTATGTCGGTGGATGTAGGCCGAAATCGCATATATGGGGCATGCAGAAAGTAAGTGCATGAGCGATTCCGGCGCCTGATGGCAGGTCCTGCAGTTGATATCAGGAACCTCTACACGCCACACGCGGCTACGGTAGACCAAGGTGTTGATAACACCATCTTGGCAGGCCATAATGAATCCCTCGGTCTCCGACTTAAGCCCTGCTGACCTTAGAAAGGCGAAGGTCAGCCTGGTCGATAAACCCAGTGTTTCTATGTTCTTATAGAAGACACCATGCTGGGGTTTATCGACGTGCTGCCGAAACAGTTTCTCCTGTTCGGCAGCTCTAATTCGGGCTTTCAGACGATTTGGCTGAAGTTCGGTGACTGACTCAACATCAGCACCTCGCCGGCCTCCTCGCTTGATGTCAAATGCGAGACCGAGTTCATCTGCGGCTCTTTTTGCTGCCTTGAATAATCCTGCTCCCACTCCTACAGTTTCATGATGTTTTACGAACCGCAAGAGGGGATCTGAGCTCCTGAGTATGTTACATGCCATACTCAGTACTACTCTGCCATGCGTACACTCCAGGCTCAAGAGTCCTCGGCCCCCCCGTTGACGTGGGAGGTACACACGAGGAACAGACGATCTAGGATGGATACCTCTGTGAATATTCATCATCTTGCGGGTAACTCTGTCTAATTGACGCAGCTCATCTACCCTCCACTTTACTACTCCGAAGGAGTAGAGCAGAATCGGAACGGCAAGCATATTAGTTGCAGACACCTTGTTATTCCTCGAAAGTTCGGAAGACCAAATCTTTCGGTGGCGGTGTCTGTACTTGCCGCGGAGAGATTCCTTTATTTGTGTTACATCCTGGATGTGCCTTTGTTGCACACCCAGGTATGTATAGGTCTCTCCGGCATCCAGATGTCTTAGGATGCTTCCATCTGCGAGCTGCGCATCTTCAGGGAATTCCCCGCATCGTCCTCTCTTGAGGTGGACGACTGCACATTTGTCCAACCCGAACTCCATACCAATTGCCCGCGTATATTCTTCGACCACCCTAAGAGCGTTTTGTAGTTCGCGCTCTCCGGAGGCATAAAGTTTAAGGTAATCCATATAAAGTAGATGGGTGACCTTATGCCTCCGGTCGCTGGGTGGCCCACATTGATATCCGCGGGTTTGGCGGAGTCCAACAGACAACGGCAGCAGTGAGATGCAGAAGAGGAGAGGACTCAGGGAGTGACCCTGGAAAACTCCTCTCCTAAATGCCACCTGCCCTGTCGTGACCCGCTGTACACCTGATGTTATGGTGAAGCGGGTCTTCCAGAGCGGCAACAGCCGTTCTATGCATCTCACTAGTGGTGCTGGTACCGCAAGACATTCGAGCAAGTGCAACAATAGCTCGTGCGATGTTGTATCAAATGCCTTGCGGTAGTCAATCCAGGCCATCGATAGATTCCGCTTGTATTGCACAGAATCCTCTTCAATGTTTTCTTTATCGCCATGAGTGCTCGGATCCTATCTAGACAGTGCTGCTTGATGGTAAGCATCACTGTCAGATTTAGAGTATGGTGTTGACGTCTTAATCCGGCTGTTATGCGCCGGATTCTGGGAGTAAAAACTCTACCAGTCGTCTTATATTCCACCACACTCTGGATCCGAGAAGCGTGTTGTCTGGCCGACTGTATCTTGCCCTCAATTTTCTGTACACGTCGCTTGGCTTTCTCGACCCCGTGATTGGTTGACCTCTCACGGGGGACGAGTTGCTTCGCGGCGGTGTACACGGCACTGTTGATTTGCCAGATGTCGGCATCTTCTGGAATTTCCTCATCGATGACCTCGTCCATTCTAGCCAGGTCTTGTGGCTTTAGGTTAGCCCTGGTGTTAAGGCTAACCCTCGTCCTTAAGTCTATATCGGCGAACTCTAAAGGATGTTCCCCATCAGCTGATAGTTGCCGCGGTGGGACTGCGGCTGGCAGTTCTTCCGGCTGACGGGGTGCCCTTATTATTATTATTTTTTTATTTTCGGTTTCCCGATGCCGGTCAGTCCTCCCGTGGCCTCCGACGCCTCACGGGAGTCGCGCCGGCGCATCAACTACAGCCACTCCCCACATCCCGCAGGGTTAGTGACTGTAGATACCAGAATCGTGTGCCCTAAGCAAACGGAGAGAACCCAGAATGACCGCCTTCTGCATTTGACCTGCCAGCCACTCGGCTGGTTTTTGGCAGGCCGGTATGATCTTCAGTTCCGAGAGCAGCGTAGGCTTTATCCCTCCGAGTACACCGATAATAAGGACGACCATTTTGACCGAGTAGCCTGGGTACAGCACTTGGAGCTCGTACCGGAGATCACGATATTTGGTCCGTTTCTCCTCCTCCTTCAAGGTGATGTTTTTCTCCGCAGGTGCCGAGAACTCGATGACATACATCACCTTGAGTTGATGGTCGAGGAGGACTATGTCAGGCTTGTTGGCTTGGATTAGCCTGACAGTCGGGAACGAGTAGTTCCAGTAAATCCGGCATTTCTCGTTCTCGACAACGGACTCAATATCTCCGGGGACGTAAGGCAGCACTGGTGTCTGGTCTACCCCGTACGAGTGCCTTAGATGGTAGTATAGCACTCGTAAGGCCGCGTTATGTCGGTGGATGTAGGCCGAAATCGCATATATGGGGCATGCAGAAAGTAAATGCATGAGCGATTCCGGCGCCTGATGGCAGGTCCTGCAGTTGATATCAGGAACCTCTACACGCCACACGCGGCTACGGTAGACCAAGGTGTTGATAACACCATCTTGGCAGGCCATAATGAATCCCTCGGTCTCCGACTTAAGCCCTGCTGACCTTAGAAAGGCGAAGGTCAGCCTGGTCGATAAACCCAGTGTTTCGATGTTCTTATAGAAGACACCATGCTGGGGTTTATCGACGTGCTGCCGAAACAGATTTTCCTGTTCGGCAGCTCTAATTCGGGCTTTCAGACGATTTGGCTGAAGTTCGGTGACTGACTCAACATCAGCACCTCGCCGGCCTCCTCGCCTGATGTCAAATGCGAGTCCGAGTTCATCTGCGGCTCTTTTTGCTGCCTTGAACAATCCTGCTCCCACTCCTACAGTTTCGTGATGTTTTACGAACCGCAAGAGGGGATCTGAGCTCCTGAGTATGTTACATGCCATACTCAGTACTACTCTGCCATGCGTACACTCCAGGCTCAAGAGTCCTCGCCCCCCCGTTGACGTGGGAGGTACACACGAGGAACGGACGATCTAGGATGAATACTTCTGTGAATATTCATCATCTTGCGGGTATCTCTGTCTAATTGACGCAGCTCATCTACCCTCCACTTTACTACTCCGAAGGAGTAGAGCAGAATCGGAACGGCAAGCATATTAGTTGCAGACACCTTGTTCTTCCCCGAAAGTTCGGAAGACCAAATCTTTCGGAGGCGGTGCCTGTACTTGCCGCGGAGAGAATCTTTTATTTGTGATACATCCTGGATGTGCCTTTGTTGCACACCCAGATATGTATAGGTCTCTCCGGCATCCAGATGTCTTAGGATGCTTCCGTCTGCGAGCTGCGCGTCTTCAGAGAATTCCCCGCATCGTCCTCTCTTGAGGTGGACGACTGCACATTTGTCCAACCCGAACTCCATACCAATTGCCCGCGTATATTCTTCGACCACCCTAAGAGCGTTTTGTAGTTCGCGCTCTCCGGAGGCATAAAGTTTAAGGTCATCCATATAAAATAGATGGGTGACCTTATGCCTCCGGTCGCTGGGTGGCCCACATTGATATCCGCGGGTTTGGCGGAGCCCAACAGACAACGGCAGCAGTGAGATGCAGAAAAGGAGAGGACTCAGGGAGTCAGAGTCATTATTATTATTATTATTATTATTATTATTATTATTATAACACTATATATTGCACTATGAGTGCATTATATAGTGTTTTGGTGTTTCGTGTAAAACTACGTCAGTGTTATGTTCACAACCCACTCCAGGTCGTAGATTATTAAATAAATATCCTACACATTTGGGAACTTGAAATATTGCTATATTAGCTCAGCATAAGAAAGTACTAGTACATAAAAATAAGTAGATAAAAGGATAAGATTTTTGTTTATGCATCCTTTGTGTTTAGTTAGAAAGAACCATAAAATAATTTTTATAAAAAAAGGGTGATGCATCATCTAGAATATGCCAGACATTTGGCAGGCTTATGTTATACATTTAATAATAAGTAAAAGAAATAAATAAATCCAGCAAGATATAAGTAATTTTCTAAAATGAAATATTATAAATTTGTCGTTCCACATAAAAGGAACATTAATTTTTTTTCTCTGCGGGCGTTGACTTAAGGTATTTAAACCAACAATAGAAAAACTCAATTAAAGGAACAGGGAGAGACAAATATAAGTTCTATATATTTTATTTTTCAAAATTGCAAAACTGTTATTGGGAAAAAGAAGAAGGGGTAAAAGGATAAAAGGCCTAATAACCTCATATCCAGAATTAGGACATAATTGTACTATAGTCTGGTCGCACGTTATCATTTTTAATAAAACATCAAGGGATGTTAATTTATTGATTAATTATTTTTTTGTGTTGTTAAAAAGATAGGATTCTATAATAATTAGCAAGTATTTCATTTAAGTTAATAATTATGAACTGAAATTGTACTTATAGATTTTAAATAATTTATCATTTTTTTTACTTACCAACGCCTTATTGTTTGTTTCATGTAAATTACTCTGATGCACACGGAACACTGACCATGAAGCACTAGAATTACCCCATACCACATAAAAATTCTAAGAAGGGCCTAACAAATCCATAATAGTGATTATAATGCTGTGACAGAAACAAGAAGCCTAAAGCTTAAAGTGGAGTTCCGATGTAAAACGGAGGATGAGCCAATTTCCAGTAAATTCAGTACGAGCTTCGCTTTCTATTAGGGAACTATAAAGGGACAAAATTCTTGGCTACTTTCCTACTTTTGCACACACTGCAAATTAATTTCGCCCCGTTTTTCTACTCCCTACTCTAACTGAAGTACATTTTAACTGAGATGGAATGGAATCAAATTTTAATCGAGTAACAACAATTTTCATCTATTGAAAGTTTACCCTGGTCTTCGTAAACATTACCTAGAAAACAAATGATAAAGCTTTATATATTTGTTAGCTACTTACTTAAATGAAGCCAATTAAATAAGTACTCACCTCCTGACCACACCAAAACTTCACTGAAGGTCCCCAGTTACAAGCAGCACGAAACATATTTGGTGTGATAATTTCCATGAGACATGGCTTATACTGATTACAGCACATAGGAAATAATTCCAAGGAATCAGACAAAAACCGCGTTGTGTATTCAGCATTATGCAAAGGACAGTTGGTAGTTGTATTAACTTTATAAATGAAATGATATTCTGTGTTGTGTTCCAACCGAGGTTTTGGCTAATCTAACCTAGAAATGCCGACCGCAATACCCGGGGAACTGAAAGTAACTAGGTCAATAATTTATTATATGGTGGTGTAGTTAACGCAGGACCGGACTCAGGAGAAGTCAGTGTTTGAAAATGTGTGCCAAAAAACTATAATAATTTATTTACATGAACTTACTCTGTATTGTTTTTTTATTTTTTTTACCCACATTTGTATACAATAGTGGTATTATATATCTGCAAAAAAGGTAAAGGGGGTAATATTGTGTTTATTTTTTTATATTTTTATGTGGATAATTTGATAATTTTTATTTTTACTGAACGTGTGTACAATATATTTGTATAATGTAATGTACAATGTGAAAAGCTGGAGGCCAGCTTTGTCAGGTGGGGGAGATGTGTCATGAAAACCGTTGAGTTCTAACTAAGTCATTTATTGGCATATTCTCTGTAGGTAGGCTTAACTGATTGCCAAATCTAGTAAAACAATTTTCATATTTTTCCAAATTAATTTTACTTATATTATTTAACGTACGGTAAATTGCAATTTATCACTTAATTAGAATATATAAATGAAGCCCGGTTTCATATTTCAAACACACAATAATTCATAAAACTATCTTAAATATAAATTATATTCTACCTATATGGAAAGTGCCGATTAAACGAGTAGCATTTATATAAATACACGAACGTCAATTACGGATGGGAGTCCACTGGCGTCCGGGCACAACTTCTCCACAAATATGAGTAGGTAAAAGCACTTTTATTATGTTTA
Organism: Rhamnusium bicolor; assembly: GCA_029963845.1. Taxonomy (NCBI): domain Eukaryota; kingdom Metazoa; phylum Arthropoda; class Insecta; order Coleoptera; family Cerambycidae; genus Rhamnusium; species Rhamnusium bicolor. The sequence goes on along the minus strand of JANEYF010005666.1, from coordinate 95,494 downwards.
ATACTTTAATAATGTTAACCATGATTTTTGGGTTAAATAAATGTTTTTAAAAGTGATAATAATTAATTTATTTAAAAAAGGATAACCTCTAATTACCGAACTTCCCCAGGTCGTGACACTACAAAAAGCAGAATATTTTCTAGTATTCACTGAAATGTTTCGACGCATTTCAAAACAATTTTGCTTTGCCCCCTGGACATTTCTGAGGAAACGCCCATGACCGAAAAAGTATATCTATTGTCCAAGATTGCAACGATAGCTACCTTCAATCATTCAGGACTTTTAGACATACATTAATAAGCCTAAAGTAAGCCTAAACGTCTATTAATTTCCAAAACTTTTGGAATTTTTTTCTTTTAAAACGAGCCTTAGTTGACTGGATTAACAACGCAGTTGATTAATTGAATCTATTGACGCTACTGCACTGCCTATCCGAACGTATATGAATTTTTGTCCAAGTATTTATTTTCCTTGTCATTGCTTCTGTTGAAACTTACCCACTGACTCCGAAAATTCCCTTCCAACAGAGCAGGAGCAAAAGTTCTCGCAGTATTCATACTAGCACCAGAAAATGGACCCTAAAAATTACAAATACAAAATTAATTTGTTGAAAATTAATTAGATATTTAAATTTCAGGATTAACTGGATAAAATCTGAATTCAGGGCCTCAAAATAAAAAAAAAGTTGGAGACATGTCCGGAAGCGCTTCGTTAAGGAGTTACGCCCCTCTAAAGATGGAAGCTAAACTTAGGTTTTTAATTTTCTTCTCAACTTTGGAAAAAGATAACAAAATTAATTTTGTTAGATATTTTCTACTAATAGAAACGCTTCAAAAGAATATTTATTCAATCATCCCTTATCTGTTAAATTTTTTTCATCGAACTGAGTTTTTGATTAAAAAATAAAATAGTCTTGATCCACACGGTTATTTGGAAAATTATATTATTAATTAATAAGGAAAATACCTAGTAGGTTACTGTTAAATAATTTTTATTCATTCCGGGCTCAAGTTAAGCATAATTTTTTATCCATTTTATTAAATAATGCAATTTCCCGAATAATTATGTGGATCGAGATTAATTTATTTTTTATTCAAAAATTATCATAGTAGAGTTCATGGCAGCTTTAAAGTCTTCTAGAAACGATTTCTGTTTGCACTTAAAGGTTAAAAGCTACAATTTATTTTAAATTATTACCCTTTGGGACTTCAAAATTCGTTAGCTGTCAAAATGTCGTCCTGTAGAATGTGAAATGTAAACATTACACCTAAAATGATTTTGCATTATTTTAATCTACAGAATACCGTCTACATTTTTGTTAAATAATAATATAATTTTTGTCAACGTAAATATTAAAATCAGAAACCACCCAGTTAAATGCAGAAGATCGATGTTTAAAGCGTGCTTCTGTTTCTTCAGTGAATTTCTATTAATTCGACTTGATCTATCGATTTTTTAAGTTTTGGAGAGAAGAATGGTTCACCTTGTATACATATAGTAGTTCTAGACTTTGGAAATTGATAGTACATGATAATTATTATAGTTTTATTTACATTTCTTTAAAGAAACATGAAACAAAAAACATCAGTTAATCTATGTTGTCTTCATCATTTTGTTGGTTTTCACCATTTGTTCGTCATTTAAATCTTCCTGTTATCTTTGCATGCCACTGACCAGTCTTCATTTTAATTTCTTTTTTGGAGACACTGTCACATGAATGAAAGTATACACAGTCACAGAAAATGAAATTATATTCAAATAGGAGCAAAAATTATATTGATAAGAACATATTTTCAATTTGTTACCTGCCATTGCAGAAACAAACCTAACGATCGCGAGAAATTCGAAATTTTTTAATTATATTATTAAAATTTGGTACCTGCAATTTCTTTTTAGAAAATGATTGCAGTACTTCATTATATTAGGTATGCAGGAGTAAAAGTTAAAATATTTTTCTTAGGGTGGACATTTTTAAAATATACATTGTATACGTGTTTTTTTCATTTTGTTGTTTTCTAATTTTCATATTATTTTTTTCATCACAAAAATGTTCGCACAAAATAATCTAGTACGATAATGTAAAAAAAGTCCTTTTATAACTATTCAGATTCGACATTTGTTACAAAGTTAACTATTTTTTATTGTGAAAAATGTCCTATTCTCAAAATATTCTTAGAATAACTGTTCTAGTTTATACAGAATTGAATATTCCCAACATAATCATAAAACGTATTCCATGATTGTCATTCCACTAATATTCCTTTATCTTATTTATATTTCAGGAATATTTTAGGATTATTTTATTAGGAAAAATATAAAATTTATGAATATATATTAGAATTATAACAAATATAATGCAAAGAGTTGTATAAATGAGGAACGAATGTTTATTTGTTCGCAAGTTCATTTGTAATAGGTCGTGCACTTTTAGGAAATCACTATTTTTCTTATTGTCCTATAGCTTTGTTAAAGATATGTCGTGAGGTAACTTAATTGTTCTTTTTTCGATGCACTGATGTCCAACTGAACTAGTGGGAGTTCATAGGGTTGTTCTCTTTCTGAGTGGGTAGCACAGAAGGTGTCTTCGTTAATTATAACACAACAGCCCGGTTGTATGCTGATTACTTTAGGTGAGTCTCGTGTAGTCCATTTGTTTGGCATTTTTGACTAATTTTCATTTTTGTATTTGGGACTACGATGATGATTGTTATTGACTGGCTCGATATCGTCCGTTATGGTGACATGTTTGGCAGAACAGGTATTGTTATGCTTGCCTGTTAGAACTTTAGGCAAACAGTCCATTGAAGTAGTCGGATTTATTACATATTAACTACAGGTGTCTTCTATTTGAGTACATTGTTGGTCTTCATAAGGATGCCAAGTATTATTTAGGATAATGCAGGTTTTCTTTGGTACTATAATTTGGGAATTAAGTGGAATGGGAATCAATTGGAAATAATCGTAATATTTAATGTATAGTATCGATACATGTATTCCAAATATTAATTTACTATCTTTTTGGTAAAATTCAACACTGCAAAGTGAATGATAAGATTGCATATTATTAAAGTGTTGTACGGACTCTTTGCCATAAATTTGTCTTATTTTTTTTAATTATTATTTCAAATTCTTTTATAGGTAAAATTGAACTGTGTAAAATATGTAATTTAGCAAATAATATTGAATTCTCTAATATATCTAGAACATGCAGGATGTCTCTGCAATTTGCATTGAGACGATTTAAACTTTCTAAAATCTTAAAAGTTCGTTTTACCTTGTCGGTTACTTTCGAAATATTGGTAACTTGTTTTATTATATATTGTTGATTGTCTATTGTTTTATTTATTAAATTATTAACTTCTGATACGAAGTGTTTTGTGACATATCTGATTTCATAAATCGTGTTGTATTATTTGTTGATTTTTATTTAAAATACTTATAGCTCTATTATATCTTTCTCCATCATCAGCGTCCACGATGCCAAAAAGCTATTTATAACCTTTACTTATCTACGAGATTAATTAATCCTCAGTAGGCATGGGGCCAGTTGAGACCGACACGTGACGTCACATCCGGTCTGTCACATGGCCGACGTATACCCCCTATCTCGACAGGAGCTGTCTCGAAACCTCCTAACCTCCACAGGCCCCCGAGGCCCCATCTAACCTTCCGAGGCCCCAGGCCACCTGCGAAGCCCTAACCTAACCTCTCGAGGCCCCAAAGCCCCATATAACCTCCCAGACGGTGCCATCTAGCGTTAGCGCCCTGCATTACCGACGCTACCACACTTCGAGGACCCTCCGGGCCCCCTCCGGAGCCCGCCAGGGCCCATCTAACCTAACGTGTAACTGCTATTTTCGTATACAGAGTGGGCTCAAAAACAGCTATTTTAATATATAGGGTGGATCTATTAACAAGATGAAGGGCGCGCGTAGTAGTTAGAGAAAAAATATGACGTCACATGATATTAAAAACAAGATGACAGGCATGCGCAGTAATTATAGAACTGCGTTATATGATGGCTGCATATAGAAAAAGCAAGCGCAAAAAAATTATTACGTCACATGATACTAGGTGTCTGTATATAGAAAATCATGCGCAGTAATTATAGAAAAAAATATGACGTCACATGATGTCTGCATTAGAAAAAAAATACTGCTAGTAACGTAACAAGATGGCTGCATGTAGAAAAAGCATGCACAGTAATTATAGAAAAATATGACGTGACATGATACTAGATGTCTGTATACAGGATGGGCTCAAAAACAAGATGATGGGCTTGCGCAGAAGTTACAGAAAAATACTGTTAGTGATGTCACATGATATTAAAAAAGAATATGTCTTCATAGAGAAAAGCATGCGCAGTAACTATAGAAGAAATATGACGTCACATGATATTAAAAAAACAAGATGACGGGCATGCGCAGTAATTACAGAAAAAATATGACGTCACATGATACTAGATGTCTGTATATAGGAAAACCATGCGCAGTAATTACAGAAAAAAATATGACGTCACATGATACAAGATTCTTTATAGAAAAATCATTCGCAGTAGTTGCAGAAAAAAATGACAGACTGCGATGTTACATGATTTTAAAAACAAGATGTCTGCATATAAAAAAATCATGCGCAGTAGTTACAAAAAAATGTCAGACTGCGTCACATTATATTAAAGAACAGGATGTAGCAAATCATGCGTAGTAATTACAGAAAAAAATATGACGTCACATGATATTAAAGATCTGCATATAGAAAAATTCTGCGCATTAGTTACAGAAAAATATGACGCCACATGATACTAGATGTCTGCATACAGAAAAATCATGCGCAATAGTTACAGATCCGCGTCACATTATATTAAAAACAAGTGGTCTGCATATAGAAAAATCATGCGCATTAGTTACAGGCGTCACATGATATTTAAAAAACAAGATGATGAGCCTGCGCAGATGTTACAGAAAAATATGCCGTCACATGATACTAGATGTCTGCATATAGAAAAGTCATGCGCAGTAGTTACAGAAAGATGTCAGATTGCGTCACATTATATTAAAAAACAAGATGTAGCAAAATCATGCGCAGTAATTATAGAAAAAATACGACGTATCAAGATGCATATAGAAACATCATGCGCAGAATTTACAGAAAAAATATGACGTCACATGATATTTAAAAATCAAGATGTCTACACCAGAAAAATACTGCTACTGACGTCACATGATATTTAAAAAACAAGATGTAGCAAAATCATGCGCAGCAATTACAGAAAAATATGACGTCACAAGATGTCTGCACATAGCAAAATCATGCGTAGTAAATACAGAAAAACATGACGTCACATGATATTTAAAAATCAATATGTAGCAAACGCATGCGCATAGAAAAAATATGACGTTACAAGATGGCTGCATATAGAAAAATCATACACATTAGTTACAGAAAAATGACAGACTGCGGCGCCGCAAGGTGTTTAAAAACAAGATGACGGGCACGCGCAGTGATTATAGAACCGCGTCACATGATATTAGATGTCTGCATATAAAAAAGCATGCACAGTAATTATAGAAAAAATATGACGTCACAAGATGTCTGCATATAGAAAAAGCACGCGCAGCAGTTACCGAAAAAAATGACAGACCGTGACGTTACATAAGGAATCTAGGAATGAACATCTGCGTGATTCATCATATGTCGGCAGGAAGTGCGCGACAGCACAAGACTAACGGGAATTTCCGAAACTGTAGTAATGAACATGCGTATGATTCATTACAGTTTAACAGCAGGAACTGATCCGCAAGTATACTATCTGAAATTTTTATCATTGATATAACTACTTAATAAATTTAGTACAAAAGTGATAGACATAAGGGGACTAAATAAAAATCAATTTTCAATTTATAATTTCAAGTATATTTCAAGTATAATGAATAAATGTGTGTATAATATTAATCAACATTATCTACTACTACTATGCATATTTTTGTTTTAAGTTTTCTGGAAGATATTCAACTAAATCCAGTAAATATTGATGCAGATTACATTCAAACATCTTTAAACAAAATTCGTCTATGGACAGACACAGTTTTAAAAACCAATCACATTGAAAGGCCCCATATTCAAATTTTAGACTTTCATCCTTATGTGTGTACACTGCACAATGAACTTCCCAATCCAATGAAATTTTTTCGTGTAATGCATCTAAACTTAAATTTGATAATTTACATTTTAAACGACTTATAGCAGAATTTGAATCTTCAGCTTTAGGCCATTGTTCCGGTTCACAGTAAACTGTATGTATCCACATGGTTTTTAAAATTGATTATCTTCTGAACAAGCCCAAGTCGCTGAAATAATAAGACATATTAGTATAAGGTTAGCATGATAAATAATCACATTCACTGTAGAATAGTGGTAAAATATCAATAGCGTTAATATTTAGAGTATATTATTATTATTATAAAAAGTAATGGGTACAATAAGCTTAAGCTTCAGTACAGCGGGTAGTTTAAACCGCAACCCGTAAGAAAAAAATAAATAAATAAAAAGTAATAGACACTTTACCTTGAGTAATATAAAACTAAAAATATGTATTTTTTTATAAAAACTATACAAAAACTACACCAAGTAAATATTTACCTAAATGTTTTTATAGTGAGATCTCTTGAATCTCAAAATTTGCAGCCGGATTGGGTTTATTACAATCTACCATTCCTTTGAATACAAGAGAATATTTTCCAGGAACGAAATTTTCCAAATTTCTCTCGACGCCGGGGACAGCCCTTCTCGGTAGAAACACTATATTTTTCTCCAACTCACAAAGCACGCTTTTACAAAATTTGGTTGTAACAATTTTCAAGACCTCGATAGGTATAGCCACCTCCTTTGGTAGTCCTGAAGTTTAATTGTATCCTTACTTTATTAATTTCAATCAGATTCACTAAAAAAAAAAAATAATGCTGTTTAAAATTGAAAATAATAATAATAGAGAATGGTTAAAAAATTATAAGTTGAAATAATAAAAGCGATATACAAACTTACTTTTTAGTTCAGATCTATCCGACTAGACAAAATAACTGAAAATACTTGACGTGTTTGATGATACGAAAAAACTAAAATTTTCATCGTCTAGCCGAATATTTATATACTCCACACATCCTGCAGACGTTTGCCTGTGGTTTTTTATTTCCTGTTTTTTCCATGCTTGTGATTTCCTGTTAAAACTTTTATCACACACTGCAGCCGTTTGATTGCGTTTTTTTTTGCTGTTTCTTATCGTACTAACTAAAATTTAAGTGTAAAAATTGACTTGAAATAATACAAAAACATACATTTTTTTCCTTTATTTAAACATTTAATATAAGCATTTTTCTATCTAAATCATTCATAACCTTACTTCTATAAAAAAATAAACATTCTCGAATACAATACATTTGAACAGAGTGTGGAGAGAAATCACATAAATTTACCATTACATTTTCTGAACATATATCATAATTTGATTCATATAATATATTATTAGTAACATTAAAAAAATTATTATAAAAACTTGGAAAATCCAGGCTGTGTAGTACATTCATATTAAAAGCAATAAGTTTATTAATGTTTATAAATTCATGCACAGTATAATCAGACAGAAAAAAATGTCTGTCTCATCGGCTTCCTCCTCTCCCAGTCCACTATCAGCATTGAAATAGTCATCGAAAAATTGTTTATGATAAGTAATAAAGTCACACCATTCTTCTTCTTCAAAGGAAATGTGATTGGTTTTATTAACGAGTTCAGTAGCACTCATCAAAACTCTTACAGCCTGAACATTGTTTCTAGCACCACTAAATCCAGTCATTATCGTATACATAGAATTATCTACGGCGAACACACTCTCGTAAATGTACTTTTCTTCATTTTGTATTGACACTCGATATTGTTCAGTAATGCAATCAATTTCTCACCAATAATCAACATCTTCAGAGAACGTTGGGCTAGGAGTGATCGACGACATGTTTCATACAATACTGACGTGCTGCCGTAAGTATTACTTTCAAGTACCCCCCCTCCCTTCGTCTACGTCACATGTTTCCGGTCTGGCCTCTTCAAATCTGTAATTTGTGCGTGTTTTCCATAAGAAACAACATTAAATTATTTATTTCATGAATGTCGAAACATTTTCCCATTTAAATACATGTAAATCGAAGCACAAACTTCAAAACCTATTTGTACTGTCTATCCAACTATTGTGAAATTACCGCACCTCATATATAGAATGTTTAGAGGTCATATTTAAGTTTATTAACAAAATTTTTATAACCTAATAGCTACAAAAATAATACCACCTATTGATACAAATTATTATTATTTTTTTATCATAGGAATTATTAGTGTACTTACTTTTCACTTAGCTTTACTCTAAAAATTGATTCAAAGTATTATTTTTATCAGAATTATTAGCTTATTTCTATCAGAATTATTGATATACAGGGTTTTCACTTATACTCTAAATTTTTATTAAATTACCAGTCAAAATATCTTTGAGTTATTGTGCATCTCTAGAATAATATGTATTTTCTACGTGTTTTTAATATATTAATTGATATCCATTGTGGTTCTCCACAATAGCAATTATTTATTTACAATAATTTAGCGAGTGATAAAACACAGTTACAGGATAAATAAACACCAGATATATACAAAAATTCAAAATAGTGAACAATAGAGTACAAAATATATATAAAATTTCAATAGCACAAAATATAAGCTCAACTATATAACAGCATACAAACAGAATAATATAAAATATCACACGGTATATAGACATTAATTAAACATGCATTAAATATTTCTTATATCGTCATTTTTACGGTTAAATATCCTGCTGCTATCTTTTTTATTAATTCATTAAATCACAGGAAAGGTCATCGAAAATACCATTTAATTTTATTTTTTTCTATTTTTACAATCGTGGTTTAACAATTTTATTTACTTTATGATGTATATTTTTTCTAGCATTTAAAAGTATACTCGGAGCCTTGGAAAAATAATGGGCTATAGATTTTGTATCACCTGTTTTCATGAGACACTGCAATATATCCGAATCTTCTTGATTATTCAACTTCACACGACCCTCCCAGTAATTAAATTTTGAAGTATCTAACTCGGGCAAATGATGCTTGTTTATCTTTATCGTGGGATCGTACACATTGTCGTCATACTCGTTCCAAAAATGAGGCGTGATCGGTAAAATTTTATCTTTGTGATTATACAGCTGCGCACCACATATGTCTGCTAGGGATATTAAACTTTTGTGCGATCTCATAAATAGCAGGGATGATGGTAAACATGCCGAGTAATATTTTTTCTTTTTAAACTCTTCTTCCACAACCCTACAGATTGTTTTTAAAATAAATTTCTTCTGCTCTTCGGAATACATCTCGACTAGTCACAGGATAACGATAAACTAACAATTTCAAACATCTTTTTTTATTATAAAAAAAAATTCTGTTGTGGTGGGTGGTAACCACTGTAAATATTTATTCAATAATCGGCTTCATTATTCGGCCCCTTTGTCTGACAATTATCAAAAGTATATGTACTTAAACCGTTTCGCTGCGGGCTCCTAAATTAAGTTTTTTGTAACTAAGGTTTAGGCACTTTTCCATCTTTTTGATTATCCTCAATAATCGGCCACATGTCTTCCAACTATTATTGAACGTAATAGCGGTGTGTGTTCTTTGTTCATGAATTTTTAAGTTATCTTTTCTTGTAAATATTTTATCACACAAATCACATTGAAAAGAGCGGCTTTGATGAATATTAGCATGTCTGCTTAGTCCACTAGGCCAAGAGAACGTTTTATTACAAACTTTACATGTATACATGTTTACCGTACGACATCAAATGATTAAATAGTATCAGGTTACCCTTATTATACTTATTTTTTTATCTTTACTTAATATATTAATTTTTATCCTTCATATACAGACCTGGCTGTAACAGTGAAAGCACAGACCTGTAAAAGTTGCGCCAGTAAAAGTACAGACCTGTAGAACGCTGCACCAGTAAAAATACTAGACTTGTAAAAGCTGTACCAGTACCTGTATAAGCTGTACCACAGACATGTAAAAAGCTGTACCAGTACCTGTAATAGCTGTACCAGTACCTGTAAAAAGCTGTACCAGTACCTGTAAAAGCTGTACCAGTACTTGTCAAAAGCTGTATAAGTACCTGTAAAAGCCGTACTAGTACCTGTAAAATCTGTACCAGTACCTGCCAAAGCTCTACCAGTACCTGTAAAAAGCTGTACCAGTACCTGTGAAAGTTGTACCAGTACCTGTAAAAGCTGTACCAGTACATGTAAAAGCTGTACTACAGACCTGTAAAAAAGCTGTACTAGTACCTGTAAAAAAGCTGTACCAGTGAAAGTACATGACCTGTAAATCAGAACAGCAATGAGGATCTGTGGCTGACATAATATTGGCATATTTTCAAATAGTACACAAAAATAGTTGATATTCGTTTATGAAACAGACAGAGCATACACACGCAATATAATTTTCAGAGTAGCTATAATACATAGAAAAAATTGTATTGCTATATATCCCAAATTGATGTAGAACTTATTTTAAATATTATTGCATACATTATATGAAAGAATTATTAATGCTAGTTGTAAAATACACAGATTGTTTGTTATACTAATTTTTACAGAAAATATCGATGATGATACAGTTCTCTCTTGATATACAGGGTGGGCCCCTTTGAATACAAATAGATGCTAAAAAGAAGTAGTAACAAGGATTAAAAGTTAATTTTTTTATATCCGTAGGGGACAGACATGTAATCGACTGCAAATATTCATTTCGATTTAGGTTTATAAATTTTTGTTTCTGTCATCGTTACCACCTCGTGTTCCTTCGTTCTATGGATATTTTTAGAAGTAACATCAACAGATTCTGTAGGCGTTAGAACTTCACTATTTTGAATTTTTGTGTATATCTGCTGTTTATTTATCCTGTAACTGGGTTTTATCACTCGCTAAATTGCTGTTAATATGAATGTACTACACATCCTGGATTTTGCCAGTTTTTATAATAATTTTTAAATGTTACTAATAATACATTATGTGAATCAAATTATGATATATTATCAGAAAATGTAATGTTAAATTTATGTGATTTGTCTCCACACTCTATTCAAATGTATTATATTCGAGAATGTTTATTTTTTAATAGAAGTAAGGCTATGAATGATTTAAATAGAAAAATGTTTATATTAAGTGCTTGAAAAAATATTTTTAAATATATGTATATATTCCGTTTTAATATTTTCACCTGTTGTTCTTTGGTAGTTATAGAAAAATGAGTGAACAGTATGAGGAAAGATTGTTAATATTCATAAACTGGCCGTCTGATTTTCCAAAGACACAAATGGCTCTGGCCGGATTTGTTTGCATCAGACTAAATGATACTGTTAAATGCCTACTTTGTCAAGTTGAAGGATTTAATTGTCGGGATGGTGATAATCCTAAAACAGATCACCGGAGGTTGAGTCCTAACTGTGTGTTTTTTGATGTTGGTGATGATGACACATCATTTATTATAAGAAAGAGGAAGCCGCTTTATACTGATAAAATTACTTTGGAGAATCGTATGAAAACACTCGATGACTAGCCACTTTAAATGCACCAAAACCCAAAAGAATTAGCTACGGCAGGTTTCTACTACACCGGCAGAGGGATCAAGTTGTATGTTTTCACTGTGGGCTGTGTATAAAAAACTGGAAATCTGGAGATGTCATTTGGGAACAGCACGCCCTCTTTTTATGATAAATGTGAATTTTACCAGCTCAAGAATGAAAACGATACATCATCATTGTTACCAATAAAAGAAATACCATTATCAATACCGGATATAAAAATTAAGCAAGTGACAAACTACTATGTAAAATTTTTTTAGAAAACGTGTCTTGCGTGGTTTCTATGCCCTGTAAACAAAACATATGGTTTACTGTATTGATTGTTCAGTTAATTTCGATAAATGTATTATATGTAGACGAAAGTTTAAGTCTTTTCTGAACATATTTTTTCATAAATAAAATATATGATGATCGTGTGTTCTATTATTTTCGTTTTCCTTGCTCGTGGTTTCCTGTTAATACTTTTATTACACCCTGCAGACAATTGATTGTGGTATTTCATTTCCTGTCTTCCATACTTGTTGTTTCCTGTCAAAACTTTTATCACATCCTGTCGGGTGTGATAAAGGCTGAAATAAATTTAGTACAAAAGTGATACATGTTCGGTCATTATTGTTGCTTGTGAAATATTGCATTTTGTAAATTATTTGATTTGATATCCGTTTTGCAGCTTAAGCTTGTTAGTGTGTGTATTGTGATGCAGGTGTAATAAGTTATGTACTAGTTATTTTTTCTGTAACTACTGCGCATGCTTTTTCTATATGCAGGTCTTTAATATCATGTGACGTCGCTAGCAATAAAAAAAATTTTCTCTAACTACGGCGCATGTTTTTTCTATATGAAGTTCTTTAATATCCTATGACGTCACGATTTATATTACAAGTTTGTTGGTGGTAATCTCAGCATTCAGAAATTTTGTAGAGAAATGATTGCTGCTGATATGAAGAGATTTTTAGTACAGATAGTGCAATTTTACCTAAAGAATATATTACAATGTTCAATTAAATGAATCTGAATGATTTGTATTTAATTTTAATAGATATGTATATTATTAAATATGTTTGAACGAAACAACTACTCAGCGGGCAAATACCCCGACCTGCATTGGACTATACCTTCAAATCATGGTAGATCGGTAGCCAATATCATTTGTCAATTCCTGACCAGACATAGACCGGTTTCGAATTTATTAGTTCTCCTCAGTATGCCATAGGTTATGGGACAGACAAATGATAGTGGCCAACCTGCTAGTCATATACTGACTAAGGTAAATTGAGCAGTGGTGAGAGGTATGTGAAACTTCTCAATATGGACCAAATGCTACTAACCGACATCATAGATGTCTCTGTGGCGGATAGCGACTTGCGAAGCAAGTACCGAGAGCGGCGACTTCTAGCCCAGGTGGACTAATTACTGTTATTGAATATGATTTGAACGAAACAACTACTCAGCGGGCAAATACCCCGACCTACATTGGAGGATTTGAAGGTATAATCCAATGCAGGCCGGGCTATTTGCCCGCTGAGTAGTTGTTTCGGTCAAATCATATTTATTAACATTAGTTAGACCACCTGGGCTAGAGGTCGCCGCTCTCGGTACTTGCTTCGCAAGTTGCTATCCGCCACAGAGACATCTATGATGTCGGTCGGATAGTAGCATTTGGACCATATTGAGAAGTTTCACATACCTCTTACCACTACTCAATTTATCTTAGTCAGTATATGACTAGCAGGTTGGCCACTATCATTTGTCTGTCCCATAACCTATGGCATATTGAGGAGAACTAATAAGTTAGAAACCGGTCTTTGTCTGGCTAGGAATTGACAAATGATATTGGCTACCGATCTACCATGATTTGAAGGTAAAATCCAATGCAGGTCGGGGTATCTGCCCGTTGAGTAGTTGTTTCGTTCAAATCATATTTAACAACAGTAGTTAGTCCACCTGGGCTAGAGGTCGCCGCCTCGATACTTGCTTCGCAAGTCGCTATCCGCTACAGAGACATCTATGATGTCGGTCGGATAGTAACATTTGGACCATATTGAGAAGATATGTTGTGATGTACTTCCCTGCTCTACACAAGGGCAGAAGTATCACTTTGACGCCCAACATTACGGCGGTGCTCACGATACGAATATCTCGGGCGCCAGTTTCTGTTTAGAGTGCAGAAACACCACTTTACTTTATCGGCGGGACGATAGAGGCCGGGCAACTACAGTGAAGAAACGGATAGCCAGGGGTCGAGAAAAAGGTAACTTACACACTACAGTTAAAGAAACGACTCTTATTCAATATATTTACATTTATTCTACACACTATTATTATTTACACTTTATATACACCTTAGTAACTACAACTTCTACTACAAACGGTCTTAATTACAGGCTAGCGGGGACAGTAAGCGGGCGTACACGGTGCACACGGTAATACGGTGATTAAGCAGTGAAAAAGGTAACCAGCAATAAGTAATCGGCCATAAGCAGACGGCGGACGGATACCAGGAGGGGAAGCAAGCGCCAATACAAGCAAACTATGACAATCTATGGCGGTTATTTACTGTGGCTTGGCTGATGGATGGTTCCGGACTTATGATATGCAGAATCTAGTACCTCCATGTCACCCTGCAGAATATGACGTGCTCAGGTGGCCTAGAGGACACGCGGTGGCAAATGATAGTACCTCCAAGTCACCTTGCAGAATATGACGTGCTCAGGTGGCCTGGAAGACACACGGTTAACGCGGTTCTGTTTTTTGAGGGGGGGGGAAAGGAGTGGCAAGCTTACCAGTTGGAAATTTAAAAAACGACTACGGTAAGGTCAAACTCCAAGCTACCCTGCAGAATATGACGTGCTCAGGTAGCATGGCGGACCCGCGATTACGGACAATACCTCCAAGTCACCCTGTAGAATATGACGTGCTCAGGTAGCCTGGAGGACACGCGGTTACGAAAGTACCTTTAAGTCACCCTGCAGAATATGACGTGCTCAGGTGGCCTGGAAGACACGCGGTGGCAAATGATAGTACCTCCAAGTCACCCTGCAGAATATGACGTGCTCAAGTGGCCTGGAGGACACGCGGTTAACGCGGTTATGGTTCCAACCTTTAGCCGCTCTCCCGTTCTAGGGAAGGGTATGAGGCGGATACGTCTTTGCGCTCGCGGACCCCACGGACGGGGCGGTCGCGGTTTACAAACTCTAAACAAGGTCCGAAAAATACTCACCAGCCAAGTAATACCGTTTATTTACCAAACCTTTATCAAACCTTGCTACCTACTTCCGTATCCTGGGCTGCTTCCTCTCTGGAGCGGTCGATGTCGGCACGTCTGGTCGGTACTGGCGACAGCAACGTACTGTCCTGGATGCTTATGCTGGTCGGCGTGGTTCTTGAAGATACTTGCGAAGATGTGGAAGACAAACACCTAAACCGACTAACTGTGCAAATGAACAGTCTTTTCCAAATTATGTTTTATCAAATTCTCCGAGGGAAAAAGAAAACACCTTTACACATGATGACTGCTCATGCATTATACGATAAATGTAAAAGTAGAGAACTTATCACTTCCATGAATAGAATTGGTGTTTCTACAAGCTACAATGACGTAGTGAGAAGCAGAGACTTATTGGCAGCATATGCAGTGAAATCAGGCGAATCCACCAGCATGCCGATACCAAGTCACTTCTCTAAAAAAGAATTTACAATTGCCGCTCTCGATAATTTTGATTTTGAGGACAGCTCTTCTTTGTCTGGAACATCCAGTACACACGATACCGTGATGGTACTTTTCCAAGATTCTAGCAATGACGTAGTTAATGGAAAAGGATCTGTAAAAGCTGCCGGAATTAATAAACGAAGCTGTAAACTTCCTACGCAACTTCCTTGTCAAAAAGTGCAAAATTACCACAAACCATTAAAACGCCCCAGTCTACAAGAAGATTTTCAAGTCGCTGAAGATATGAATATTGTTATATCTGATACTGCAGTAACCGAAGCTAATGCAAAGGAATTTCTTATATCGCTTGTACGATCTGGAATAACAGATGAGGAAAATCCTGTTCCTTCTTGGGCTGGAATTCATGCCCTGACCTCCCAGAAGATCGTCCCACTGAAGAAAGTTGGGTTTTTACCTGTCATACCGTCTCCAGTCACAAACTATTCCACAGTATTCACAGCTCTAAAAAGCTTTCAAAATGTTCGCGCTCAACTTGAAGACCAGCCTACTCTACCAGTTTTCTGTGATGAAGGTGTTTTTCACATTGTTGCAGAAATTTTGATGAACAATCCAGCAGACTTCTGTGATCTTTATCCTATGATGGGTGCCTTTCACATGACGAAAGTAGCATTGCGATGCGCAGGAAGTTATCTCAGTGGTTGTGGAATAGAAGATGGGCTTATTGAGACCGAAATATATGGAAGTAAAACTGTCCAATCAGTGATGAGTGGTTCCCATTATGTGCGTTCGTTACAAGGTATGCTCATTATATCTGAAACACTAGACATACTGCGTTGGAGTGCCTTTTGGAAAAATAACAACAAACTAGATTATACAGATCTGATTTCCGAGGTGAAAAAAGCACAAGATGCACTTCAATCAAAAGACGTGCTGCAGAGCCATAAAATGTTCGAGGCATTATGTTTACAATCACAGAACTTGAAATCTCTCTTCGAGAAGTTTGTTAAGGAATGTGAAGAGAAATCAGAACTATGCAAATACTGGGGAAATGTTTCATATATAATAAATTTAGTAAAGAACTTAGTTCATGCTGATCGGGAAGGTAACTGGGAGTTACATGTGAAAACTGTAGAGTCACTGGTTCCTATTTTTCACGAATTTGATTACATAAACTACGTAAGATATGGATCGTGGTATTTGGAAAGGGTGAAAAAGATGGAAGTGGAAAACCCTTATCTTTACAACAAATTCATACAAGGCCATTTTGTGGTGAAAGATAAAGAGGGTAGATTCAATTCTGTGGCTCCGGATATGAAACTGGAACAGAATAATCAAAGATCACAGAAAAGCTCAAAGGGAATAGTTGGCCAGACACGTAAGTGTGACTATGTTACCCGGTGGGAGCTGGTATACCACGAAATCTTTTCGATATGCAATGCCTTTAGAGACATCACAAATTCGAAGCTAATGGACCATCGTGAAACTGTGCCTCATCACGAGCTTATAGGAAAGAGAGGAGAACGTTTTAATGAGAACGTTGGCCGCCTTGTTCGTTTTATGCAACAACACGAAAACCCCTTCGAAATGACGCATTCTATACGATTACACAACTTTGTGACCAAACAGTTTGTGAATGACGATATAAAAAAACGTATTCTAGATGTCCAACAACACGCATTTGAACTATATAGAGAGTTAAAGCAGGAGAGATTTGTGTCTAAAACAAAAAGCCTCTTTGACACAATCTCCAAATATAAATATCCCCGCTTTGATAGTCAGTCATAGTAAGTTCCACAGTTCCCATTACACAAAGGGGAACAAAAAAATTCCTTTCTCAGGCACATAGGGATTTGGATGTAGCGAAAGAAAGGGGTGAACGAATCCAAGATATTCTGTCGCATGATCTTCTTCCAACCAATGCTTTATTTGATGGAGATTTCCCAGCAAAGCCAGTCAAGCACAGGCTAGTGCAAGAGATTGAAAAAAAACCTCTCACCTGAAGATTTAAGATTTGACCAAATGTATTCCCTTCAAACTGCCGTTGTTGTGAATTATATGTCGCAATTGCGAATAGTCAAAATTTCTTCAATGCCAAACTTTGGAGCAGCGATCCGTACAGTACATCAAACATCGCAAGCAGTTTGTTCATGCAGGAGCTACATATCGTTTTTGATAGTTATCGCGAATTATCTATAAAGGAATCTGAGAGATTCAGACGAATGTCTACATGTGGAACAATTGACCTCGCATGCATAACCAATTCTACTGCCGTACCTGTTCAATTGGACAAATTCTGGTCTTTGACAAATAAGACGAAGTTAGAAATTTTAACTCGACAAAATATTGCCGAATTTTCGATGAACACTGAATTTCCAATAATTGTTGGTGCAATTACAGCGAATGAGCAAGTAGTTCCAGCAGAAAAATATTCAAAAGGCAATGGTAGTATCGTTGAAGAATTAAATAGCGCATTGGAGGCAGCTGACCTTCGTATTGTGCCACACGTTGACTGGGCAATTCGGAATGGTCCACGTCGAGTCCTGGTTCTGTCAAATGACACAGATGTTGTTGTGTTGCTACTTAGATTTGTTGAATTGTTTTTAAATCAGGGATTATCGGAGCTATGGGTACGTTATGGAACTGGAGAGAGAAGACGCTTTATCCCACTTCATGTTCTTTATAGAAAACTGCCTCCAGGATTGCCCAATGTTTTGATCAAGGCTCACATTCTTACTGGTGATGACACCGTAAGCAAAATTGGAACAAAACTTGGAGCCCTCACTGCTGATCCAGTAAAATTCCTGAAAGAATTTGCTGAAACTGAAGAAGAAAACGATTTCAAAAAAGTTGAAAAATATCTTGTGTGTGCTGGAAAAGGAGTTCCCACTGTGAAACATTTGACGATCTGCGGTACAGTGAATTCAAGAGATCGGTCCCTCTTACTGACCTTCCGTCGACATCTTATTCCATTCAAGGTCACATTAAAAGGGCGTTTTATGTAATCAGGAATTGTTTAAATGTTTTAAATCCTGCCTACGTAGAGAAAGATCCATGTAGCTTTGGATGGGAAGAAGTTAATGGAGTTCTGAAACCTGTAAACTTTTTAAATCGTTTGCCCACCGAAGTTACACGTGTATGTTCTTGCAAAACCTGTGCAACAAAAAGATGCCCTTGTCGAAATGCTCTACTTATATGTTCCACCTACTGTAAATGTACCGTTCAAGATTGTACAAACAAATAAATAAACAAAAATAAATTTGAACATAAGGTGATCTTGATATTAGTTTACGCTTAATGTGATTTTAATCAGCTTTTAGTAATATAGTATTTGTATTGATATTACATTGTCTTTCATTTCAGCATTTGTTTACATATTGCATTTTTATATTGCAAATGGGTTGCCAGGCCAAGTATATAAAAAAAGTAAATAAAATATGTGTACTTGTACATATTGATATATATTATTACTTGTCTACTTTGAAAATGGTGTAAGGGTTAATCTGAAGGGTTCAATTTTACCACTGTTATATTTTTTGACCCCTTATACCTAGATTTTGACACCAGACTGAAGTCTGTAGGCTTTATAGTACTTTAAATACAATATAATATTGAAATCATCCTCTATTTTTAAAAATGGCGCACAAAAAACAGTGGCACCAAATTCGCGGTGTCTACCCAAGCAAAATTAGTTCTATAATGAACCTTAAACAGAAATTTGAAATCCGTTTCTCTGGACAACATTTTTTTTACGGGGTTATGCCTTGGGGACAGGACTATTAATATAGATATCCCCCATTAACCGACGCCCATGACAAAAGATTTACTTTATACGCAAAGCTTCATATCATAAATTGTATAGGTTTGTTATCACTTCCTATTAAAACTTAAATAAATTTAGTACAAAGTGACACATGGTCGATCATTATTGTTGCTTATAAAATCAGTGCATTTTGTAAATTGTTTGATTTGATACTTACAGTTGTATTAATTTATTAGAGGCTTAAGATTCTTTTGGTTAGTGTGTGTTCGTGCTTGCGTGCGTGCGTGTGTGTGTGTGTGTAGTGACATTTTTGTTCGTGATTAATAAGTAAGCCTGGCCAAGCGATGGTAGATTCAGGGTCGGGCGCCATACCTATGCCATCGCGCTTGTTTACGATGACGATGACATGACACACTTCTGTTGTTATCTGTCGGTCGATGCATAGAGTACTAATAAATAATAAATAATGTTGAGCGTAAAGAGTAGAAAACGACCGTATGCTGTTAAAGTGAATAAATTTATCGGTGAATTTCCGGATTTATTCTATGATGAATGTAAAATAATTTGTAAAGTTTGTGATCAAGACTTAATTTGCTGGAATAAATATGGCTGCAAAATTCATGTCAATAGTAACCGGCATAAAAATAAAGAAAATGGCGTGTCTTCTTTGTAACTTCAGTTTATGTTTGATTTAGTGTTAATGCTGATTGCCTGTGATGTTCCCCTGCTCATATTGGATAAACCAACATTTCGGGAGTTCTGGAATAAATACAATCCCCAGGTGAATTTACCAAGTCGTTCATCGTTACGTAATATGTACCAAGTGTTCGTGAAGACATTGTAAATAGGATTAGATGTGCATTAAAAAATACACGGCTGTGGTTATGTGTTGACGAGACGACAGATTGTAAAAAAAATTCTATTTTAAATATTATAGTACGTGTACTCGACTTTGTTAAACCAACATGTCCACTTTTACTAGTTAGCAAAAGACTAACTGCGTGTACTGGCGAAACAATTACGCGGGTGATGTTGGAGACTTTCGAAAAATTTAACCTGTCAACAAGTCAAGTGTTGAAGTTTGTGACCGACGGTGCTGTGACAATGCGTTTGGTGGGCCGTTTTCTTCAAAGAGACGATTGCAGGTTTTTACATGTTACGTGTAAAGTGCATGCGTTCCATCTTGTAACAGAAACGATTCGAAAATGTTTTCCAGAGGTAGATGCATTAATAGCAAATACAAAAAAAGTATTTCTCAAATCTCCTAAACGGCTTCGACCATTTCACACACTGTGGCTTGGTATTCCGAAACCACCAGAGCCGATTCTTATACGTTGGGGAACGTGGTTGAAGGCAGCTTTTTATTATGCTGAATATTTTCAACAAATAAAAGCTGTGATAGTACAGTTCAACCCTAACGAGGCTGCAGCTATTAAGGAAAGCCAGACAAACTTTCAAGATGTTTCCCTTGAAACAGATTTAAAAACTATTTATAACAATTATATAGGACTACACGACGCAATAGAAAAAATGCAAAATACTTCGTTGTCGTTAGTGGAATCGCTACAAATAGTGGATGACGTAAATACACAGCTACAGACTATAAATGACGCAAAAAATAAGCCCGTTATTGAAAAATTCGGGAGTGTATTACGGAAAGATCCTGATTTTACCAAATTAAGACAAATTTGTGATGGTGCATCTACAGCTGCGTTAAGTGAGTTCACAGGGTGTTTTACTTATGCATGTATTACTTCCGTAGATGTCGATCGGTCTTTTTCAAAATACAAACATATTTTTCCACCACAGCGAACATCGCTTACTGAGACAACTGTAGAAACATATCTGATGCTACACAGTTATTATAGAATTGCTCCAGTTTGTGATAACGACAACCAAGCTACTTCATAAATCTGCTTAAGAAGGTGAGTATTGTACATATTTTTATAAAGTGTACCAGTATTAATAAAATTTATTTTCATTTATTTTATTTATTTATTTATTTATTATTAGTTATCACTTAGATATACAATGTACATATGTGAACGTCATTTAACAGTTTAATAATAATGTGCAGCACTAAGCTTACAAAATATAAGGAAATACATAAAAAAGAATTTAAAGCGAACGAAATAGTACAAAAACATACATCACAATACATAAATTATTTTTGTTTTTATTATTGTACTTACTCAAGTATTATGATATGGTGCATACCCAGTAGGTCTCTGTAGGATTAATGACCTTGCCCAGGCTTATTAATAAGGTATGTACTAGTTATTTTGGGTGTGGCACCTATGATTTAATATTTCCTATAACTACGGCGCATGATTTTTACTATATGCAGAAATCTTGTTTCTAATATCGTGTGATGCAATCTGACATTTTTCTGTAACCGCAACATATGCTCTGTCTATTTACAGACATCTAGTATCATGTGACGTTACTAGCAGTATTTTTCTTTAACCACTGCGAATGCTTCTTCTATATGAGGATATCTTGTTTTAAATATCATTTGACGCGGTTCTGTAACTACTGCGCATGATTTTTCTATATGAAGACATCTAGTATAATGTGACGCCATATTTTTTTCTGTAAGTAATGCGCACGATTTTTCTATATGCAGATATCTCAGCGACGTATGTTTTTTCTATATACTGACATCTAGTATCATGTGACGTCACTAGCTGTATTTTTTCTTTAACCCCTGCGAATGCTTTTTCTATATGAAGACATCTTGTTTTAAATATCAAGTGACGCGGATCTGTAACTACTGCACATATTTTTTTTTATATTAAGACATCTTGTTTTTAATATCATGTGACGTCATATTTTTCTGTAACTAATGCGCATGATTTTTCTATATGCAGACATCTTGTTTTTAATATCGTGTAATGTCGCGGTCTGTCATTTTTTCTGTAACTACTACGCATGATTTTTCTATATGAAGACATCTTCTATCATGAGACGTCATATTTTTTTCTGTAATTACTACTCATGTTTTTTCTATATGAAGACATCTTATTTTTAATATCATGTGACGCGGTTCTGTAATTACTGCACTCTGATTTTTTCCATATGAAATCATCATGTTTTTAATATCGTGTGACGTCACTACCAGTATTTTTTCTGTAATTACAGCGCATGATTTTTCTATATGCAGACATCTTGTTTTTTTTTAATATAATGTGGTCATATTTTCTTCAGTAACTACCGCACATGATTTTTCTATATGGAGTTCTTTCATTTGACGTCATATTTTTTTTGCGCATGATTTTTTCTATAAGCTATCTATCTTGTTTTAATATCATGTGACGTCACTAGCAGTATTTTTTCTGTAATTACTGTGCATGATTTTTCTATATGCAAATATCTTGTTACGTCATATTATTTCTGTAACTAATGCGCATGCCCGTCATCTTGTTTTTAATATCATGTCACGTCATATTTTTTTCTGTAACTACTGCGCATGATTTTTTCTATATGCAGGCCTCTTGTATCATGTGATGTCATATTTTTCTATAATTACTGCTCATGCTTTTTCTATATGAAGATATCTAGTATCATGTGATGCGGTTCTGTAATAATTGCGCATAATTTTTCTATATGAAGACATCTTGTCTTTAATATCGTGTGACGTCACTAGCAGTATTTTTTCTGTAATTACTGCTCATGATGGTTTTTATCGCTTCCCGTTTGTAGCATAATTGTTTTAATAATTTTATCTAGGTCGTGGCCACTATCAAGTTTTTATGTGGCTACTTATACCTACTTATAATTTTACGTCATTGCCTTACTTATTTTTCTTAATACCGAACGTAGGAGTTGCGCATAACAGACTAATATGTTATCATATGCCAGACATCTTGTTTTTATACACCTTGTGACGTCATATTTTTTTTATAACTGATGCGCATAATTTTTCTATATGCATGCATGACCGTCATCTTGTTTTTTTAATATCTTGATGAGGTCATATTTTTCTGTAATTGCTGCGCATGATTTTGCTACATCTTGATTTTTAAGTATCATGTGACGTCATATTTTTTCTGTAACTACTGCGCTTGCGTTGCTACATCTTGTTTTTAAGTAGCATGTGACGTCATATTTTTTTCAGTAACATCTGCGTAAGTCCGCCATCTTGTTTTTTTTTTAATATCATGTAACTAATGAGTATGATTTTTTCTATATGAAGACATCTAGTATCATGTGACGTCATACTTTTTCTGTAATTACTGCGCATGATTTTTCTATATGCTATGCTATATATCTTGTTATGTCGCTAGCAGTATTTTTCGGTAACCTCGGCGTATGCTTTTTTCTATATGCAGACATTTTGTATTATGTGACGTCATATTTTTCTGTAATTACTGCGCATGCCCGTCATCTTGTTTTTTTAATAAAATGTGCCGTCATATTTTTTCTGTAACTACTGCGCATGCGTTTGCTACATCTTGTTTTTAAGTAGCATGTGACGTCATATTTTTTATGTAATTACTGCGCATGATTTTTCTATATGCAAATATTTAATATCATGTGACGTCATATTTTTCGGTAATTACTGAGCATGATTTTTCTATATGAAGACATCTTGTATCACGTGACGTCATATTTTTTTCTGTAACTACTGCGCACGATTTTTCTATATGCAGTTCTTTAATATCATGTGACGTCATATTTTTTATGTAACTAATGCGCATACCCGTCGTCTTGTTTTTAATATCGTGACGCCATTATTTTTTATGTAATTACTGCGCGTGCCCGTCGTCTTGTTTTTTTAGTATCATGTACCGCGGATCTGTAATTACTGCGAATGAGTTTTCTATATGCAGACATCTTGTGACGTTATATTTTTTCTGTAACTACTGCGCGTGCGTTTGATACATCTTGTTTTTTAAATAACGTTTCACGTCATATTTCTTCTGTAACTTTTGCGCAGGCCCGTCATCTTGGTTTTTTAATATCATATGACGTCATTTTTCGGCAATTACTGCGCGTGCTTGTTCTATATGCAGACATCCAGTATCATGTGATGTCATATTTTTTCTGTAATTACTGCGCATGATTTTTCTGTATGAAGACATCTTGTGACGTCATATTTTTCTGTAATTAATGCGCTTGATTTTGCTACATCTTGATTTTTTAAGTATCGTGTGACGCCTGTAACTAATGCGCATGCCCATTGTCTTGTTTCTGGTCCCTGTATATTAAAAATATTTGTTTTTGGACCCACCCTGTATATTAAAATAGCAATTACATGTTAGGTTAGGAGGTCCTGGTGGGCTTCGCAGGGGGTCCGGAGAGGCTTCGAAGTGAAGCTAGCATCGATAATGCAGATCGCTACCGCTAAATGGTAACACTACCTCGAAGTTAGCCCCTTTGCCGGTAATGTAGATTCAATGCTTATCGACCAGCGTGAAGTTGGCGCTGTCTGGGGCAGTTACGTGGGGCTCGAGGCCTCGCTGGGGTTCGGGGCTTCGCTGAGGTTACATGCGGGCCTTGAGAGTTTAGATGGGGGCCTTGAGAAGTTAGATGGGGCCTCGCAGGGGGTCCGGGGTTAGGTTAGGGCTTCTCAGGGGGCACGGGGCCTCGGGAGGTTAGATGGGGTCTCGGGGGCATGGGGAGGGTTATTAGGTGTCGAGACAGGAGGTATACGTCGGCCGTGTGACGTCACAGACTTCGGTCTCAACTGGCCCCATGCCTACTATTCCCTTTTAAATCTACGTGGTTTCAGATTATCTATTTTGTTTGATATTAACCTTAGCGAGTTGTTAACTAAATGTTCGTAATCTATTACTTGGTAAAGTAGACCACAACTATCTTAGTCACATAAAAAAATCTCAAAGCTTTGCCTCGATGTTCCTAAGGGTAGAGCGGGGCATGGTTTATTTTTCTACTGCATATTAAATAATAAATATAATGTAGTACTTAATACATAAAAAATCATTAATCATCATGTAAAGTATGTTCTGGCATGATTGAAATAAGAAATTAACGGAAACACGCCTGTATCAATTATAATTTCAAATTATTTTGATATAATTACGCAACTTCATCCTAAAATACTGAGTCGCATGTAATTACGCCGACTTTGAACCTTTTATGGCCGGTTTTATGTCTCTTACGTTAGATCGTAAAATATTTTGCAATTTTGAAAAAGTAGGGTCCGTCTGTCCATGTGTCGAAAGTATTAACAGTGACATCAGCTATCTGGTGATTTTAGTCAGATTAATCTGAAACAACAAGGGGTTTCGTTACTCTAGGTGGTTTTAATTTATTTTTATGATATTTACTATGGCTAGTGATAATATTGTTTCCGTTATTTTCCTTTATAATAATTTGTTTATTTTTGGGGTTAGCTTTATTTCGATTCTCGGTTTTTCTACATTATATGAGGGAGGATTGTGACGTTTTAATTAATTTTTTCGAGCGTCTTTATTTCTTTGGTTCACAGTGTCATTAATTGTCTGAATAATTTTTATATGTTTGTCTATGTAATTTGTTACTATGTCATTTTGTAGTGATGTCAAATGGATCTTTGGATATTCTTTCGAACTTAATTTGAAATAAATGGTGTCATTCTGGTAACAGAATGAAAAGTGCATTGTTATAGCCCAGAATATTTAATTTCATTAGTTTCGTAATAGGAGATTTGTTACCTTCGATACGTAGCGTTCTTATACTGTCACAGAGAGTACTACGTAATCTCTCGACTGGGTAGTTACCTGTATGGTTTGCGGATGTAGTAAAATGTAATTGTATTTTGTGTTTGTTGCAAAATTCAATAAACGTGTCATTTTTAAATAATAATAAAATAAATAATAAACACCACAGATAATACAACCCCCTGTATCTCTAAACTGACGTTGTGAGAGAGGACTACACATTTAGAGACAACGGATTCATGACTGTTATTTTGTGAGGTATACCCACGTGTGATATAAAGAATATGAATGAGTCTAAAATTTCAGGTGCATTAATATTTGTGATATATGCTTGTGCGTAGCGAGAAAAGCTATCAATAATTGTGATAAATCTTTGTTTTTCTATTTGAAATGTGCATATATATGTGTTATAGTGGTAAATCGCCAATAGGCGTAGGGTTAAATTTAATTTTGTTGGGTCTACGTTCATAATGTCCTTCTTGATAAGGTTTGCAAGTATTAATGTAGGCAGTTACATCGTCATTTAAATTTGGCCAATAATAATATTTTTGTAGAGATAATTTAGTTTCGTTGATGGGTACTTTTCGTTTCATGGTGATATTTAATTTTTCTTTATTTATTGTATCTTGTAAGAATAGATTAGATTGAATTAATTTATAGGAATTTTGCGTGGATGTTTCTTTAATAATTTTTAAAAAATCAGGGATTATATTTAAATTTTTGAAAAGTATTCCGTAGATGTTTTTCGGTTTTAGAAAAAATTTGATAAAGTGAATTAAATGTGTTTCAAATTGACAAGTGGGTAAAACGACTGTTATCCTATATTATCAAATGCAGGATGTCTTTGGACTGAGGGTCCGGCACTATCTTTACTAATGTCGATATAACTTGATTCTTAAAGGAATTTAAGCATTTTTCAGAAATAGTTATGGTTAATACTGGGTTTTGTGGTGACGTGTGTTGGGATTGCGTATCCGTATTGTCTATGGGAGGTTTTAGTTGTATGTCACTTATTATGAATGCTTTTGTCTTTGACGTAGTTAAGAGGCCGGTGTTTGTTAAAGTAGATAGGCTGTCTTCTAGTTGTTGTAATAATTCGAGGTCTGGAGTTAAAGGTGTGTTAGTTGGTTTTAGCAAGTCATTAATCATTTCATCATTTAGATTGTCAGTAAAGTCGTGTAGTATTTTATCTGCATCACGGTCATCCGTCGTGCCTATTATTGATGCCGTTTCTACTGCGTTGATTTCCACACGTGATAGTGCATCAGCGTTTGTGTTATTTTTACCTTTTTTGTACACTATAGTATAGTAATATTCCTCTTTTAACCACCATCTGACAAGTCGCGAATTTGGCCCTTTTTAGTTGAACAGCCATTGGAGGGGTTTATAATCAGTTACAATTGTGAATTTACGTCCGAATAAATATGGTCTATAGGCTTTCGTAAAATGGACTATGCTTAATAATTCATTCTCTATGGTGGAATAGTTCAATTCTACTGGATTTAGAGTACGCGAATCGTAAGCTATTGGTTTATCTTTGCCAATTGGGCCTTGACTTAGTACTGATCCAATTGAAACGTTTGATGCGTCTGTTGTTAATATAAAAGGTTTAGAAAAACCTGTATATTGTAAAACAGGATCGTTAGTTAATACATTTTTGCATTTTTCAAAAGCTTCTACGAACGATGGGCTGTGTATCATCGTTTCATCTTTTTCAAACATTGCGTAAAAGGTTTTGTTAATTTCACGAAGTCTTTAATAAATCGCCTATAGTAACCTAAAAGTCCTTAGAAAGATCTAATTTCTTTTGCTGTTCTAGGAATGGAATATTTCGTAATTGCTTCTATTTTTCTAGGATTTGGTTTTATACCTTCGAGTGTTATTACATGACCAAGAAACTCTACGTCTTACGTAAAAATTCTGATTTGTCCATTTGAATTTTGAGTCTGTGTTCTCGTAATTTTGTAAAAACTTGTTACAAATTACTAATATATTCCTGAAGGGAAGTAGAAAATATAATCATATCGTCCATGTAAACTAGACAAATTTTGATTTGCAATTCTCTCAGGACATTGTACATTGCTCTTTGGAAAGTTGCAGGTGCATTATTTAAGCCAAAAGGCATTCTGAGATATTCAAAATGACCATGTTCTACGTAAAACGCGGTTTTTTCTATGGACTTTGGGTCTATTTCAATCTGATGTAATCCGGATGCTAAGTCTAGTGTAGAAAAAAAATTGCATCTATCTAATTTATCTAAGATATCGTCAATGTTTGTGTTCGGGTATCTGTCATCTATCATTTTTTTCGTTTAATTTCGGTAATCTACTACGATATGCCATTTTCTTTTGACCACTGCGTCAAGTTTCTTTGGTACGATCCAAATAGGGTTTGACCAAGGCGAACTCGAGGGTCTTATAATACCGTCCTCAAGCATTTTAATAATTTGTTTTTGCACTTCTTCATTATGACTGTGAAAATCTGTACGATTTTGTGTGCACGAGTACTTCGTCGTTTGTTTTAATTTCATCTTTTACCTTGTTCGTAAATGTCAAATTTGTTTCGTTCATATGAAATATATCAGTAAATTATTTGCATAAATTAGTTATAGATTTTAGTTCTTCTGGTGTCATATGTGACGTACGTAATTTCGAAATTATGTTATTAGCGTATTATTAGTTGTGGTAGTTTCGTATGTGTCAATTTGGAAATTATATAATTCGTACTCATCATTAATTAAACACGAGTTAATAGGGCTTTTTAAAGTTTCTAAAATAGTCTAGTTAGTTGAGTTATAAATTTCAAAATAAGCGAAATTATCATCGGCATATGTGATAGTTTCTGGTATATATAATCCACTAATCGAGTACATCTCTGGAATTAATATTTCCCGTATTGTATAGAAACTGGAAATTTTTTTATCAGTGTTTCATTTGCTGGGATTTCGAATGAAAAATCAGTGTCGTATGGTTGACGATAGAGAAATGAGATTTGTTGGTGGTTATTAAATATTATTTGATTATTAAAATCTATCAACAAATTCATTTTTCTTATTTCGTTTCGACCTAATATGCCATCGAAAAAAGTCATGAAAATCAAATAATAAAAATTCTATTGCATGTTTTTATTGAAATTCAGAAAATGCAGGAATTTTAGCTTTAAAATTTATTTCTTTTTCACCTAATGCTGTTTTTAATTTTGATAGATGTCTAAATAGAGTTTCAGGAACATATTTTTCAGCTACAGAAGATCTTAAAATTGATGTATGTGAACCGGTGTCAATTAGAAGTTTAGCAGGAAGTTTTTCTATTTGTATATACGGCAAATCAATTAAAACTACTGAATTTAATTCTACTAAGTTTCTTCTATGGGAAAAGTACTGGTTTCAAAATTTTGTGACTATTCGTTATTAATGCGATAAATTTCGCTATCTTCATTGTAATATTCCTGTTCGTTCTCATAAGTTAAATCATTTTCTGTAAATGTATCCGACTCATTAGGGTGTTCATCGTATTCGTGAGTGTGTAGTTCCTCGTTTTGTAAATTTCGCGATTGAAAATAATTTGGTTGCCTGAAAAGCATTGTTTGACTATGTCTCTGTGTTGTAGTTGCCCTGGATGTGGTTGACATCAGGGTAAGTTGTTGTAAAGGCATAGTATTGTTCGGTTTCCACACGTTTTGTGTTTTGCCAAAAATTTGTTAATTAATGGGAAATGATTGTCTCGCGTTATTTTTATGTTGGAAAAATGGTTTTTGTTGATTTTTTAAATCAGCCGGAAATTGTGATGGGGGTCTAGGTGATAAATATTGTACATTTGTATTAGATTGTTTAAATCGTGGTGTCGAATTATAAGCACTCGAGTGGTGATTAATTTTATGATTCGGATGCATATGATTAGGATTTTGTCTAATATTTGATGTTGACTCTCTTTGTGTTGTACTGAGCAGTCTAAGTTCATGTCTTAAATTTTCGTCTTCGCAAACTATTCTAAGTGCATCTACTAGAGAATTCGCATTGCGATTTAAAATACGATCTCTCAATCGTTCGGTCAAGTGTTTAATAAAAGTTTTAAAAGCAGAATCGTCATATATTTGTAGACGTACTATTTTATCCTCAGAAGTTAGGGTAGTGTCTGAATTTAATTTAAAACAAATTTAACTACGAGTATCTCGTATGCGTTTACCGAAATTTGAAAAAGATTCTTTTCAAAATGGTCTCATTGCTGCCATTTCGGCTCCTAAACAACCAAAATCTCTAGGATTTCCAATTTAATCTCAAAGATGTTTTGATACTTTGCCAATTATATAATTCTAGATAGTGTCTGCAGAAGCTTTAAGCAAAACAAAATCGACTTCTGACATTTTGTATTCTGATTTTTCTAATTGTTTATTTTTATTTAGTGATATTTGATTTAAATTATCACTTATTTCTACTATATCATTAAATATAGACGTAAACTAATTTTATTTACTATAAACTACGTACGAATAACGTAATATATATATATATATATATATATATATATATATATATATATATATATATATATATATATATATATATATATATATATATATATATATATATATATATATATATATATATATATATATATATATATATATATATATATATATATATATATATATATATATATATATATATATATATATATATATATATATATATATATATATATATATATATATTTATCTGTTAATTATGGTGCAAAGAATGAATAAGTGAAAAGAAAGGAAAATTTATATTTAATATTTAGTAATAATAATATTTATATTTTATATTGGCAGCAGACAGCGGACTACGCTGTCAATCCTTACAACTGACCACCACAAAACAGAATATGTTTTGAGCATGAGACTCTCCAGGGCTGGGGCAGGTTCTAGCGTTGTCTGAAAAATAATTATACAGCACCAATTTCAATGAAACACACCTTCACACTTATCAAAACAATATAGATTTATTAAATACTTCCGGTATGGTTTAGAAAATGAAATTTTACGCAAATACAACTTAAAATTAAAATGGCCTTTTATTTACTGATCGAGGATCCTTTTAACATAGATGTTTTTAATTGTCGATTACCTAGGATTTATTTATGATTTAACTTACGGCGATTTCTCGAACCTCACGTTTATGACGATCTCTGCTGGATAACGCTTTCTGTTTAAATTGTTGCTCAGGTGCCTCGATCCCTTCTTCATCCGTGACAAATTTCAGATTCATAAACCTCAACTACCTATGGCTGCTGGACACTGGTTTTATTTTCGTAGCACTACACTATTTTTTCACAATCAGAAACATTTATATGAGGTACGTACTTTTACCTTTATTATGTTCCTTGATGCACATTTACTACTATATACAATAATTTCTTTGCTCGTTGCAACTGGAAATTATTCTTAAATGCCACTTGGAATTATTTTATGACGTTAATAAATTTAATTTAATATAATTTCAGGTTCACAAACCTTGTTTTGATATCTACGTAAACTTGAGAATGGACTTCATTACTTTTTAGGAAATATGAATTTAAAAAATGAGGTTAGGAAATTTCTTATAAAATTACATGCTCTCGCTTTGAGCTCTTTTGATTGATTTTTGAAATTTAAGATATGAAAATTTAATTATCTTTTTTATTTCTTTATTATACCTTATGACTTTAATTTTATTATTGAATAAAGATATAGAGATGATTAGCTTTATTTTGATATGCCATACTATGGCCTTTTGTGAATATTTAGAAAAATTACAATTGCAACAATTTTTAACAAATTCCCTTATATAACTAATTACAACCATCTAAACCGAATACCAGGGATTATTTTAATAACTAATGAACAATTCAAAACCATATTTGCATGACTAAACACATTTAAAACATTATTTTAATTTGCCTTTCGTTTTAGGACTTCGTCAAACATCATTTGCTGGAAACTTTTCAAATACAACAAATTACTTATAACTAACTGACTGGAAACAATAAATAGATGCTATTCTCATGACATAGCTATAAAAATCTTCATATTTGTCAAGGTTATGTACCTCCTTGGACATAATGTTACATATATCTCTTTTTAAATGTCCTTACATTTTGATGCTATAATGTTGTATTAGCTCACTAGGTGAGTCTCTTTCACTTTTGTAAAGTTTTAAAGTTAGACGATGCACTTACTTCGTAGAAATGATTAAAATCTCAGATAACGTAGAGTTTACGCAACTCAAATTATGAAAGTAGTTTATAGCACTTCTTTCCCAGTGTTCATGATTTCTATCTTACTTGTAGCTATTCTATGACTAAATTTAATATATTTGTCTTTAACAAAGTTTATAATTTTAATTAATAACAATAAAATTTTATTTTTCCAGGTTACCCAAAGGTTTTGGTACCTAAAATCAATAATATTTTGGCTCTGGTTGCCATCTATACACAATAGTCCTTCTGATGCTTATTCTAAATGAAACAATGCTTTTAACATAACGTAAAATATAACGTTCATTTACCACACGGTAGGTGTTTATATCTACCGTTTAACATTTATTAAAATTTTACCTATTTGATATGAATAAAGTTAACGTAAGTGTCTCTCACTGAAAACTGAACTCCCATATCACTCAAAAATCAATCATTCTCATTTAAATATTAGAGTCTTTCTTTGTTTTAGATATTGGCAAAATATCTTATCTATTTTCTTTTTATTACTTTCAACATAATTTTATCTTTATAAAAATTTCTGTACCTTATAGAGCGTAGTTCGGTCATGAATATATATATATATATATATATATATATATATATATATATATATATATATATATATATATATATATATATATATATATATATATATATATATTACGATGACCTAACCACACGCTCTATAATGTACAGGGTACATAAGGATAAAATTATGTTGAAATAATAAAAAGAAAATAGTAAAGATATTTTGCCAATACTAAAACAAAGAAAGACTCTAATATTTAAATGAGAATGATGATTTTTGAGCGGTATGAGAGCCCAGTTTCAGTGAGAACACGCTAGATATAAACACCTACCGTGTGGTAAATGAACGTTATATTATTACGTTATGTTAAAAAGCATTGTTTCATTTAGAATAAGCATCAGAAGGACTATTGTGTATAGCATGGCAACCAGAGCCAAAATATTATTGATTTTAGGTACCAAAAACCTTTGGGTAACCTGGAAAAAAATAAAATTTTATTGTTATTAATTAAAATTATAAACTTTGTTAAAGACAAATATATTAAATTTAGTCATAGAATAGCTACAAGTAAGATAGAAATCATGAACACTGGGAAAGAAGTGCTATAAACTACTTTCATAATTTGAGTTGCGTAAACTCTACGTTATCTGAGATTTTAATCATTTCTACGAAGTAAGTGCATCGTCTAACTTTAAAACTTTACAAAAATGTCACCTAGTGAGCTAATACAACATTATAGCATCAAAATGTAAGGACATTTAAAAGGTATATGTGTAACATTATGTTCAAGGAGGTACATAACCTTGACAAATATGAAGATTTTTATAGCTATGTCATGAGAATAGCATCTATTTATTGTTTCCAGTCAGTTAGTTATAAGTAATTTGTTGTATTTGAAAAGTTTCCAGCAAATGATGATTGACAAAGTCCTAAAACGAAAGGCAAATTAAAATAATGTTTTAAATGTGTTTAGTCATGCAAATATGGTTTTGAATTGTTCATTAGTTATTAAAATAATCCCTGGTATTCGGTTTAGATGGTTGTAATTAGTTATATAAGGGAATTTGTTAAAAATTGTTGCAATTGTAATTTTTCTAAATATTCACAAAAGGCCATAGTATGGCATATCAAAATAAAGCTAATCATCTCTATATCTTTATTCAATAATAAAATTAAAGTCATAAGGTATAATAAAGAAATAAAAAGAGAATTAAATTTTCATATCTTAAATTTCAAAAAATCAAGTGTCATGATTTATGGAGAAACGTCAGATTAGGCCAATAAAAAGCCCATATTTAAGTTTTAGTTTTGATGGAGAGCTCAAAGCGAGAGCATGTAATTTTATAAGAAATTTCCTAACCTCATTTTTTAAATTCATATTTCCTAAAAGTAATGAAGTCCATTCTCAAGTTTACGTAGATATCAAAACAAGGTTTGTGAACCTGAAATTATATTAAATTAAATTTATTAACGTCATAAAATAATTCCAAGTGGCATTTAAGAATAATTTCCAGTTGCAACGAGCAAAGAAATTATTGTATATAGTAGTAAATGTGCATCAAGGAACATAATAAAGGTAAGGTACGTACCTCATATAAATGTTTCTGATTGTGAAAAATAGTGTAGTGCTACGAAAATAAAACCAGTGTCCAGCAGCCATAGGTAGTTGAGGTTTATGAATCTGAAATTTGTCACGGATGAAGAAGGGATCGAGGCACTGAGCAACAATTTAAACAGAAGCGTTATCCAGCAGAGATCGTCATAAACGTGAGGTTCGAGAAATCGCCGTAAGTTAAATCATAAATAAATTCTAGGTAATCTACAATTAAAATCATTTATGTTAAAAGGATCTGATCAGTAAATAAAAGGCCATTTTAATTTTAAGTTATATTTGTGTAAAATTTCATTTTCTAAACCATACCAGAAGTATTTAATAAATCTATATTGTTTTGATAAGTGTGAAGGTGTGTTTCATTGAAATTGGTGCTGTATAATTATTTTTCAGACAACGCTAGAACCTGCACCAGCCCTGGAGAGTCTCATGCTCAAAACATATTCTGTTTTGTGGTGGTCAGTTGTAAGGATTGACAGCGTAGTCCGCTGTCTGGCGCCAGTATAAAATATAAATATTATTATTACTAAATATTAAATATAAATTTTCCTTTTCTTTTCACTTATTCATTCTTTGCACCATAATTAACAGATAATTTGTCGCAGCAACGTGGGGCGATAAGCGAAACGCCGAAAACAATATTTGTATATTTAGTATCTGGCAAAATTTAAAATTTTTTAAATAACAGCAAAATTTCAAAACATAAGTTTATAATTCTGTATTTTGTGTATATTTTCATTATTTCCCAGACAGTGACAATCACAGGTAATTTGTTTTATTTATGAAATTACGATCTGGTAAGGAAATGGATGACACAAAGCAAGTTGCTGGTACAACAAGCCAACAAAGTGGAGACAGGGCAGAAAACGATTCAATGCTCCAGAGACTAATGGAGATGGTAGTGGGAATGAATAGTATGAATACACAAATGTCTCAGAACAACACACATATAGGAGAACAACTTGAGAAATTAAATACACAAATAAACATCAATAAAGCTCAACTGGAAAAAAATATAGAAAACATCAATATGCAAATGAGTACGAACATGATCAAGTTTGAAGAGAATTTGGGGAAGACGATGGAAGAAAAATTAAAGAAAATAGAGGAAAGCAACCTAGAGTTAAAAAAGAAAATGGACGATTTAGAACGAAAATGGGAAAACATGAGAAAAATTACTGGGGAAGAAATTAACACAAAAATATTGGAAAGTACAGAAGATTTGAGAACAAAAATTAGGATTAATGTGGAGGAAATAGTTGATGGAGGTATGTGTGAAATAGGGAAAACTTTAAAGAAGCATGGGGAAGTATATGACACAAAATTAAAAGAACTGGATAGAAAGATGTTAGAGAATACATGGCTATTAGAAGAGAATACAAGGGTGATTCCACAAGGACAGGTATATACAAGCGGTAAAACGGAATTTTATTTTTACGGAGATATATATACATAAATCGTGGGGATGCAGTTATTTGATGGCTAAATTAAATTAAAAAGCTCTGTTTTTTATCTAGCTTTCGGAATATCTTTATTCCATTCTTAAGATATCTAAAAGTGTACATTAAAATATTAAAAAAATTATTAATTATTATAATACTTACAAACGTGATTATAAAGATAGAAATGAATACATGGCATAAAAATAAAAAATTGTTTTCAATAAAATGTGTAAAATATCAGGAAAAAAGTAAAATAGGTCAATTTAGACAATTTCAAATAAATCTGCAAATGCTAACAAAACTGTTACCAAGGATATTAAAAAATTTTTCCTGATATTTTACACATTTTATTGAAAACAATTTTTATTTTTATGCCATGTATTTATTTTTATCTTTATAATCACGTTAGTATTATAATAATTAATAATTTTTTTAATATTATAATGTACACTTTTAGATATCTTGAGAATGGAATAAAGATATTCCGAAAGGTAGAGATTTTTAATTTAATTTAGCCACCAAATAACTGCATCCCCAAGATTTATGTATATATTTGTATATACATATTTAAACATTACTTTGTATACTGAGATAGTTACAAATAACATATTTCATTATTTTATATATATATATATATATATATATATATATATATATATATATATATATATATATATATATATATATATATATATATATATATATATATATATATATATATATATATATATATATATATATATATATATATATTATATATATTTCAGTTCGAGTAACCAGAAGCCGCAGTAAGCAGTTACCGGTTAGAACCTGAAGATGGCAGATGAGATTCTGCCGAAACGTCGTTCAGACAACCACGGTCCCTCTCGGGGCCTATCACCTACGCGGGAGTATACCCGGAAAACGAATTTAACATTCACCACCCACGAAAACCTGAAAAACAACATATATATATATATATATATATATATATATATATATATATATATATATATATATATATATATATATATATATATATATATATATATATATATAAATATAAATATATATATTATTTTATTCTTAATAGAATATTTAAAACACTTCGTATATCAGTTTCATAATATTAAATTTATACCAAGTAGAAAATAACTTACTATATGTGATTTTTTGGTTATTATTTCTTTTAATACCTTGTATATCGATTTAATAATTATATCAAATTTATTTATATTATATTTGATCTCTAAAATTTATAAAAGTAAATATTATTGCACTATGAATGATTTTGTGATCGAATTATTTACTTGCTTAATTTTAAAATCGCAGGAAATTGAAATTCACAAAAAAACTAAATTTTTCGTCTAATTTTCTTTATGTATGATCTTTAATTAAAATTCAAAAAAATTAAAAACAATTGCACTATAAATGATTTCACCATTGAATTATTCACTTGCGTAATTTAAAAATGGCAGGAATTTAAAATTCTCAAACTAAAAACAAAATTTTTCACCTAATTCTTAAGATTAAGAGTTTAGGAAAAGAAAAAACAGGAAGATACTTGGTTTACCTTGTTGGTAGTTGAAGATCTCCTGGGTTCTACTGTTTGAAGTCCAATAAAGGTGTTGTGGAATGTAGATTCTTGAAAAAAGCTTAGTTTGTTGAAACAAAATTCTTTTTGCAGTTAATAGAATATCTCTATCCTACCGACCGCGTCAATTCACCTCGTTGCCAAACGGACTTTGTTTTTAAAAAACAAATATATGAACTTAATACATTTATTTAAGCACGTTCCCAGTCACATGGATTCGAAGTAATAGAACAAAAATATAAGGTTCGATCTGCCTTTATATAACACGTTGGTTATTCATTATATTAAAAGCATGATTAGATTACTTTATGGAAATATATAAAAATGTATATAATAAATATCTTAACGTTACTCAATTAACCAGCTTATATTTATATATTTAAGTTAATAGGTCGAAAAAACAGAAAGCTGTTGGTGGTCCTAACAATACATATATTATATTCAATTATATAACTTGCTAATAATGTACTACCAATACTGTATAAAAATAAAAACATTATGAATGGATGACTACGGTTAATGTCCACATTGATAAAAACACCCTGTATAATATGGAACAATAATTAATGTCCCTAAATATAAGACATCTAGTTGTTGGCATCTGCTGTCATTGTTCTTTCATTTCACTCTAACAAGTTTTTATATCCAAATTCTTTTTTAAGTTGTTTTTTTGCTTCATAAAAATACACATGATGTCTGTTATAATTCTAAGAATTTAAATGATTATGGATCAGTAGTCATCCATTCATAATGTTACTTTTATACAATAGTGTTAGTACATTATTAGCAGTTATTATTATTAGTGTTATTTTTTACAAATCGTCAAGATATTGTAGTTTTTCAATGAATGTAACTTTAACTTTAACCTCACTTTCGTAAGTACTCTTCACTTTTACATAACTTAGTTTAATTAAATATAATTTATTGTAGAGTTCCTGATGAAGAAATAATGTAGGATATGAAAGCTTGAACAGTTATTCTTATATTATCTGTCACATGACTACAATCTCCGTTTAAAAATTAAAATTTCCCTCTGAATATATATATATATATATATATATATATATATATATATATATATATATATATATATATATATATATATATATATATATGAAAATAAAATGTAACACTAAGATTAACCCTGGATGGGACATATACTGGTGTTTACAAGACTTGGTGCTACTTCCCTGGAAACACACCTGCGGG
Organism: Rhamnusium bicolor; assembly: GCA_029963845.1. Classification (NCBI taxonomy): domain Eukaryota; kingdom Metazoa; phylum Arthropoda; class Insecta; order Coleoptera; family Cerambycidae; genus Rhamnusium; species Rhamnusium bicolor. Next base: position 57,128 of record JANEYF010005666.1, on the reverse strand, counting down.
AAGATGCAAACCCTGTTCCCACCTAAGCAGTTCTCAGAAGGAAATACAGTCTTCGTTCTCTCGGAAACTGGACCCGGTCTACGGGGTTCTTCTCGCTATCCCTAAATACTTCTGCAGGAAAATGTAAACCCTTTTCCCACCTGAGTAGTTCTCGAAGAAAGCCACCGAATCACCCAGTAGGCAGGAAGTGAACTCTTACCAGTAATGCCGAGTTTACCTGATGGCCGTAAAAATGTTCCTGGAATATTGAGATTTGTCCAAACGAAACGTTAAATTACATCCTCTGCATTTAAATGAAATAAAATCTTTGTTTATTTCAATTTATTAATTGATTTTTTTAATTTTTTTAAATACAAATAATGCACAAAACACCACAAGCGATTTTTTTGTGTGGATCTATAAAAATTCCACGTGGATAAAAAACTAAACATGAACTGATAACTCCGGTTCACCCGGTACTTTTAACACTTTAAACAATATTATAATATTTAAATCTTTCTGGTAATTAAAATGGCATTTTTTTGTCACCGAAAGGGTTAATTTACAAAAATATGATAAAAAAAATGTTGGTAGAAGATGTCATAGAACTTTCAGTGGCTTTAAGAGGGGGAGTGTGGATCGCCACCTAATGTGATTTATGGATGGATAGGACGTATCCGGAGATATCAAAGAACTTTCATTGAGAGGTCATTCAAAATAGAGGATTGATACAGTACACATGCATGTTTTTTATACAGTGGATCCGAGATAAGTATCTGAATATGATAATCAAGACATCTGAAACATGTCCCCCGCCATTAATACACCCACCACCAGCGAACCTATGAAACATAGTGAGAATTCTGTGTCAAGCCCCACAACCACTTTTTAAACCCCACCCCCACGTATGAAGGCAATGACTGGTGTAATTTGATACACTTTTAAATTGCTTATCATATTCATTCTGAGATTTATAAATAGAGCAATATTTTATGGAAACTTGCAAAATAAGCGTAATGGAAAAGCTGAAGTAATTTGATATATTTTTAAATACCTTACTAATCATGTACGTGTTTTATGAAAACATGCATGTATCATATTATCTGTTATTCTATTTCAATAAATTATTATAATGCAAATTTTATGAGATAATTAAAACTATCATATTATTATACTACAAAAAGCATTGACTTTTCTTGGTATTCTAATTTAATAAATGATTATGATGCTTAATTCTCGTGTTATTCGTCTCGATAAATATACTATGTGTACTAAATTTCTTATTGATATCACAATAAATATCGGCGATATAAAAAAATAAACTGAAAATAAATTGGAACTTCAACGCTCTGTATCTTAAAACCGGTGAAGTTTTGGAACCAAGTTTCTCTAGGAAACTGCTATTATTTCGAATTGTTCTATTGATTTTTAAAGTTTTGTAGAAAAAAATGACTCACTCATGTATACAATATATATATAAATAGATTATTCTAAGAATATTCCTGGAATACGTATAGAAGCAAATACATATACATTTTAGTAATGTAGGGATATTCCTAGATTATATATATCTACATGTGAAAATGTATATTTCTTTCTTTCTATAGGTATTCCAGGAATACTCATAGGATAATTATAACCTGTCTGGAATATTACAAAGGGATTTTTCTCAGTTTATCTACATTATAAACATTTCCACGTTCTGAGAATATTTCATGTAGAATATGTATATCTACAGATTATTCCGGTAATATTCATTTATTCTTAAATTCACATTCTTAGCACCCTTTCGGTCATGAATTATTTTATCTTGAAAAAGAAATGGAGCCTTTGTTAAGCAGTTCTTTCAATTAAATTATGATTTTTCAGTCGTATAAAATATCCCCAAGGAGGTCCCCAATGGGGGCTTCTCCAAATGAGGACATTACCCAAGCAACATTCTGACGACGAACCGACGTTGCTGTTCGCAACTAAAAGTCGGTGTGCGACGTACACAAAACGTCGGGATGACCCATATTTGTACTAATCTGGTCAATAAAATATGGGTCGATTCGACGTGGAGGACCGACTTTAGTCGTTGTGATTACCGACCAAATGTTCACCAAATTTTACGTCGGCTTAAGTTGGTTGTCAGCCTATTACCAAACCTATTTAAAATTTGCCCTTAATCTGACCTACAAAAGTCGGGTGTAGGTAGTGAAACTAAGCAATTTTGTATATTATTCTATTTGTCGTACCTATCTATTTATATAAAATGGATAAGGCGTGTTTATCATTGAGTACGTATTATATACAAAATACTTCGAATAAAATTTTAATAAATCTGGTGGGGTAAAAACTGAAACGAAAGAAATTTTATTGATACATATATATAAAGTAGGTCGAAAAATATAGTGAACCCATAAGAATAATGTTTATTTTAAGAACGAAAGTACTATTTTTATTTTTTTACTTTCAAAAAATATTTTCCGTTTCCAAAGAAACCGCAATTGAAATATTGTTTAATTAATTTTACGAGTAAATAAAAACTTTCTTGCTTACTTTGTTATGTGCAGAAATTTCAATAAAACCAATTAATCTAATCAAATCAAATCAGTAGGGCAACTAAATATACAAGCGAGAGTAATGTGGGTTGCGGTGCCTATCGACCTCAGATTTTAATAATTTTCTAGGATATTTTGTTAATTTAAATAGTATCCTGCGCATGAATTGTGTTGCTCCTGGTTCCTTTTCCTGTTTTTTTTATCCTGGACTGCTCGTAGCAAGGATTAAAGGTACCATGGCCATCTTGAGGCTTCAGTTCAAGTCTGGTCGCCTTCGAGATTTAACGTTATATTTTATATATTAATAAACGTCCTTCTTTTTCTGGGATTTATCTCGGGGGCACCATAAGTTGTGACCTGCCGTTGTGTAGTTGTTTGTGCGGTCATAATATCGATGTCTGTCGGATTTGCCGGCTTGAATTCAGCCTGTTGATAAGTCCATGTGATCTTTTAGTCTTTTTTTTTTCGTGATTTTCATTCAAATTTTCCTAATAGTGTCGTCCTTTCCTGGAGTCAGGAAATCGTGAGTGGCAGCAAATTTCAACCAAGAACCGCAGTTTATGCGTAAGTGTTTAAATTTGTTCATTTGGGGTTCTTTTTTTTAGGGATATTTTCTTTATTCCTACAGGGTTCTTTTTTTGTTACGAAAGCTGATTGAACCAGTTCCATTTTGTCCTCTGCGCGGGCATACTTGCCGCCTGGAAGTCCAGGCTTATATAAGATTGTTTTTTTATTGGGGCTGTCTTGGTGTCCTACTACGCTGAGCGACGTCCGCCGATATCCAGGAGTCCTGTAGTGACCTCCAGTCGGTTCCTGTTACGCAACCGCCGTTGGACCCAGATAAGTCCTTAAACACGTATTTTAAGAAAAATATATATACTGAGTGTTTTATTGCCTTCCCCACTTATTTAATCGTTTCATATTCAGGGTTTTTTTTTTAATTTTAAATCATATCTATAACCACTTGTTTCAGGATTTTCTTTTTTCTATAAAAGGGTTTACCGGTTAATGTACATAAACTATATAATATTTAGTGAACATAATTACAGTTACCAGTTTAATGGAATATTCTGTTTGTCAATTTAATGTGTGTTTATACCCTTGCATAGTAATAGGTTTTTTTTATAGTAATAAGTCATTACCAGTTATTTTTTTGTTTCAAATTTTATGTATCGGACCAGGGGTTGCGTGATCACGTAAAACTGGGTTAATTTAAGATTATTTGAAATCTGGAAATATTCAGTGGTTAAACATTGATCTGAACCATAGTTTTTTAATGTAGTTATTAACCTGAATAAATTGTTATAAAATTTATAAAACATATTATCTTTCCTTCCTCGGCATATACTGTGTGTGTGAAAACTATAAACAAATTTATCATTCCAAGGCTCAAGGAAATCCACCCCAGCTCGAGCTAGACCGTGCAGTGGGCCAGTTCGTGAACGAGAGATACAAAAGTGGCGCACTCAAAAAATAAATTTTTGTTACAATAATCTGCTCTCATTCATTTTTAATTATTACTTATCCCGGCTTAACTTAACCGCATTACAAAATTGGAACTTAAATGTTAATTCTGCACATCATTTACTAACAATTTTACTTCCTATCATATTTATTTATTATTTTTTTTTATTATAATTTTCATTTTTTTTTTCTATTGTAACAACTTTATTTGAAAAAGAGGCAAATTTTGTGTATTTAAAATAATTGTACACATAATCAACATGGCTGCCTATTATTTCCTTCTCTGGAACCAGAAAATATGGCGAAGGCGGAATAAGTGCAACTATTTTTACTAATAGCGACTTCACGGTTAAATAATTTTACCTGCACCAACTTTTAGTAGGCTTTGGTGCAGAAATCTGCACTAACACTAACGTTCATTCCAAAGAATCACGATAGTAATGACCGTCTCTTGCAGTTGGTGTATAAATCTTTACTAAATATCTATCAATACCTGAATTATCGACATTGATTTTGAGGTTATGTTAGACCAAGGACCAAAAGCCTAACACCAACGTCCAACCGACGTTGCTAGATGACTACGTCAGTCAGCAACGTCTAACCAATGTTGGAATGTTACCCAAAAATTACCTAAATCTAATTAATCAGTTACCAACGTCTAATCAACGTTGGATAATAATCTAAGAACACACTCAATGCATTAAGTAGATTTCTGACATCAAGCCAATGTTGGTAAATACGCTAGATGTAAATAGTAGGTTTGCGAGGTTCAAGCTACGTTGCTCCGACGTTGTATCATAACTATAACATTTAAGACGCTACTTGACTAATATTTGTAATAATTCTGACCTTATAATTAGTAAAAAAGTAGTCGGTAGTCGGTAAAATGTTACTTGAGATGAATGTAGTTACCTATCAGTCGGTTACCAACGTTATACAGAAGTAGGTGTATTACCAAAAAAATTAATCGGAGCTACTTAAGTTAGACATTAACGTCTAACCAACGTTGGTTAATAACTAAAAAGGACCAACCCTATTAAGCCACTAACCAACGTCTAACCAACGTTGGCAAGTGTTCCATAACAAACTTGACCTATTCAGTTAGTCACCAACGTCTACCCCAACGTTGGTAGGTTACTCAAAATTTAACCATACCTATTTTAGTCAGTTGTCAACGTCTAACCAACGTTGGTAAGTTATTCAAAATATATCCATACCTATTTTAGTCAGTTGTCAACGTCTCATCAACGTTGGATAATGACTTGAAAACATATCAAACCTTATTAAGTCGTTTTCCAACGGCAAATCAACGTTGGTAAATCGTCCAGACTTAAGCAGTAGGTTTGCGAGGTCGGCGCAATATTTGGTTCGACGTCGTATTACAACTACAAAATTTAAGTTATTACTCGACTACTATTTGTAATAATTATGACGTCGGAATTAGTGAAAAAGTAGTCGATAGTTGGTAAAATGTTGCTTGGGTATGATCAGGTGGATGCGATATAAGTTAATAATTCAAAGTATGGAACAAGATTTTACTTCACCAAAATAACGAACATTATAAGTGCACTTTATAAAAGTTTAGTTATTCAGTACATATAATCTACAGTTATTGAACTTTTTAAGACGTATCATAATCAAACAAACAATTTTTGGTTTCTTACACCTGTCAAATGATTTTTTTGCCACGGATCAATGGAAGATGTCCAACGTTGTCCAAACGGACATCCGCTGGTGGACGAACTTCCACGTGGGCTCTTCTTGAGGTACTTGGAAATGACATTGGACTTTTAGTAGTGGGGCGGCCACTTTCTCTTGTAGCTGGCTTGTCTATTTTTGCGTACTTCCACCACAGTTGCCCTAAAAGTGAAGCAAATCAAGCACCTTATTTTTAGGAACACCTAATTGCGATGCTTTTTTCTTGTACTCCATCCAGGGCATTTACACATTCTAAATCGATTGCATGAGCAAACATGCAAAGGGTCCACTTTTTCGTTCTGATGAATGTGCGATAAATTGTGATCAGAAGGGACGATCGGCCGAAAAGACGATCTAGGATGAATACTTCTGTGAATATTCATCATCTTGCGGGTATCTCTATATAATAGGCGCAGCTTCTCTACCGTCGACTTTACTACTCCGAAGGAGTAGAGCAGAACCGGAACGGCAAGCATATTAGTTGCAGACACCTTGTTCTTCCCCAAAAATTTGGAAGACCAAATCTTTCGGAGGCGGTGTCTGTACTTGCCGCGGAGAGAATCTTTTATTTGTGATACATTCTTGATGTGCCTTTGTTGCACACCCAGATATATATAGGTTTCTCCAGCATTCTTATGTCTTAGGATGCTTCCGTCTGCGAGCTGCGCATCTTCAGAGAATTCCCCGCATCGTCCTCTCTTGAGGTGGACGACTGCAAATTTGGCCAACCCGAACTCCATCCATACCAATTGTCCGCGTATATTCTTCGACCACCCTAAAAGCGTTTTGTAGTTCGCGCTCTCCGGGGGCATAAAGTTTAATGTCATCCATATAAAATAGATGGGTGACCTTATGCCTCTGGTCGCTGGGTGGTCCAGATTTATATCCGCGGGTTTGGCGGAGCCCAACAGACAACAGCAACAGTGAGATGCAGAAGAGGAGAGGACTCAGGGAGTCACCCTGGAAAACTCCTCTCCTAAATGCCACCTGCTCTGTCGTGACCCGCTGTGCACCTGATCTTATGGTGAAGCGGGTCTTCCAAAGCGGCAGCAGCTGTTCTATGCATCTCACTAGTGGTGCTGGTACCGCAAGACATTCGAGCAAGTACAACTATAGCTCGTGCGATGTTGTATCAAATGCCTTGCGGTAGTCAATCCAGGCAATCGATAGATTCCGCTTGTATTGCACAGAATCCTGTGTAATAGAGCGGTCTATCAGCAGGCTGTCCTTGCAGCCTGCCATGCCCTTCTTGGCACCACGCTGTTCGTGTATCTGCTGGAAGACTGGATCAACGGACCTCAGTGTCCTAGCATACAAGATCCGTGTAAATATCTTGTAGCAGGAGTTGAGGCAAGTGATCGGCCTATAATTCCTCGGATAGGAATGATCCCCGTTTTTGGGGATAAGCACAGTACGTCCCTCGACGAACCAGTCCGGAATCTGCTGCCCCTCGTTCAACCATGAGTTGAAAACTCGCGCCAGACGGCGGTGAGTGGAAGGAAATTTCTTCCATCACCAGTTGTTAATGCCGTTTGGGCCCGGGGCAGCGAAGTTCTCGGTACCAACAAGTGCTTGTTGGACTTCCTCCGTACTGATTGCCGGGCACACTTCTTCTGGATCTTCAAGATGTCTGTGACACAGAGCCTCGAAGTGTGCAATTGCTGGAGTGTCGTTATTGAATGGACGCGTCGTTCCGTAGATTCCCTTCCAGAAGGTTTCGACATCTTCTACGGTCGGCGAATTCTCGACAACACGCTGTGGCTCTTGAAAGAGGCGGGAAGGATTAGTACGGAAAAAATTGTTTTGTTCCATACTCCTCACCCGCCTCTTCAATGTTTTCTTTATCGGCATGAGCGCTCGGATCCTATCTAGACAGTGCTGCTTGATGGTAAGTATCACTGTCAGATTTAGAGTATGGTGTTGACGTCTTAATCCGGCTGCTATGCGCCGGATTCTGGGAGTAAAAACTCTACCAGTCGTCTTATATTCCACCACACTCTGGATCCGGGAAGCGTGTTGTCTGGCCGACTGTATCTTGCTCTCGATTTTTCGTACACGCCGCTTGGCTTTCTCGACCCCGTGATTTGTTTACCTCTAACGGGGGACGAGTTGCTTCGCGGCGTTGTACACGGCAAAGTTAATATGCCAGATATCTGCATCTTCCGGAATTTCCTCATCGATGACCGCGTTCATTCTAGCCAGGTCTTTTGGCTTTAGGTTAGCCCTGGTGTTAAGGCTAACTCTCGACCTTAAGTCAACATCGGTGAACTCTAAGGGATGTTCCCCATCAGCTGGTAATTGCCGCGGTGGGACTGCGGCTGGCAGTTCTTCCGGCTGACGGGGTGCCCTTACATAACCAATCCTGAGCAGAAAGGATACTTGATCTCTCAGATGTTGTTGAGAGATGGTGCGATGCTCTGGATGCATTTCGCACCAAAGTGCATGCAATCGCGCTATGTATCCCCTTCGCTCAGGTTCGCTACTCTCGCGAGTTAACTTCGTGGCCGTTAACGAAGCCTTTTTAAAAAATATTTATTTTACTTAACACAAGAATGATTTGAATTGATAGTTAAAATTATTTATTAACAAATATTATATATTAATATTACAAGTTGATAAATTGAATCGTCACGTCAGAATGCCTGTGGCAGCGCAGCTCTCGAGGTTTTGTGAACAAGGGGTTCGTTCATCGGGTGTCCTCGGTGGTGTTCGTCGCTGGTAGTACAGAGTGGGTTGCTTAGATAACACCTCCCTTGCTAGAGGGAAGTTTTATTTGGGACAAATAAAACTTTTGGTCCTTGCTGCACCTTGTCCCTCGATTGACTTTGAATTGGGGTAGTCTCCAATGGGGTAGGCCGATTAGGTCTCCATTTCCTAAGTCGATAAATGGCAAAGACTAAAACAGATATAATAAGAATAATATAAAGGGGAGCAGTCCAGTAATGGGCTGTCTCGGTATTTTTCTCCAATTGAATAGGCCCTATAGTACAGAGTGGGTTGCTTAGATAACACCTCCCTTGCTAGAGGAAGTTTTATTTGGGACAAATAAAACTTTTGGTCCTGCGCTTGTCCCTCGATTGACTTTGAATTGGGGTAGTCTCAATGGGGTAGGCCGTTCTTTCTTGAGCGTATGTAATTTATCTAGGGGTACATCTTCTAGTTTGAGTTCCCTAGTTCTGTTGACCTGTGTTTTAGTTGTTCTTATTTCTGGTAATAATAGGGGTTGTCCTTTGATAGTTTCTTTTTCGTTTGAATAAATATATTCGGTTGTTTTAAAACTGCATTTTGGAGGTAAATTGAACAAACATGTGCCTTGTAAGGCGGTGAAATTTGTTGTTTTACAAGTGGTTTGGATTTTCGTTTCATTCGGGAAAATGCCTATATAGTAGGATTCGGTAATTTGCTCAATGATGGAATGTATTGGTTTTACTGGAACCTGGGTGCATGTGTTGTCTTCTTGACTAAGCTGTAATAGTTGGAATATGCAATCATTTTGTCTCAATCCATCAATTAGTGAACTTTCTTGGCAATAATATTCTCCATCGACTTCTTTGCATGGCGTCGGCTGATATTGGTAAAAGTTTTCGCTCATAGCCAGGTAGGTGTTGGAAGGAATTATGATGGTATGATTCGGGGTAGGTATTGAATAATATAAGTGATAGTATGAGAAGCGTTCAGGGTGTATTATTGGAAATTCTAGTGCAAATATTATTTTATGTTCCGAATAGTAAGCCTTTACTTCAACTATTTCGTAATACTTGTGAATATAAATTTTACTTGTATATAGTAATTGTTCTACAGGGTGATTATTTGTTAGAGTATTTACGATAGATTCTAGCTCATCAATTTTAACAATGCTATGATGTAGTGTATTTAATTTTGCGAAAGTTATAGCGTTTTCTATGTCGGTTAGTAGTTGAATTATAATATTTAAACAGATTTAGTTGATCCAAGATATTTTTGACTTGTAAATAATCATTGAATTCGAACATAAATTTATTAAGATCTTTTCTAATAGAATTTATACCATCTGCAATGACATCTTGATTGTGTAAAATTAATCTTATTGAATGATTGAAATTATCAATTATTTTTGTAGTAAGAGAAATTTCTTGATTTAGTTTATTGGCTATATCATCTTGGTTTTTCTGTAAGTTATGTATTGCCTGGTTAAATCTATAGGCATCCCCTTGGTCTAGGTTACCAGATATGCTTTTCATTGTATTTCCTAACCCGTTTATTAAACCACGTTTTTTCCTCTTAATAGGGTACACTGTTGTAAACTTTTGTTGAACTATTTTTAATTGAAAAAGTATCGCTGCATTAAAATTTCCTAGTGCCAGAAAATATGGGTGGCTCAACCCGTCATTGATTACTTTTGTTATTTGATTATATTGACTATTTAAGATGTTAATTTCGCTCTCTATAGGTTTTAAATCGAGATAATGTAAAAATATGTGAATACTTGTTTTTATTTTTGCAGTACCTAGCTTGAAGGGTAGGATAACTGGATTTTTTGATAGGTTAGTTATCTTTACTTCCTGAAGGTTTGCCAGTGTTATCAGAGACATTCTGTAACAAAGTTTGTTTAGTTAGTTTTGGGCGTTTAATATTTTGCTTAGATATAGCTACAGATTTATCTGTCGATATTGTTTTGATATTTTGTTCTAGTACGGTTTCAGGGGTGTACTTGGGTAATAGTTTATTTCTAGGGGTAATTTTTTTATAAATTTTTGTTTGAGGTTGGATATCTAATTCTTTTTCTCTAGATTCATTACGTTTACTAATAATTTTCTCTTTTTGTTTTTGTGACTGGTCATGAATTTGTTGATAGATTAATTTGGTTCTTTCTTTGTGGTTTTCTATGTAATTGTTTAGTAAAATATTGGTTACGTCTATGTCAAATGGATCTTTTGTATCCAAGTGACCATTAATAATATTTATGGGCTTTTGTTTTGTTAAAGAATGATAGCTACTGTTATATCCCAATATTGCATAAGGCATTAAATTTATTATAGATTTTTCATTGGACTGTTTTGATTTTAAAATGCGTAAATGTTCTATGAGTGTAGAATGAAATCTTTCAATATTCCCATTACTTTGCGGATTTAGGGGAGTTGTATAATGAATGTCGATATTGTGTAATTTAAGAAATTCGGACATAAGATTATTTTTAAATTCGGTTCCGTTATCAGAAATTATTTTAAGTGGTGTACCGTGATGTGTCATAAAAAATTAAAAGGTTCCTAATTATATTAATTGCGTTCGGCGTATCTAAAGGATATGCTTGTCCATATTTTGAGAATGAATCTATAATAGTTAGAAATTTTTGATTCGAAGCCTGAAATGTATCAACGTGTATTATATCGAATGGTTTTTTGCTGTAGGTGTTAGTGAATATTTTTGTTTTATTGGGTTGCGGTCATACTTATTGATTTGACAGATATCACAATTATTTATTCTATTTTCTACGTCTGCGTTTAAGGCGGGCCAATAATAATTTTGTTTAATTCTTTGTAATGTTTCAGGTATTCCACGATGATTAGTTTTACCTTTGTGGTGATGGGTAATAATTTCCTGTTGTCTGTGTTCGTCAGTTATGTCTTCTAGAATAGAGTTACATTTGACTAGTTTATAACTTGAATTTTTGAAAGTATCTTTTATAATATTACAAATTTCTGGATAGAATTCGTCAGATTTGAATAATAATGCGTATGTTAATTTGGGATCTAAATAATCTTTTAGAAAATTTATTATTTCTGGTTTAAGTTGAGACTTGTCTATTTTTGCCAGGATTCTTTTCTTGTTATTAAATAAATGTCTTATTTTTACTCGTTTGTAAAGTTCCTTTTCAGAATATAAAAGAAATTCTATTATTACTTGATTATTATAGAGATTTAATGGTTTTTCTGATATTTGAATCATTTGGACAGGATTTTCGATACTTGTGTGGACAGTATGGTTAGACTGGTTTTCGTCATTGTCTGGTGTTTGGTCAAGATTAATTGTTGTCGGTGCATTATTGTTTCCGAAGTTAATATTTAGTGGTTCTTCTGAATTATTTATTATCGGAGTATCGTCGTTATCTAGGTTTTCCAGTTCGTTTATATTTGGCGGCTCATCAAGATTATTTATCATTGAAGTGTTATCGTCCGAATCTGAAATTACTTTGGTATGTATTTCTACACGTGAAAGGGCGTTCGCGTTCGTATTTGATTTACCTTTTTTTATAGTGAATTTCATAATCAAATTCTTCGAGTTTCAATCTCCACCTAATTAATCGAGAATTCGGTTCTTTTAGATTCATTAGCCACTCTAGGGGCTTATGATCTGTAACAATCTTAAATTTGCGCCCATATAGGTATGGCCTGAAGTACCTGGTCCCATATAGAGCCGCAAGGGCCTCTTTTTCAATGGTGGAGTAGTTTTGCTCCGCACTGTTAAGCGTTCGAGAGGCATATGCTATTGGTTTATCGTTTCCGATCTCCCCCTGCGAGAGTACTACACCAAGTGCGAAATTGCTTGCGTCCGTGGTTAAATTGAAAGGTTTTGAAAAATCAGGGTATTGCAGTATCGGGTCATTGGTTAAAATATGTTTACATTTGTCAAAACATTTTAGAAACGTTTCGTTATGCTCAATTTTTGAACCTTTCTTTAGAAAAATTGTTAAAGGTTTAGTTAGCTTCGCGAAATTCTTTATAAATTTACGGTAATAACCTATAAGTCCTAAAAAATCCTTTTTATTTCTCTAGTAGTTTTTGGGATTGGAAAATTTAAAATAGCATTAATTTTGTCTGGGTTAGGCTTGATCCCATCTGCTGTTATTATATGGCCTAGAAAAGCTACTTCCTTTTTGAGAAATTCAGATTTATCTAATTGAATTTTGAAATTAGTTTCCCGTAAGCGTTGGAATACTTTCGATAAATTATTAATATGCTCTTGAAGAGAAACAGAAAAAATTACAATGTCGTCCATGTACACAAGACATATGTTATTTTGTAAACCTTTAAGAATATTGTCCATCGCGCGTTGAAAAGTCGCTGGCGCGTTTTTTAGCCCGAACGGCATTCTAACGTACTCGTAGTGGCCATTTTCTACGTTGAACGCTGTTTTTTGGATGTCCTCGGGTGCCATTTCTATTTGATGAAAGCCACTGGCAAGGTCCAGAGTGGTGAAATATTGACATTTACCGATTTTATCGAGTATATCGGATATATTGGGAATGGGGTATCGTCGACAGTTTTTTCATTTACCTTCCGGTAATCGACGACAATTCTCCATTTCTTTTTTCCCGAAGCGTCCGCCTTTTTTGGAACGATCCAAATTGGCGATGACCACGGCGAATTACTATGTCTTATTATACCTTCCTCGAGCATAGAATTAATTTGCTTCTCTACCTCCGGTTTATGAATAAAAGGATACCTATAGCTTTTGGTGTAAACCGGAATTTCATCCGTTGTTTTAATATTGTGTTTAATTTGATTTGTAAAAGTTAAGGATTCGTTTTCGTACTTAAAAATGTCAGAGTATTTACGGCATAATTTCTCGATACAATTTTTCTCCTCGGAATTTAAATGGTCAGTTCTAATTAAGTTATTAATTTCGTTAGTATTGTTGTATTCAGTATTGAATTGATTAGATTTAAAGTCGATATGAAAAATTTCATATTTATTTAAATCGATAGGTTTAACCTTTAATGGTGCATCCAGACATATGCTGACATCACCTTCTTGTTTGTTTAATATTTCGACCCAAGCATATCCGTTGCGAGCTACAGATAGTGTTTCTTTTATTTCTAGGTTTTGAATTTCTTGATGAGGCACAATTACGTGACCGTTATCTATTGTAACTGGAATATTCAGTCTTTGACCCGTATGAGATTTTATGTTAGCATGAAAAGTTGCATTTATATATGATAAATAATATTTTATTTCTAGATGTTTATGAGGCATTTTAAACTTTGAATTTATAAAATCTAACTGAACGTGTAAATGTTTTATAATATCTAAGCCGATTAGGCCATCAAAAATGTTATGAAATTTAAACAAATGAAATTTTATATTTTGATCTGTGTCAAATTCTTTAAAGCTAGGAATAAGCATACAGTGTGTTTGTTTGCTTTGCGAAAAAATTGTCGAAACTATAAAGGGTTCCTCGAAAATGCAATTTGAGTAGTAATTTTCGGTAATAACGGGATTAATAAAAGATTTTGTCGCGCCTGTGTCGATCAATAATTTTAGAGGGGGATTTTTTATTTCTAAATAGGGTATCTCTTTTTTTATCGGATAAAATATTAAGTTCGATTAAGTTTCGAGATTCGGGTCTGGGGCCACTGGAAAATTTTCACTTTCGTCTTCTTGATATTCTTGATTTCCATCATATTCTACGTACTCTTGATATTCCTGTTCGGCGTATTGCCGCATTTCTTGAGTGTTTTCGTGTTCAATATTGAATAATTCTTCTGATGTGAAATTCGGCCTACTTGATGGGCCGGCTTGCGTGTGTAAGTCTCCTGTAAATTGATTTGTTGGTCTTCTAAACGTATTTCTCGTTGAAATACTCATGGGCGTGCTTTTCGCTTGATGTTGGCTATTTTGTCCTGGTTTCCATACATTTTGTGGTCTTCCAAAAGTTTATTGATTCGTGGGGAACCTGTGTTGTGGATAGTTTGTTCTTTGTTGCACGTTTATAGGCCCGGTGGGGAATTTCGGAGCTTGGAAATTATTATGTTGCGATTGGAAATTTGGTTGCGCGAACCGCGGCGTATTATTAAAAGGATTTGAAACAAAATAATTTTGAGGCTGGGGCCTTTGTTGAATTATAGGTTTTTTTATTATCGATTGGTTATTATTAGAAATATGTGATCTCTGTAAATATCTGATATTATTTTCCTCTACAATATATTGCATAGCGGTTGCCATACTGTTGGGCCGCATAGCTCTAATTGTACTGCCTAATGGTTCTCTTAAACCAGCTAAAAATGTTACAAGAGCTTGTTGTGTGAAGAAATTTTTCTTAAAAATTTTTATATGATTATCAATAGTGTGAATTTCAATATAATTGCAAATAATATTTAAGAGAGACATTACCTTTTCATAGAATTGTTGCGGACTTTCGCCTGATTGTCTTAAATTAACTAAATCTCTATTTAAACTATTTTCATCGCGCTGATCGCCAAAATTTTTAGTTAATATAGACTTTACGTCGTCCCATGTAGTAGCCCCGTAAATTGAAATGACTTCACGTGCCCTACCTATTAATCTACTTTTAATGCCCTCAAATAGTAACAAATTTTGCATACACCCTGGGTCTGTTTCATTATAATAAATAGTTAAGAAAGTTTGTGATATTTTTAAAAAGTTATATAATTCACAAGGGTTACCATCGAATGGCGAGATTATATTTAAGTTTTTTAAACCAAAACTTGGTGGAGTTGGAGGCATTATGCAACTATTTTTTTTTTCGTGAAATAGAATTATTACAAATACTATAGTTTGATTCTTCTGCAGAATAATTATCTGTTTTACTTGTACCAGTATAATTATCTTTTATGAAGAAATTATTTTTACTTGATTTATTGTAAAGGTTAATATTACAGAACTTAAAATTGTTATTTTCAGTACTTTCGCTCGATGCGTTGATATCTGAATTATTACATAAATTATTTTCAATTACTAAAATACTAGCAGCTAATTCTCTTAAATTTAACTCGCCCTTCTCATTACTATCACTAAAGGATTCAATGGAAGTTGAGGATTCTGATATGAACAAATAACTTTTACTTACATTAATATGATGGTTTTCATAGTCTTGGTCTTCACGAGCAAAGATTCAGCGATTATAGCAGACCAATCAGCTCTGTGATTGCCGTATCCTACTATAATTTCTCTTAGAACTCGTCTGGAAGTCCTTTTCTTTTTCTTGGATATTTTCTTACCGTTGCTCTCGTTGATTCTTCCTCTTGGGTTACTCAGTTCACCCAAGATTTCGGTGATTAATCGTAGACACGAAAAGATTTTCGCACGATGCAAAATCTTTCACCGATCCGTACGACTGCGCCAGTTAACTTCGTGGCCGTTAACGAAGCCTTTTTAAAAAATATTTATTTTACTTAACACAAGAATGATTTGAATTGATAGTTAAAATTATTTATTAACAAATATTACATATTAATATTACAAGTTGATAAATTGAATCGTCACGTCAAAATGCCTGTGGCAGCGCAGCTCTCGAGGTTTTGTGAACAAGGGGTTCGTTCATCGTGTGTCCTCGGTGGTGTTCGTCGCTGGTAGTACAGAGTGGGTTGCTTAGATAACACGCGGCAGGTCAGCAAGTCATCCCGAAGTTCCCTCGTCCACTTAAAACGTCCATGTACATTTGCATTTTCGTCATCGTTAGGACCGTCCGGTAAGGCCCCTCCCATCTGTCCTTGACCTCTATCCGACTGAGGTCGATTGTGATGGGCCCTTCTTAGGTTATATGGAACCCCTAGCAGTAAGAGTACCAGGGTGGATAGCCCTGGTACTCCCGGCCGGCATTTGTCAGGCAGAGTTGCCTCTGCCTGTCCAGGGTGCACCAACGTGGAGATTGCCGGTCCTTTGCACCCTTTTTTTTTTCGGTTTCCCGATGCCGGTCAGTCCTCCCGTGGCCTCCGACGCCTCACGGGAGTCGCGCCGGCACATCAACTACAGCCACTCCCCACATCCCGCAGGTTTAGTGACTGTAGATACCAGAATCGTGTGCCCTAAGCAGACGGAGAGAACCCAGAATGACCGCCTTCTGCATTTGACCTGCCAGCCACTCGGCTGGTTTTTGGCAGGCCGGTATGATCTTCAGTTCCGAGAACAGCGTAGGCTTTATCCCTCCGAGTACACCGATAATAAGGACGACCATTTTGACCGAGTAGCCTGGGTACAGCACTTGGAGCTCGTACCAGAGATCGCGATATTTGGTCCGTTTCTCCTCCTCCTTCAAGGTAATGTTTTTCTCCGCAGGTGCCGAGAACTCGATGACATACATAACCTTGAGTTGATGGTCGAGGAGGACTATGTCAGGCTTGTTGGCTTGGATTAGCCTGACAGTCGGGAACGAGTAGTTCCAGTAAATCCGGCATTTCTCGTTCTCGACAACGGACTCAATATCTCCGGGGGACGTAAGGCAGCAATGGTGTCTGGTCTACCCCGTACGAGTGTCTTAGATGGTAGTATAGCACTCGTAAGGCCGCGTTATGTCGGTGGATGTAGGCCGAAATCGCATATATGGGACATGCAGAAAGTAAATGCATGAGCGATTCCGGCGCCTGAAGGCAGGTCCTGCAGTTGATATCAGGAACCTCTACACGCCACACACGGCTACGGTAGACCAAGGTGTTGATAACACCATCTTGACAGGCCATAATGAATCCCTCGGTCTCCGACTTAAGCCCTGCTGACCTTAGAAAGGCGAAGGTCAGCCTGGTCGATAAACCCAGTGTTTCGATGTTCTTATAGAAGACACCATGCTGGGGTTTATCGACGTGCTGCCGAAACAGATTTTCCTGTTCGGCAGCTCTAATTCGGGCTTTCAGACGATTTGGCTGAAGTTCGGTGACTGACTCAACATCAGCACCTCGCCGGCCTCCTCGTCTGATGTAAAATGCGAGACCGAGTTCATCTGCGGCTCTTTTTGCTGCCTTGAACAATCCTGCTCCCACTCCTACAGTTTCGTGATGTTTTACGAACCGCAAGAGGGGATATGGAGCTCCTGAATATGTTACATGCCATACTCAGTACTACTCTGCCATGCGTACACTCCAGGCTCAAGAGTCCTCGGCCCCCCGTTGACGTGGGAGGTACACACGAGGAACGGACAATCTAGGATGAATACTTCTGTGAATATTCATCATCTTGCGGGTATCTCTGTCTAATTGACGCAGCTCATCTACCCTCCACTTTACTACTCCGAAGGAGTAGAGCAGAATCGGAGAGGCACGCATATTAGTTGCAGACACCTTGTTCTTCCCCGAAAGTTCGGAAGACCAAATCTTTCGAAGGCGGTGTCTGTACTTGCCGCGGAGAGAATCTTTTATTTGTGATACATCCTGGATGTGCCTTTGTTGCACACCCAGGTATGTATAGGTCTCTCCGGCATCTAGATGTCTTAGGATGCTTCCGTCTGCGAGCTGCGCATCTTCAGAAAATTCCCCGCATCGTCCTCTCTTGAGGTGGACGACTGCACATTTGTCCAACCCGATCTCCATACAATTGCCCGCGTATATTCTTCGACCACCCTAAGAGCGTTTTGTAGTTCGCGCTCTCCGGAGGCATAAAATTTAAGGTCATCCATATAGAATAGATGGGTGACCTTATGCCTCCGGTCGCTGGGGTGGTCCACATTGATATCCGCGGGTTTGGCGGAGCCCAACAGACAACGGCAGCAGTGAGATGCCATTATTATTATTATTATTATTATTTTTTTCCGGTTTCCCGATGCCGGTCAGTCCTCCCCGTGGCCTCCGACGCCTCACGGGAGTCGCGCCGGCGCAACAACTACAGCCACTCCCCACATCCCGTGGGGTTAGTGACTGTAGATACCAGAATCGTGTGCCCTAAGCAGACGGAGAGAACCAAGAATGACCGCCTTCTGCATTTGACCTGCCAGCCACTCGGCTGGTTTTCGGCAGGCCGGTATGATCTTCAGTTCCGAGAGCAGCGTAGGCTTTATCCCTCCGAGTACACCGATAATAAGGACGACCATTTTGACCGAGTAGCCTGGGTACAGCACTTGGAGCTCGTACTGGAGATCGCGATATTTGGCCCGTTTCTCCTCCTCCTTCAAGGTGATGTTTTTCTCCGCAGGTGCCGAGAACTCGATAACATACATCACCTTGAGTTGATGGTCGAGGAGGACTATGTCAGGCTTGTTGGCTTGGATTAGCCTGACAGTCGGGAACGAGTAGTTCCAGTAAATCCGGCATTTCTCGTTCTCGACAACGGACTCAATATCTCCGGGGACGTAAGGCAGCACTGGTGTCTGGTCTACCCCGTACGAGTGCCTTAGATGGTAGTATAGCACTCGTAAGGCCGCGTTATGTCGGTGGATGTAGGCCGAAATCGCATATGTGGGGCATACAGAAAGTAAATGCATGAGCGAATCCGGCGCCGGATGGCAGGTCCTGCAGTTGATATCAGGAACCACTACACGCCACACGCGGCTACGGTAGACCAAGGTGTTGATAACACCATCTTGGCAGGCCATAATGAATCCCTCGGTCTCCGACTTAAGCCCTGCTGACCTTAGAAAGGCGAAGGTCAGCCTGGTCGATAAACCCAGTGTTTCTATGTTATTATAGAAGACACCATGCTGGGGTTTATCGACGTGCTGCCGAAACAGATTTTCCTGTTCGGCAGCTCTTATTCGGGCTTTCAGACGATTTGGCTGAAATTCGGTGACTGACTCAACATCAGCACCTCGCCGGCCTCCTCGCCTGATGTCAAATGCGAGACCGAGTTCATCTGCGGCTCTTTTTGCTGCCTTAAATAATCCTGCTCCCACTCCTACAGTTTCGTGATGTTTTACGAACCGCAAGAGGGGATCTGAGCTCCTGAGTATGTTACATGCCATACTCAGTACTACTCTGCCATGCGTACACTCCAGGCTCAAGAGTCCTCGGCCCCCCGTTGACGTGGGAGGTACACACGAGGAACGGACGATCTAGGATGAATACTTCTGTGAATATTCATCATCTTGCGGGTATCTCTGTCTAATTGACGCAGCTCATCTACCCTCCACTTTACTACTCCGAAGGAGTAGAGCAGAATCGGAACGGCAAGCATATTAGTTGCAGACACCTTGTTCTTCCCCGAAAGTTCGGAAGACCAAATCTTTTCGGAGGCGGTGTCTGTACTTGCCGCGGAGAGATTCCTTTATTTGTGTTACATCCTGGATGTGCCTTTGTTGCACACCCAGGTATGTATAGGTCCCTCCGGCATCCAGATGTCTTAGGATGCTTCCGTCTGCGAGCGGCGCATCTTCAGGGAATTCCCCGCATCGTCCTCTCTTGAGGTGGACGACTGCACATTTGTCCAACCCGAACTCCATACCAATTGCCCGCGTATATTCTTCGACCACCCTAAGAGCGTTTTGTAATTCGCGCTTATTATTATTATTATTATTATTATTATTGTTATTACAATTCGATCGTAGATATTCTTACAGAAATATTATTAACACGCTATCAAATCTAAGCTCATTAAAACCGTTCTTGAATTTTGTTGAGAGCCATAAAAGAGTAAAAAAAATTAGCACAGTTTTGAATATTAGTCCTCTGACGCCATACGACTGGTTTCGCACTAAAACACAAGCAAATGAAACCGAAGATGGCACTGTTATATTGTCAGTTTTACTGATTAACGTGATACTAATTACACCGTATTTATTTCATTAATAAACTATCGCTTTATAGTGAAAAACATTTTTGAATCGTATCAGAAACCCAAAATAACAAACAAATTGCCGCTGCTTCAGTTTCAAGTAGATTGGAAATACTGAATATTTTATATTATATACACACTAATATACCCAGCTATGACAGAAGGTCGTGTCTGAAAAATGAAATTTTAAAATAATTAATTGTTCTACCATCCATATTTCAAAATTAACAATTTCGTTATTAGTAATTAAATTTGTATTCATTCTTTCTATTAATGTTTCCTTGTACACAACATTATAATACCCCGAGTACAAACGCCATTAAAATCTCAAAACGATTTTTGCAGTTACGACTTCCTGCCATAGCAGGCAGTATACGTAGACTTCAAAAAAATTAATACGACATAAAAACATAGGCATTTGCGAAATAATTCTAAATTTGTTTCCACCAAAAGACGATGGCATGAACACAAGCAACATGATAACGCGTTCGGAAATAGAGTAGCGTTCATTGGATGTTTAACTGATGGCAATTATAAACTTGTCTGAAAGTGTGTACATAGTTTTTGATTTTCTTGAAAACAAAAATAGTAAAATAATTATATATATATATAAAAAAACAGCTTGCGATGCAGTAAAACTCCCCATACTCTTGTGATGAAGTCAGTACACCAATTACTTTTTGAGAAATATGGATAGGCTCAGTTTGTAGAAAAAATTTAAAAAAAATTTTTGAGAAATAGAATAAAAAAATATATTTCAAGGAAAAATAAATTCCGAGAAATTTACATTACTAGTTATACTTTTTTGTCAATATCATAGTGCTTTATTAATCATTAAACCATGTTCTCAGCTGATAATATTGTACAGAAATAATGTTTCAGGACCAAAACACGCAGTAGGAGCACGTTTAGTAATACTTACAGCAACCATTGAAATAGCAATAACTATAAATCCAAATCTCAAAGGAACAGAATCCGGTTTATCTGCATTTCTTTTGTCCCAAACAGCACAAACGATTATTATCAAAACCATTGTTATGATTGTCTCGATGGCTAATGCTTGGAGAGTTGTGATTAAAGAGTGAGGAAGTGTCATGCAAAAACCTGGTTTCATATAGTCTTCTGGGATCAGCATCTAAAAATTACATAAATGTATTAAAAATAAATAAGAAAATATGTCTAAGATTAAAGTAATCAAAGAACTCTTAATAGCAGACTGAAAAATAAAATTCTGCGCTGTGACTTTAAAAAGTAGAAAGATACTTTTCTATATCTAAATCTATTTCCTGTACCCAAACTTTATAAAATTTTTAAGGAACAGACATTGTTGGGTTCGACCCAATTTTTGTTCTAATTCAACATGACAAAACTTTGAAACTTATTTAATTCACATGCTCTCATTGTATGAGAATGACATTATTAATATTTCTCCACTTCCTGCCAACTTAGTAGGCACATTTTACACACAGATAGGTACGTTTAGATTTTGAAGCATATATGGGAGTAACTCAACATAGCGCCCATGTTAGAAGGTTATCTTTCAATAAATTAACCTATGTGCGACCATAACTGCAATAATATTGCAGCTGTGTAAGTGTGCAGAATAAAAAGGCAATATACAAAAAGTGTATAAAATGCAGTATTCTACCGTTGATATTTTACATTGAAGTTGAAATAGAAACAGAAATGGAAATGGAAATGGAAATGGAAATGGAAATGGACATGGAAATGGAAATGGAAATTGAAATGGAAATGGAAATGGAAATGGAAATGGAAATAGAAATGGAAATGTAAATGGAAATGGAAATGAAAACGGAAACGGAAAGGGAAACGGAAATGGCAATGGAAGTGGAAATGGAAATGGAAATGGAAATGGAAATAGAAATGGAAATGCAAATGGAAATGGAAATGGAAACGGAAACGGAAAGGGAAACGGAAATGGAAATGGAAGTGGAAATGGAAATAGAAATAGAAATTCACAATGATTCACAATGTAGAATACAAACACTGTACATAATATGGCAAGTCGGGTATAGAACAGTCATATCTAATTGTAATATAACAATGAAATAGGTAAAATTAGTTTAAATATATGACATACATCAAATTTATATAGTGTAAAAATATGGTATGGTATAAGACGTTACAGAGTTATGGGTGCGTTTCCCAACAAATGAAATCACAACTTGCAAGTAAATGTACAATTACTTTATTTTTCTCGATGTTTACAGAATGGTTATGAGTTTACAACTGATTTGTTTTACGAACTGACTGATATTTATATAAAACTAGTTATCTATGTTTTGTCATTGGAAAGTATAATTATTTTTATTGTGGTCAATAGGTCTTCCTTAACGTATAACATTATGCATAATAAAACAATGAAAGTTAAAAATAACAAGGTCGGACGTGTTAATGGCGTCACGTAACTCTTCCCCTGTTAGAACGGAAGTTAGGTCCCGAATTTTTGGGGTCCAACTGGAGTTGGCTGTAGCTGGGTTTTTCCTCTTCCTTGATGGAGATGGCATCTTTGTCCTTAGAAAATGAAACTGTTACGTTTGTTTCAGGTTTCTTGCTTCGTCTTCGTATCCATAAAAATGTGATTAATAGGATCAAAATGATAATAGGTATAATGATCCATGTATAATTGGATTGTGAGGAATTTGAGACATTTTTGAGATGTACCTTTTTGAAGGGTGGCTAGTTGTAATTGTGTTGAATGAAGGTTTTGTAAAGATGGAATTGAAATATCGATAGCAGGAAAATTTTCTAGGGATATATTAGGCAACAAGAAGGATGTTGTTGCTGAGAAAGGTTATTCATAAGAATATGTTTGGTTATTAAGGTAAAAATCACAGTTAGGTGATAGGGAAATTCTGGTATTCTGGATTAATGTTTTGTCGGAAATTGTCTTCGGATGACAAATGTATTCCACTATTGTGACAGCATCAATAATGATAATGTAATCTGTTGGTGAAACTTGTTCGACGTGTGGATTTTTCATGTGAACCATGGAGATTTTGCAGTATTGGTCAACTGGTCGGCGTCTTAGTAGTTCTATAAAGCACTCCTTTGTGTTTTGAAGGTTGTCTTCTAAGAAATATATATCTTCTATTCTTTTCGGCTCGATATCCATCCATTGGTAATTGTCTTTAGAATCAACGACTAGATATGGTTTTGGTGGAAGGATGGTAATATTTTTGATTGGTATGGGAATTACTTGGAAAAAGGTTAGAGACGTATATAGTGCGATCATATTGTGAAAAGAATGGTTTTAAAGCTTGAAAATATGAATAAGGTTGTGAAAATTTAATCAAGTTTTCTTTTGGATATAATAGTCTTAAGTTAATTAGTATTGTCTGCATATCTCTGGTATTTAATAAAAATGGAGTTACTGTATCCAATCTGAGAAATGTTAATGTTTGATCTAATTGTTGAAAATAATAAAGAATGAGCTCTAATTGATTAATTATAATTTGTCTTTGGAAATTTGTGTCATGATTTGTTTTAATATATTGAAGATTCTCTCTTATTTTTTGTTGATTTTTTTGAGATTTGGTTTAATAATGTATCTGTTTTGTTAGCAAAGGTAGAAAATAAAGATGTTCGTAAATTTAGTTCGTGTGTTAAAGTTTTTCCATTTGACATGTGTGTTAATTTTTCCTTCAAGATTAACTACATCGTCCTCAGTTGCAAGACCAAATAGTGCTTTGTTTAGTTTTTCTACGATATTAATTAGGCCCTTTTTACTCTTTTTGTTCGTGTTAATCGTCTTGGAATTAATTTCCTATATTCTTGAGTGATAGTTTCTTTTAGATTTTCTGCCTGATTTAATAGGGAGATATCAATGTTATTATGACTATTTATTTTGTCTAGTTCGTAAGTTTGATTTAACATAAATATTAAATTATCAAAAGCGGTGATAAGCGGTTGTAAATTTATTTTATGAATAAATGTATGATAGTGACTTATTAAGCGTGTATCAGTGCCCATTGTTCTGAATAGTGTGGGATGTATGACGGGGTCGAAGGTGATATCTGCTTGTATGTATTTGATTGCTAGTGGTATTGTTAATGTCTGTGTCCATCTTGTCATTGTCATTGTCATTATCCTGTAACAAAGGAGTATTGTTAATTTTCCTTTGTTTTTGTACGTTGTTTTTATGTAAAGTCCCTGAAGTTGTTGCGACTGTTATGTCTTCGTCATGTAAAACTGTGACTTTTTTATATTTTGGCAAATGTTTTGCTACTCGTTTACCAGTTCGTACGTATATTGTTTGGTCTGGGTGAGTAACTTCTGGTTCGTTAAGTTTAGTGTTACGTTCTGTTATAGTATGCTCTTTATTTGTCTCAATTTGTTGTTTAATATTTGTATATAATTTTTGCATACTTTTCTGATGGTTATTAATGTATTGTGAGATAATAAACTGAGGGTTTATGTCATACGGATTTGTTCTTGGTCCATGCACGATTTCAAATGGTGTTAATTTAGTAACTGAGTGTATTGAGTTGTTGTAAAGCATCACGGCAAGAGTCATGAGGTATTTAATAGGTTTTCTTTGTTCCGTTTCTAAGCATTGGATAGAATCTGCTAATGTAAAATGAAATCTTTCAACCGGGGAGTTTGAATTTGAATGATACGGTGTAGTGAAATGTAAATTTATGTTATATAATAAGCAAAAATCTCTTATTAATTGATTGTTAAATTCTGTACCATTGTCAGTAATAATTTGGGTAGGTAATCCCATATGTGAGAAAATTGTAAAAGGTTTTCCATAATGCATATACTGTTTTTGTTGCCAAGGTAATAGGCTTGACCGAATTTGGAAAATGGATCAAAAATAGTTAAGAAATTTTCATTTTTTATATGGAAAGTATCGATGTGGACTTTTTCAAAAGGTTTGTTAGGTGTTTCAGTTATTTGTAGCCTAATCTTTTGAGGTTTCCTATCGTGTTTCGATGTTAGACATATTTGACATGTATTAATAAAATTTGTGACATCTTTTTGGATGTTGGGACAATAATATAATTTTTGTATGGAAGTTGTTGTTTCTTTGATACCTCGATGGCAAGTTTTCCCTTGATGAAAGTATTTAATTTTATCTAGTTGTTCATTCTCATTAGTTATATCTTCTAGTAATTTATTATATATTACTATTTTATTAGTTCTATGATAGAGTAGGGATGATCTGAGGATTCTTGTGACTTTTCTTTCTAAGGAAGGGGTTGAAAATTTGAAACAAGTGTTTCCATCGATAGAAATGTATTGTTTCAAAAATTTAAGTATACCTATTTTCATCATCTAAGTTTGTTTTAATGTGATGAAATGTCGTATATTAGAAAATATGGGTCTTGTGTCACAAATGTTAGTTGATGTGTTGTGGAACTCTGTTATCACAATTTGGTTTTTATAATGGTTTACCGGTTGTTCCATATATGGTAATGTGAAAATTGGTTCTTCGCGTGCTGTATGTTGAGTATTTTGTAGCTCTTTGTCTAACTCATTTATTATTTGGTCCATTTTGTCAGATGGTTCATTTTCTTCATTTAATATTTTTTCGATTAATTCATGAATTCGTGAATTTTGTTCCGTAAAGGTAAGGTCTGAATTGTTTACAAGCCCAAACCATAGAAAGTAGGTCTTTTTCTATGGTAGAATAGTTAATTTCTGCTTTATTTAAAGTTCGAGAAGTATAACAAATTGGTTTATTCTTTTGTGAAAGTACTGCACCAATTGCGTAGTTTGAGGCGTCTGTTGCTATTTCAAAGTGTAGAGAAAAATCAGGATAACTTAGTATTGAACTATTCGTCAATAAATTTTTACATGTTTCAAAACATTCGACATATTCTTTTGTTAAGATTATCTTACTATCTTTTTTTAGACAACTCGTCATTGGTTTTGTGATTTTCGCAAAGTTATCTATAAATTTTCGGTAATATCCTAATAATCCGAGAAAAGCTTTAATTTCCTTTGGTGTCTTAGGAATGGGATACTTTTGAATTGCCAAGATTTTATCAGGGTTGGGTTTAATACCGTCGGGTGTTACAATATGTCCTAAAAATGTTACCTCTTTTTTGGAAAAACTCTGATTTGTCTAATTGTATTTTTAGTTGATGTTTTTTGAAAGTGTCAAATACTAATTGAAGATTTTTGATGTGTTCTTCTAAACCGTTTGAGAATACCATGACATCGTCCATGTAAATTAGGCAAATTTTATTTTGTAATTCCTTTAATACATTATCCATGCATCGTTGAAATGTGGCAGAGGCATTTTTCAATCCAAAAGGCCTTCTTGTTAAATTCATAGTGTCCATTCTCTACTGAGAAAGCTGTTTTCTCTCTGGAAGCTGGATGCATTTCAATTTGATGAAATCCAGATGCTAGATCGATTATTGAGAAATAGGAACAGCGTCCTAGTTTGTCTAATATTTCAGTAATATTGGGAATGGGGTATCTACAACAGTTTTTACATTTAGTTTCCTGTAGTTAATTACAAGTCTCCATTTTGGTTTTCCACTCGCGTTCATTTTTTTCGGTACCACCCAAATGGGAGATGAGTATGGGCTTTGTGATGATCTAATAATGTCATTTTCCAACATTTCTTTTATTTGTTTTTGAACTTCTGCCTTGTGAATGTAGGGATATCTGTAATTTTTACTGTAAACTGGTTGATCGTCTGTGGTTTTGATGTCGTGTTTAACAGCATTAGTGAATGTTAATTTATCTTGTGGTTTTTGAAAAATATCGGTGTATTTTCTACAAAGTTGAATTAATGCGGTTTTTTCTTCTTTGTTTAAATGTTGCGTTCGTAATAGTGAGTTTATGTCGGGTGTATTTACGGCTTCTTGTGTATTTGTTAATGAATGTTTATAAAGATTATAATTTTGTAAGTCTGAAATTCTTAAATTTATTGGGTCAAATGATACTGGAAAAGAATTATAATTGTGAATTTCAAATGTTATGTGTTTATTTTTGACTGTGGTTATTGTGTCAGGTATGTAATAATCTGTGTTTTTAATTTCTTTAAGAAATAGTTCTGTATTATCCGGAATGGTTGTTGTTTAATTTTATGACTTTCAATAATAATTATTGGTTTTTCAAATTTAATAGGTATTTGACATTGATTATTGAATATGAATTTATCAGAAATAGAGATATTTAATTTTAATTTCTTTAAATCTTCAAATCGTAATATTCCGTCGAAAAATTCATGAAAATCATTATAATATTACATTAAAATTTTGATTGGTGTTGAATTCTGGAAATGCGGGTATAGTAGCCTATTCATGTATTATTTTTTGACCTACTCCTGTTTTAATTTTTACCGGTCTATGAATTATTAATTCAGGACAATATTCTTTGACTATTGAGGGTTTTAAAATTGTTTTGGAACTTCCTGTATCGAGTAACAGTTTGACTGGCGGTTGTTTTAATTGAATGTATGGTAGAGGTGTAGTGGTTAATGAGATATTACAGTCTGCTATTCCGGGTAGTTGTTGGGGGGGTCTTCTGTAAAATTTAGTCCTTCGTTGTATTCTTCATTTATGGCTCTTACTTCTTCTGCCAATGCCTGATTTTCTTCATCTTGGTCATCTAACTGTTGTAATTCCGTGAATGTTTCTTCCATCATGTAGTGATTATTTGGTCTGAATCGGTGTTAGACGTTATATCAGCTTGCGTGTGATGGAGTTCTTCTTGTCTTCGTGGATAGTTGTTGAAGGATGTTCTGCTTATATCCGAGGTTTCCATTGGTGTTCCTCTTGTATAAAGTCTTTGTATATTTTTGGTTATAGTTGAGGTTTCCATTGGTGTTGGTTGGTTTCTACGATTCCAAACCTGCATTTCTTGGATTTTTCTGGGTTGTTCGTTACGTACCATTGGAGAATTTTGTTTAAAATTTTGTGTTTTATTTACGGGAGAAAATGGTTTATATTGTTGTTAATTAAATTGTGGTTGTTGATAATTAACTTGTGGCTGTTGGTAATTGAATTGTGGCTGTTGATAAGTAAATTTATTTTGGGATTGTTGATAGTTGGCAAGGGGTTGTTGATAAGATGATGTACTTGATTGTTTAAATGGGAAATTATTTTGTGGTGAAACAGTCTTACTATATATTTGAAATTGTTCCTCTTTTGTAACAAATGCAATAGCATCCATTAAATTATCGATTTCTTTGGTTCGCACCATTTGTTTAAAATTAGTTGGTAAATTACTTACATATGTGTCCAAACTTAATTGTTGATACACTTTACTCATGGCTTCTTTTACTGCCATTGGTTCTGAGCTTTGCGTTAATTTGGATATTAATAGTGATTGATATCCTATGATTTTATTTCGCGCCTTAAATCTATCTTTAAATGAATTAATTCTGTTTGTAAAGTAGGAAGGTCTCTAGGATCTTCAAATGTATTAGTTAAAATTACTTTAATATCAGTCCAATTTTTAATTTCAAGACGAGAGGCAATATTGACTTGTGCTTGGCTGTACATCTTACTTCGAATTGCTCTAAGTATAAATTTATTTTGTAAATCATTATTTTCAAATCCGTACGTCATGACAAGTTCATCACATGCGGATATGAAGTTATTTAATATTGATGGATTTCCATCGAAACGTGGTATAACATCCATGAACATCTTAAATAATTGTAAATTAGTCATATTATCATCTACAGTGTTTCTTGCACTTCAGTTAATTTATTTTTTTCTTAAAAACTTCTTAAAATTGAAAAAATATTAAACTTAAACTAATAAATTCTAATATTCAGTTAGAATTTATGAAAACAAAATTTTAATATACAGTTAAAATTTTATGATTTAATAAACTTTTGATATGCAGTCAAAACTTTATTATGTGATTAATTCTGATATACGGTCAAAATTGAATCGTGAGTTGCAAACACAAAAATACCAATCTTAATCAGGAAAATTTTTGGAAAAGGATGTAGGACTTACGGGGTGAATTCTGACTTTGAGTCCAAATGGTCAAAACCAACGAATTTCCAAAGGGTTCTTTCTTCCAATGTACAAATCTTCAGAGGATACCTTATACAGAGGTATGACTGCAATAGTCTTCCTTTTTCTTGAGATTCTCCTGGAAACCAGCTTCTGGAACTTCTGACTTCGAAGATATCGACTGCGCAAGTTATGGGTGCGTTTCCCAAGGTTCACACTTCACAACAAATGAAATCACAACTTGCAAGTAAATGTACAATTACTTTATTTTTCTTGATGTTTACAGAATGGTTATGAGTTTACAACTGATTTGTTTTACGAACTGACTGATATTTATATAAAACTAGTTATCTATGTTTTGTCATTGGAAAGTATAATTATTTTTATTGTGGTCAATAGGTCTTCCTTAACGTATAACATTATGCATAATAAAACAATGAAAGTTAAAAATAATAAGGTCGGACGTGTTAATGGCGTCACGTAACTCAGACAGCTTAAAATAAATAAAAATATATACTCCTAATTCAAAAGAATTAAATAAATAATCATATGTACAGGGTTATTCATTATAAATTACCCACTCCTTATCATCGTTATTGCCTATAGGAAAAAATAAAAGTTGTGTGGTTATGACTAAATTTTGTTAAAATGCTATCAAAAGTACAATATCGTGCAGATTTCAGGGGATACAAAAAATAATATTTTTTTTAAATGGGATACCCTGTATATTATTAAATTTTTGGAATGATCTTTTTGTTCCTGATTTCAAAAATGTACCATATATTACCCCTACCATAAACCTTTTTTGATTTATTAAACGTCGAATATCTTCATTAAACTAGTTACTGTAAATATGGAAAAGTTAACATTATTAAAATGAGCTATGAAAACGACAACTATTTTGTTTGATAAGTGACATTTCTTTAATGTAATAAACAAAATGGTTTACAGTGAGGAAGAAAAAGTCCAGATATTTACTTGTTACATACAAAATAACAAAAATAAACGTGCAGCAAAAAGAGCATATAGGGTGTTATATCCAAATAGTCCAACACAATCAGAAAATACAAGTTTTCAGAGGCTCATAAAAGGAAAAGGCTGGACTTTTGCCGCCAGATGATTCAAAAGTTGGATCAAGATCCTGATTTTTTTTTCTAACTATTATGGACTGAGAATTATCCTGGGGGTTTTTAATAGGAACGGGTCGTGGGAAAATAAGCACAACAGGAAAAGATTGGTAAAAACAAATAAAAATTCAGAACGAGCGTTTGGTTAGAAACAAATGGTGGGTCTATATTTCATGATTAACTTTAAGGGTTACCTATCTCAAATAATTATTCCAGAAGAGAAAATGACAACCAGCTTTGATATATTTGGTGCAGGATGGGGCAACCTGCATAGTATCCTACCCACTCGAGATTATTTGCATAAGTATTCCCAATATGCATAGAGAATAATGGATCTATTAAATGGCCACCTAACAGTCCGAATTTGACCCCTATGGATTCATTTTTCTGGGGATTTCTAAAAGACATTGTCCAATAATAATAGTAATAATAGTATTTAAGTCATTAAAGACAGGAATCGACTTAAAATAAACAATCTGAATGTAAATAGTGAAGCCACTTCCGTTGCAATTATAGATATAAGAAGACGTTATCAATTATGCATTAAGAATAATGGTGGACACATCTAACATCTTTTATGAATTATCATTTAGTTATATTTAAATTTCATAAATAAATCTTTATTATCTATTTGGTATAAATATTTGGCTTTTTCTTCCTCACTATAAATCATTTTGTTTATTTCATTAAAAAAATGTCACTTATCAAACATAATGTTATTTTCATAGCTCACTTTAATAATGTTAACTTTTCTATATTTACAGCAACTAGTTTAACTAAGATATTCGACGTTTAATAACTCAAAAACGGTATATGGTTGGGGTAATATATGGTATATTTTTGAAATCAGGATTAAAGGATCATTCCAAAAATTTAATAATATATAGGATATCCCATTTAAAAAATATATTATTTTTTTGTATCTCCTGAAATCTGCACGCTACTGTACTATTGATATCATTTTAGCAAAATTAAGTCATAACCACACAACTTTTATTTAAAACTTTTTTTTCTATAGGCAATAATAACGATGATAGGGGATGGGTAATTTGTAATGATTAACCCTGTACAAAATAAATAAATAATCATATTGTTACGTGTTTGCTATCCAAACAAATACCTATACTCGTAGATTCGTTGATTGAATGTCCAGGTAACACTTACTTATTACTTTATTTACTAATTAACAATTAACTATAATAGATTAATTACTGTCTTAACTATAATCACACTTAAACACTTGTAAGTCTCTTCTTTATTTCTTCTTTACTCGTTCACGTTCAACTTAAGACTGAGTGTCGGTCCACCATGCGTCTTATTTATACATCCATTCACACGGTCTAGAACATTCCAGAATATTCCTGGCTGTTCTCGTACAATTCCAGTCTCATCTAACCAGTCTACACAGTCCAGTGGCGTAACAATATGTACAAAAATATATCACATGATATTATTTCTACATAAAATTAACATTCGTTAAGCTAAAAACTCATCAATGTTATAAAAAGCATTTTTATAAGTAACTTTTTTTAATTGCATCTTATATTTAGATAAATATAGATTCCTAATATTATCAGGGAGACTATTGTAAAGTATTATGCCGTTATAGTAGAGTGATTCTATAAATTTGGCCGTTTTATGCCGTGGAACCGCTAGAAGCTTCCCGTGTCTTGTATTATAAGTGTGGTTGTTATCGAGACTTTCAAACTCCTGCCAATTTGTTTTCACGTATATTAAGCACTTATATATGTAGATACAGGGTACGCGTACACGCACGCACGGGTTAGAATTTTCTTTCTAATGAATGTGCTCTTGCAACTTTCTTTATAATTTAAATTAAATAACAGTCTTATAATCCTTCTTTTGTGCCACAAAGGTTCTGTAAAGTTGGCTAGACCCTCCCCAGATGCCGATATTTGATCATAAGTGAGAATGTGCTAGAGCATAATAGACATCCATAAGTACCTCCTCACTCAGATTGTCTTTTAATTGCAAAATTGCATAATTTAATTTGTTGCAAACATGATTACTCTGTAATTCCCACGACAGTGTAGTGTCTATATCAGTACCTAAGAATTTTGATGTGGTGCATATTGGAAACGGATTTAATGATATAATTTTTCTTGTATTGAAAGTTAGAAATAACGTTTTTTTCTCATTTAGTATTAACTTATTTCTATTACACCAATTTAATCATTTCATCTACAACACTATTTATGGCTTCTAGTAGATCATCACTATTTGTAGCAGATACAGAAATGGTTGTGTCATCCGCATACATAACTGTAAGACCATTCTTTATATGCAGAGGAAGATCATTTACATATACGGCAAATCATAAAGGTCCCAGTATTGATCTTTGGGGGACACCTAGCATAACATCATGCGTATCGGATTCACCCTCGTTATATTTCACTTCGAATTTTCTGTTTTCCATGTAAGAAATTAACCAGCGTAACAAATTCTCTCTTATTCCAATATTTTCTAGCTTACTAAAAAGTATATCTTTATTCATGGAGTCAAATGCTCTTGAGAGATCAAATAGGATTGATACTACATACTTATCCTTATCCATTTCGCGGTAAACAAAATCAAACAATTTTGTGGTTGCACTTTCTATAGATCTCTCTGGCCTGAATCTATACTGGTACTCAGTAAGACATCATATTTATCTAGATAAATCATTATTCTATTAGATATAATTTTTTCGATTACTTTAGACATTATGATTTGACGATAATTCGCAATATCATTTTCATTTCCTTGTTTGAATACAGGGATAACGGAAGAAATTTTAAACTCTGACAGGAAATAACCCTCGAAAATTGATTTGTTAATAAGATATAAGAACTGATTAACAATATTTGATGAAATACTCTTTAACATAGACACTGTTAATCCATCTAAGCTAGCCGATTTCTTATTTTTCAATTCACTTATAACGTTTAGGAGTTCTGATTTAGGTACCTCATAAAAGTATATAGAGTTATTTCTAGAAGCGGATAGAGTGTGAGGTAATGATAAGTTATAACCAAAATTACTCTTTATAGATTTTACTGCAACCAAAAATAGAATGCAAGACGATTTGACATCGATTAGTCATCTGTTATCTTATCTTCACCAATTTTCAGATTGATAGATTTGTTTAAAGATTTAGTTTTTCCAAGTCTACTATTTATAATTTTCCAAGTTTCCTTGAATTTATTTTCTGCGTTATTGATTTTCTCTCTATAAAAGTTTTGTTTCGCTGTTTTAATACTTTTTCTGTGTGCCATTTTTTTGTTTGTACTCAAGTAAGCCATCTTGGTCCCTACTATTTTTTATTTTATTATACATATGTCTAAGTTTCTGTCCTTCCGATATTAGATCATTTGTCATCCATTGTTTATTTTTTAGAGCATTTTTTGTTTTAGGTTTTGACAATATAAGAGGATAGAACACATTTAGACACTAAATTACGTCTTCGATAAATAAACTAAAAGCTTTATTTACATCTAAGCTGTATATGTAGTCCCAATTTACAATGTTTAACCGCCAGATTAATTCATCTACATTTTCTGTCCCTTTAGTTCTTTTTGGCACACTTTTTTTTAAATACCATTTACTGTCTTTACACTCACAACTCGAGAATGAAATAACTTCGATTCAGAACTTAAAAAAAAGATTACATTTTCTAAATTGCACTAGTCCACAGAGATTCGCCTTACAGGAACGAAAGAAAATAGTAACTGACAGTAAGAAATGTATTCGTATTTATACTAAGATATAAATACTTTTTTTCATACTCCTTAAGTATTCTCTTCCCTTCTGATATTGGAAACAAGGCTTGTTGATTCGGAACTGATGCCTTCTGTTTCTGGGGTTGATGTCATGTTTTCTAATATACTTTCTACCATATAATACTTACTTATTAATTACTTAATTATTAGAGTGGAATCCCTTTATTCAGTGTTCTAACCATTTGATTTTCATTTCTTATACGCAATCTTTCTAGTTTAAAGATTTCATCTGATTTAATTTGTTGTAGATATAGGTAAGCTTTGAAATTTATATTTCTGGTAATTTAAATTGTCCATGGAATACCCAAGTTTTGAGATTTTCATATTTTTGGTCGTAAATAATAACTGCACAATTTTGAATATTGTTTTAAGGTTGATTCATCGATATTTGAAGGAAACAACTACTCAGCGGGCAAATACCCCGACCTGCATTGAATTACACCTTTAAATCATGATAGATCGATAGCCAATATCATTTGTTAATTTCTAACCAGACATAGATATATATATATATATATATATATATATATATATATATATATATATATATATATATATATATAAAAAAAAAAAAAAGTATATAGGTTTTCAATAATCGATTGACATGGTTTTGTAGTAGTAGTAGTAGTAGTAGTAGCTACTTATTTTACTAAGCAAGTAGGCCACAATGGGCCCTTTTTACCTAGGGACCTACAGTTTAGCGTGGACTCCGAACCACGGTCCTCGACTGTCAACTAACCCACCGCCTGGACCTGCCCACCTGCACCGCTAGCAGAGTGGCAAACCTCCTGGGTAGGTCTCTTCGACCCTCCACCCGGGTTCGTCTCTCCGCCTGTATCAGGCTAGCGGCCTTCCCGGGGTTGTCTGTTGACAGCCTACCGACTGTTAGATGAGCTATCGTTTATCCATCCAATTGCCGGACTCGATCAGTGCTGCTTAACTTCACTGATCGAATATCGGATATTAAACGGATGTCCATACCTCATTCCCTGGTTTTGTAGTAAGCGCGTGATTTTGATCATTGCTTAATAAATAATTTCCTTTAGGTAGGATGATTTGATTATTTTTATTTGGTAGTGGGAATAATTTAAAATAATCAAAAGTAGTTTTATAGGTAAGTGGAATCATTAGCATAAAGTAAAGTTTAGTGTTTCTTTGGTAAGTTTTAACGTGTATCGTTTTCTCAAAAATAGATAACGTTTGTATGTCAGGTTGTGTCATTAATCATATTTCAGGTGATAAGTGATTTTGAATATCTATTAATTCGTTAAGTACTTCTATTGGTTTTAACATACTTGTATGAAATTGTCTTGAGAATGTTTGTATTAGACTAATATCGGTAAGTAGTGAATTTAATTGCTCGAAATTTATTAAAGCTAAAGCTGTACGGCTTTCAGTAAATATACAAAGTTCTGTTTTTTCAAATTTGTTTATAGATGAAGTAAGTGCCGTCATAGTTGTAGCTAATTCCTTTTGATTTTTGCTTAAATCAAAAATTGTATTATTAACTTTTTTAATAAAACTTTTGTTTATTGATAACTGATTTTCAAGGTCTGTTTTTAACATTTTTTGATTATCAAATAGATTTTTAAAGTTTCTTTCATAGCGTTCTCCGTCGTCCACCTCTAAAACTCCGGAAAATGTTTTTTGTACTGTGCCTATAAAGTTAAATAATCCGCGTTTAACTCTACTTATTGGGATTGTTTCGTTAATCAAAGTCTCGGTTTTTTGAAACTCGTTTTCTAACACTTGTGTGGTATTAGTTTTGGCATTATTACATATGTTTCTAGTAGCATTAAAGAGTTTGAGAAATGTATTTTTGTTTTAGATATAATTATCGACTATTGGTTGTAAATCGATGTAGTGCATTAATTTCCAATGTGAAATAATGTGTTTTGCTTGACCAAGATGTACCATTAGGAATCCAGAGTCCTCGTTTATAGGTGTCAACTGTGGTTGGCATGATATTATTGTTATTAGGCATCTACAATAATATTGAACATTTTAGTTGATCTTAAATTACCAGTATGGATTTTGAAAGCAGGTAAATACGTTCTTCATCTAAAAGTAAGGCAGTGTTATCAGAATTAAGTTTAGTAAGCGTATAGGGACCTTCGTATCTCGATGCGAGTTTTGACCTTTGTGCTCTCGAGTTTTTCAAATATACCGTTTGTCCTACTTTAAACATAGTTTGTGGATCTTGTGCGTTGCGATTATAATATTCTACATACTTTGTTTTATTTTTAAAGTTATGATCCTTGACTTGTTGGTGAACAAGTTTCATATCTTCTATATGACCTTTAATAAGATGGTTCATTGTAATATCCTGATTAAGGTTCATGGGTCGAGAGAAAGGGGGGGGGCTCCCCCTGGGGGGGGGGGGGGGGGGGGGGGGAGGGGGTATGTGTAATAATATGGGTGGGTGTTGAGGGGGTTTTTTGTTGGGGGGGGGGTTTTATAAATTTTGGGGGGGGGGGGGGGGGGGGGGGGGGGGGATTTTTTTTTTGGGCCCGGGGGGGGGGGGGGGGGGGGGGGGTGGAAAAAGAAATTTTTATATAAAAAGTTTTGGCATTTTTTTAAAAATCATATTTTGAAATTCGCCACCGTTATCCATTGTGATCCATTTCGGTACGGTATGCAAGGCGAAATACTTTAGTAGTTCTTGTGTAATTTGCGTTGCTTCTTTACTAATTAGTTTAGTTACATACGCAAATTTTGAAAATAAATCGATGATCGTGAAGAAGCTTTTTCCTTTGATACTTAGAGTATCCATGTATAAGTGTTCAAAAGGTATTGATGATGTCGGCTGTATATTAAGAGGTGGTATAGGTGGGTGACGTAAATATTTTCCTCTTTGACATGCCTCGCAATGATTTATATAATCTTGAATAGTTTTAAACATATTTTTAAAATAGTATTTTTCTTTAAGTTTTAGGAATGTTTCTTGAGCTCCTCTATGATTTGTTTTTCCTTTGTGGTAGTTTCTTATAACTTCTTTAATTCGTTCTATATCACATAGATCTATAACTTTCGATGTATGCCAAATAATACGAGGTGCATTGTTATTAAATAGTGATAATAGACAGTTCTCTATACATTTCTTACCTTAGTGCGAAAAGATGAAATGTTTCGTTATCAATTGTATAATTTTTTAGTAAATCTTTTAAATCTTCTGATTGATAGTTAAGAGGTAAATAAACTTTGGTGTGTTTATTTTCAATTTTGCTTGATTTTGATGGTTTTGGATTTTCTTCAATTTTTATTAAAATCTGTGGTTTTTTTTATTGATTGGATCTTCTGAAATTTCTATAGATCTCTGGGGTTCGTCAGACTGATTTGAATATACTGTCACGTCGTCTACTGAGATTATAGCATCAAGAATATCTCTATTGATATCAATATTAGGTGGAGTGCTAAGTTGACTTCCGTCGTTTTCTATTGTAGCGCTGATGCCA
Organism: Rhamnusium bicolor; assembly: GCA_029963845.1. Classification (NCBI taxonomy): domain Eukaryota; kingdom Metazoa; phylum Arthropoda; class Insecta; order Coleoptera; family Cerambycidae; genus Rhamnusium; species Rhamnusium bicolor. Next base: position 19,718 of record JANEYF010005666.1, on the reverse strand, counting down.
CTAAATAAAACTTGAAATCAGAAGAAGTTATTTATTAACAAAAAAAAACAATTACGAACTTTACAGTTATGCGAAGATACGTTGTGTATCCTAGACTAGGTATGATATGATATGATAGGTAAACTGATTTGATAATGATCCCTCTTTCGAGTTGGTTCGCTATTTATGTACAGGGGCAAGTGCTGAATGGAAATTCCCTACTTTAGTGCGGTGGTTTATTGTTACCTGGTAAATCTTGTGTTTCTCCAAGTTAAGCTTAGATTCTCAATATTAGTAAATCCTTCTTATAAACTTAAATAACTGTTTATTATCTTATTTCTGGAAGGTACGTTTAATGTGAGATACCGGTTATAAAATATCTTTTAACGTGCTTCAGGGAAGGACGTTTATTGCTAAATCCTGATTATAAAAAAAGTTTTTATTTATTATCGCGTTTCGGGAAGTACGCTACATCTATAATTTCATTAATTTGACGCGCAATTTCCTCTTTATGTACTTGTGGGTATCTGTAGGATTTCGTGTATACTGGAATGTTATCAGTTGTCCTAATATGATGTTTAGTACTATTAGTAAAGGATAATGGAATTCCTTCACAATACATTATGTCTCTAAAATCAAAACAAAGTTTTCGTATCGCATTATACTCTTCCTGATTTAAATGTTTGAGTCTTAAGTTTTTAAGATTAGCTTTTTGTAAATTATCAACATTATTGAATGAGTCTTTAGATAATTTTTGATCGAATTCTAAATTATTAATTTCGAATTGTTGCGGATAATATTCTAATTTGTCCAAGTCTATTTCAATTTCAATGTCTGTTGGATTTATAGCAATAAATTTAAATTGGAGTTTTGCTAATTTTGATGAACAAAGTGTGGTGTGAACATGCAGAATATAGAAGAAAAAACCCCTGATAAATGTCGCAAAAGGCAATATTGTCCAGAAAAATGGAAAATGAATGTAGAGAAGAAATTGAGGTTAGTTTTGCAAATTCTCGTGCAATTTACTGTTTTCACATTTACTCACATTTATTTTATATTATACAGGTATTCAGCAAGCAAAGTCCCTGAATATCCAAAATATGGTCACAAGACCAAAAGTTATCAATGTTCGACATTATCCATGGAAGATGTTCAAAATTTTCATAAGACTTTTTATAATGTTCCACAAAAAATTATTGCTCAAGACAATTTTCTTTTGAAATACATTTCTATGTGTCCAATAAGACGGATAAGGAATCCTACATCTGGAAGACCACGTACTCTCTCGGCTAAATATTTCATTCAGAAACATAAGGATATAATCCCTATATGCAAAATTTCATTTCTGCATATTCTTAATTTAAAAAAGCACAGAGTAGAAGGAGTGATAAAAAGATTTTTTTGATAAAAGCCAAATGCCGCAGGAGAACAAAGGTGGCGATCATAGAAGTCATAAAACAAAAACCGTTAAAGAAAACATAAAAAAAAATCATAAAAGGGTTCAAGGTCTTAGAAAAACATTATTGCAGAGGGAAATCTGAAAGACAGTATTTGAGTAGCGATTTAAGTATATCGAAAATGTATAAAATATATAACGAATCATCTGAATTGCTCATGCGTTGTAAGCAAAGTTTTTTCAGAAAGGTTTTCAATACTAATTTCAATATTCGATTTAATGCACCACAAGTGGATGTTTGCTCTCAGTGTCTCGAATATAAAGAAAAAATTAAAAGGGGAAAAAATGAAAAAGTAAAGAACAATCTAATAACAACACAACGGATTCATAAACTGAGGGCAAAAGCTTTTTTTTGACAAATTAAGAGAACAAAATGATGAGTTATTAACTATATCATTTGACTGTGAAAAAAATTTGGTTTTGCCTAAAATTCCTGACCAAATAAGATATTATAAAAGGCAACTATACCTATACAATTTTACCATCGTTGTGGGTTCATCTAAAAGCAAATTAACAAAAGAAAATGTTTTCATTCATTCATGGCTAGAAAGTGAATCCTCAAAGGGATTTAATGAAATTGCTTCAGCAATTTTTGATACCCTAAATAAAATTATTATTCCGGAAAATATAAAAGAAATTAGACTGATATCAGATGGTTGCACAGGCCAAAACAAAAATACCATTGTAATGGCTATGTGTGCCAAATGGTTATCTGAAGCTCCACGTCACATTAAAAAAATGCATGTAATATTCCCCATAACAGGGCATTCTTTTTTGCCTCCAGACAGGGTGTTTGCTTTTATAGAAAAAAAAAATAAGAAAACTTGATACGATAGTTCATCCTGAAATGTATTACGAGATTTTCGAAAATCAAGGAACACTGAAAAAAATTAGGAGTTGATTGGCAAGTCCAGGATTGGAAGAAGGAGGCATTAGCTGTACTGACAACTACGGCATCGTTACATTTTAAAATTACATTATGCAAAAGACTAATATTATCACGTTCAAGAACAAAAAAAAATATTTTAGTAAGAGGAGAGCCAAATTACTGAAATGATGTAAACAATCCAAAGGGCATTTGCAAGCAGGGGAAAAAATATCTTACATTAACCCCGAAATTATTCAAATCAATGCTTTGAAAATTAACACAAAAAATTAAAGAATATTGACGAGTTGTTAACAAAACACTTCGGAGTAGATTGGAAAGAAAAAAGCCAAGAATTTAATCTAGAATATTACAAATGGGTGCTGGATAGACTTATTGGCGTAGAAGAAATCGGAAGAGAGGCAACTGAAAATGAAGGTACCGAGAACTGTTTCGCTGATGACGGAGATGATCATGATCATGATGGTGTTGTGTAGTTTTTTTTAGTTTATTGTTTTGAGAAGTTTTTTAGTTTGAATTTTTGCAATAAAAATATATTTTTATACTTTTCTGTACCCATTTCTGGTTTGAGTAATAGTTCTGTTTTGAGAAATAATAGTAATAATAATAAAATATGTAAAATAAATAATGCTGTAAAAAAATTATTTTCATTAAAAACCAGATAAATCCACAGTTTATTTTCAAACTTGGATAAATCCACAGTTCATTTTCAAACTCAGGTAAATCCATTCAGAAAGATGAAATGTTACTGTATTTTCATGAATAGTTTTATTATGAGATGTTTTTACTGAAAATGGTTCATTTTGTATAAATTTTGAAAAATACGCTTTTTCTAGTTGTTCATTAATTAAAGTTTCTGCAGCTCCCGTGTCTACTAAAAATTTAGCATTTATTTCGGCTAAAATAATATATGGTAATTTATTTGAGCTGTGCGAATTTAAATTTATTGTTTCGATGTCTCCGAGGCTGGTTTCTGAACATTTTTCATTTTTGTTGTTTTGTTCGCCCGTGTAATCTTCTTGATAAAATTGGTTTTGATATTCTAAGTATTCTTCGCATGATGTGGTGTCTTCATCATATGGACTAAATGATGCTTCCTCAGGTTGTCCGTCTTCTGGTAAAACTTCGTGTGTATTTAATTCTTGAGAAAACCATTTTCTATGTTGATCTTATTGTGGGAATTGTCTATGTTGTACTGAATGCATTTGTGTTCGGTGTGACGATGTATCCATTGGTTCCTAATTTCTTACTATTGGTTTGTTGTTTGGTTTAAATATATTTTGTACTGGTCCAAATGTTTGTCGATTTGATGGAAAATTTGTTTTTACAGGTATTAGTTGCACGTTGATAGGCTGTGAAGGAAATCTTGGTTGGGTATAAACTTGGCGCCGTTGTGTTGGGAATTGAGGTGCCCTATGTTGTACAGGGTGTGACATTCTTGTATGCAACTGAGGTAATTGACATTGAAAATATGAAGTAGGTGTAACAGGTGTGTTAGCCGCTTTATTGTGTGCCATTTCTAGAAGTTTAGGTGTTGGATGTGCCCAATTGTTGTCCATGATAGTTAATATTTTCTTCCTCTGTTACCATATGAATAACGTCTTTTATTTGCAACGAAGTAGATGACTCATGTTGCCATTAAGTCCGGTTAAATATGCACGTAATGTCATTGCATTATACATATTGATTTTCGCTTTTCTTATATCGGCAGGAAAATCCGAACAAGATATTTTGTCTAAAAGTAAACCTCTTAGATCGATACATCTATCTGCGAATTGTAAACATGATTCGGTATGTCTTTGTCTTAATATTGTTAAATCGGCTATTAAAAATTCTTCGTTAGGTTGATCTCCAAAAAATATTAAGTAAAATTTCTTTTAACTCGGGGAAACTCCGATACGTCCGTGAAGCTAATAATAACGCGGCTTTTCCTATCAATTTTGTTCTAATGTGAAATAATATAAATGAAATTCTCGCATGCTCGTTATTAGGTGCCATAAGAGTTAATTCGTGTTCACATGCGTTTAAAAAATTTGATAATTGCGATGTGTCACTGTCAAAACGTGGAATTAAGTCTTGGTAATCCCTAACGCTTATTTGTGGTGCCGTATTTGTATTTAAGGCCATAATGTGTGGATTTAAATTTATTTTGTTAGTAGGAACTGGACTAGGTTCAGGAAGTGGATTTTCGGAAAGCGAAAGATAAGTATTAAGCAAATCCGAAAGCTGATTAATATCGTTAGAATTATCGGTCATTAGTTAATTGACTTACGTAAAAACTACGAGTGACTTTTTGATCATCTCAAATATGTAACAAGAGATTACAAATTGAAAAATAAGTAATGCTCTATTACACTGTCTCAATAGTCTGAAAGTAAAACAGATATTCAAAATTTAAAAATGATTGTAAATGAAAAATTTTATTTAAATTTTGTTAAAATTAAATGAAATATATATATATATATATATATATATATATATATATATATATATATATATATATATATATCTATATATATATATATATATATATAAAAAAATATATATATAATATATATATATATATATATATATATATATATATATATATATATATATATATATATATATATATATATATATATATATATATATATATTCTTCCTGTACCTCTATAAATTTGCAGTTGAACATTGAATAAATAATATTTATGATATTTATAATACTTAAACGTAAAATATGAAATATGTGGTATAAATTAATGTTTTCATATATCTATAGAAATAATACTTTAATGGTCTCGATGGTTTCTTTTAGAGATGTTTTCTAGCTTGAGCCAACGCTTTTTATGAGCGACTTAGGTTCGCACTCAGTCTTTGAAAGTGAAGTAATTTGTCTTCTTTGCTTCTAATTTGTGAGTCTTTTCAACTACTCAAAAGTTAGGTGCAAAGCTTCAGCTGGTGTTCTTAGGGAAAGATTTAGCGAGTATAGCAACCTGAACAGCTCTGTGTTCACCGTAGTCTACTATACTTTCTCTTACAATTAGACCCTTGGTTTATCCTTTTCTTTTCTTGATTTTCTTACTGATGTGGAATCTTGATGTCAAATTAAAATAAAAGTCTGAAAAAATATAAAAATATTTAAAATGAAATTTTCGCTTCTTGCGTCGATTTTTCTTGAAATTTTCGAGAATAGAGATGACGCCCCTCTTATGTGGAATATTTATGTCCTCTATTCTCCGTTTCTTACCCTACGTGATAGATATGCCAGTGGTTCTTCTATCCTAAATTAATCGTTGGCGGGTACCGTATCGACGGTACGAAAATCTCGATGATTCCAACCTGATGTCAGCGCGATGCTACCTTCTTATTCTAAACGGTGCAGGACGGTTTTTCAACCGGCGGACCTCGATGGACTACTGCGTGTTGTAGGCGCGGTGCCCCAGTGGAGTATTTTCGACCCAAAGTTAACTAACCTTGTTATGTTGTAAAATGTCTTCTTAACTACCCTACTACAATTCAAATAGTTTGGAAATGATGGGTTATCAGGTTCCTCTTCTTAAACGTTGAAACGTACGTTACTGTATTTTTCGGTTTTTCGGCTGTAACTGAAGAAATCCTACCCCGACTGCGCCACTTAAGAACCGTAGACGAGCGATTGGTTTTTTAAAAACAAAAGTAAAAGGTTCTTAAGAAAATTTATTTATTTGAATTGTTTATTAACAGTTTACGTTTATGAACAATTTACACACGAATTATTCTAGTCAATGTCTAGGACGAAAAAACTATAAGAGTTATTTATAGACTTATCTGGGTATCACTTTTAGCTGATGAAAGGGTTTTGTTGTATCATAACTCGTACACTCGAAAAACCTTATTGCAAATTAACAAATGTGGAAAGGCCGCTATAAAGATTTGTTATTTATCTTACCAATAAAATATAATATGCATACGGGTTCATAAATAAGGGAACAAAACAAAAAAAACAGCACTAGCACACGACAAAAACGCAACACTGCATGAAGTCACTTGACATGTGACTTAAAATTTTGTGAATGAAAACTGAGAAAAAAAATGCTACAATTAATCGTGTTCTGATAGTAAAAGCAAATTTTTGAATGTTGCATTTGGTGCTAGCGTAGGTGACGATAGCTTTCTATTTGTGAGCTTGGCTTGGTGTATCTGTGGGCCTGTCGTGACCGTTGCGAAACTCGGACTTGATGACTGGCTGATGCCTATTTTTACCCCTCTATAAGCCAGCGTCTGTTTTCGGTCGAATATTCTACAAGATTTCTGTAAGATTGACAGATGGTTTACGATGTAACAGAAATTTCCGTGCTGGCGGTCCTAACTGTAATGTTTGCTGTACTGAATGTTTGGCACGTTTAAATATATTTTATTTATTTTATTTATATGAGTTGTATCTTGCATTTTTCCGAAAGAGAATACGGGGTTCCATAATAATAAATAAGATAAATAGAATGAATAGGATAAAGTAAGATAAATTAGACAAACGACATAAATGAAATAAACGATATATAATATAATAATAATAATAGTCCTTCTCGACCATCAACTCAAGGTGATGTATGTCATTGAGTTCTCGACACCTACGGAGAAAAACATCACCTTGAAGGAGGAGGAGAAACGGACCAAATACCGCGATCTCCAGTACGAGCTGCAAGTGCTGTACCCAGGCTACTCGGTAAAAATAGTCGTCCTTATAATCGGTGTACTCAGAGGGATAAAGCCTACGATGCTCTCGGAATTAAAGATCATACCAGCCTGCCAAAAATCAGCTGAGTGGCTGGCAGGCTAAATGCAGAACGCGGTCATTTTGGGTTCTCTCCGTCTGCTTAGGGCACATGATTTTGGTATCTACAGTCACTAACCCTGCGGGATGTGGGGAGTGGCAGTAGTTAATGCGCCGGCGTGACTCCGGTGAGGCGTCGGAGGCCACGGGAGGACTGTCCGGCATCGGATAATCCGAAAAAAAAAATAATTTATTGGTGTTAATAATACAAAAGTATTTTACACAAGTCAGGTGATGGAATTTCAAAGCAATACATTTATGTACATTAGTGCAAAATATATATAAATACGACAAATTAATGAAATAATGTATACAATAATATAATTATTAAAATTTAATAACAAAATTAACATAAAACTTAGGAAAAGTAAAATTGCCTAATAGAATTATATAAATAGAATTTATGCAGACTTAAAATCATTAAGATTGGAAGAGAAATATTCCTCAAAAGTATAGAAAGCATTGGCCATTAAAAGTGATTTCAGTATATTTTTAAATGAAATGTATTTGAGTTCTCTGATTCTTGGAGGTAAATGGTTGAAAAATTTTATGGCATGAATTTGTCCCATTACGTGATTTAATGCTCTGAACTATCTTGGATAAATTTATCAAAAAAAAGAAAGTATGACAGGGGGGGGGGGGGGGGGGGGGGGGGGAGGGGGGGGGGGGGGGGGGGGGGGGGGGAATTAAAAAAAAAAGGGGAAGGGGGGGGGGGGGGGGGGGGGGGGGGGGGGGGGGGGAAAAAAAAAAAAAAAAAAAAAAAAAAGAAAAAAAAAAAAAAAAAAAAAAAAAAAGAGAAGAGAAAGGGGGGGGGGGGCAAGGGGAAAGGGGCGGGGGGGGAAAAAAGCCCAAAAAAAAAGAGAAAAATTAAAGGGGGGGGGAGGGGGGGGCGGCCAAGGGAATTTTGGCCCATTAGGGGGTTTAAAAAGGCGGAAAGGATTAGGACATTATTATTTCTGTTTCTTGTTGAGTATCTGCGAATTTAGTTATGAGGAATGTACTTTGTTTCATTTTCTTTGATATACAATAATAAATACGTGCTAGGAAGTTAATTTATTTAATTTCTTAAATGCATGTCTACAATTATCTCAATATTTTAAGCCACATACAATCCTTAGGGCTTTTCTTTGTAGAGCAAAAACATGTGTACTGTTACTGGAATGTCCCCAAACCAAAATTCCGTATGATAAGGTACAATGATGAGACCATGATAAGCTGTAATAAGTAATTTTTGTGAAACATTACATGTAAGATTTCTTAGTAAGTATATATTTTTGGAGATTTTTTCACAAAGTTTATGTGCTGTGCCTATATTAGTTTGATATCAAGATGTACTCCAAAGAATTTAACACTACGTATTTTCAGCTATATTTCTTAGACTAAAAACCATTATTACCGTTTTGGACTTATTTAAACTAAGTTGGTTTGCTATAAACTATTCCTGAACTTTCGACTGTGTATTATTCACGTTAACACGTAGGGTATCAAGGTTTTTATGTGACTGGATGATCGTGGTATCATCTGCAAACAGTATGAATGTTGACGAACTAATGTCGGTTAGGTCGTTTATGTAAATTAGAAACAAAATAGGCCCTAATATGGAGCCCTGAAGTACTCCATATTTCATATGTAGCGTACTTCACTTTTTATTTTGATAAGTTACATACTGATATTTATTAGTAAGATACGATTGAATTAGTTTACTACTGTTTACATCAAAATTATAGAAGAATTTATTTATTAAAATATCGTGTGATACACAGTCAAAAGCCTTGGACAGATCTAGAAATTGTGCATATATATATTTACCGTCTTCAAAACCTCTACTAATTACATCTGCTAATTTATTTATGGCTAGGGTAGTAGACAAATTAGCCCTGAAACCAAACTGACTTGAACTACGCAGATTTTTAGATTCAAAATAGTGAGTCATTTGAATTTTTAAGATGCTTTCTAGAATTTTTATAATAAAGGTAAGATAGAGACAGGTCTATAGTTTCGTACAACATCTATGTAGCCTTTTTTATGTAATGGTATGACTTTAGCACGCTTAAGTATATTAGGAAACGTGCTTGTACGGATGCAAATATTTATTAAATTGGTTAATGGGATTAATATTATGTATCTTATAGCATTTAAGATTTTAATATCTAAAAAATAAGCATCCTTAGACTTAGTCTTTTTTAGATTGCTGATAATATCATTCACCTCAATATAAGTCACTTCTCTAGAAGAAAATTGATTTTCAACATTTATTGCACCTAAGCCTGAGAAATCGTTGTATGTGTTATTCTTAGCTGGTAATTCATTTATTATATGTTTGGCAATATTAGCAAAATGTACGTTAAATTCGTTGGGGGATATATGGATGATGATAATTGAAAAGGAACAAATCGCCAAGTTGCAAAAATCTGGATAATAGTTCCATACAACAGTTTGACATGTATTTATGTGTAAAAAGTATCAAGCGCCTGCTGGAATCCTAGCGATATCTATTGACTAAAGATCCAAGCGACTTCTAGCGAAAAGGCAGTTTTCTGTTATAGAAAAAGATACAACTGCCGGTACTGTTTATAGAGAATGATTAGTGTCACTTGGTTCCTTTTATATTTCCGGACAATTTTATTTGTGATAATACTGAGTGTTGGTTTTCGTGTTTATGGATGTTAATTTAAACTAAAAATGAGTAAAAGAAGTAAACTAATTCTCAGTAATGCTTTACGACTAAAGGGGGATGACACGTTGTGCAAAATAGAGCCGAAAAGATCAAAATTTATGGAATGTAACGCGGTAATAAATTAGGTTAGGTTTTCAAGAGATTCTATTTTTTTCTGAAAATGAATTATATTTTCTTGTCGTTTAAACTCTTTCTTTAACAGCCAGCAATGTTTAGATTTGTTTTTTTTAGTTGTTTTCGCATCTAAATAATCATTATTATCGAAATAATATCTAAAAAGAACCAAGCGCCCTTATTTCATAAGGCAAATAAAATATACGTACCTTTTGGTTAGTAATTATTACTCACCAAAAGGTACGTATATTTATTTTGTTATTTTGCATTTTTAAGGAATAGTATGGGGCTGAGCAACAACCACAGACTTGCAGTTCTACTTTTTACAGAGATAGCTTTAGCAGGTAAAAGTATACAAACATTATTCTGTAAATCCTTGAATAGAATCTACCAAATATCTTTTTTATTTTTTAGGGGTAAACATTTCGAACTTTGAGGATAGAAAAACAGATGAGACGAACATTCAATTTCAAAATAATGAAGACTTAACTGTCACCGAATCAAGTTCAAAAAATATAATAATTAAAGAAATTCTGGTGTTTAGGAGCCCACTTAAACAAATTCAGATACCCAGGCCAAGCTCATCAGGTAAAAATAAATAAATAAATAGGTATATTAATACTTATTATTGGATTTTTTTGTATATATGGGGTTTAAAATAACTAAATATATTACCTAGATATTATTGATTTAATTACTTCAGGAACACACACTGATGAAAACCTGCAGAATAAAAAAACATTTAAAATGGGAGAGACTCAAGATCAGAATATAATTTAACTTCATCAGTCAAGACAAATTTATCGAAAGTGATTGCTGAGGAAGTTCCGATTTTTAAGGCACGGTATGAAGAAATTATAGTTCCTAATCCAAGTTTAAAAATAAATACTTTTAATGATAATATTGGATCATTTAATTATAGCAAAACTTACAGAATAATCCATTTTATTGTTTCAGGGGAGGATTTTGTGAATACAGAGAATAAAAAAACAGAAAACTCAGAGATTCAATACCAGATCAATGAAGACTTATTTGAAGAAATTGCGATACCTGAAGACTCACTTGAAACGGCCACTCATGAAAATATAAATAATAACTACGAAAATGGTATTATTAAACAGGAAATACAAGACGAAGATTCAGATAACAGTGTCAGATACCCTGACTTTATTCTTGAGGAGGAAAGCTATGATAGTTCGAAGGAAGATGAGGATGACTTGCTGTTTAGTGAAGAAGAAATTGAGAGAAAGCAAAAATTAAAGCAAGAAAGAGAAAATTGGAAAGGGCGTCCTAAGAAAGGACGACATAACAAATTTCCAGGGCAAACTTTCGCCACGAAAAAAAATTAAAAGATTCCAATAAAGCTCATTACACTGTCAAAGGGAAATTAAAAGAAGCCAGACAATTATCTGATTACAAATGTGGGTGTCCAAAAAATGTGGTGAAAAATTAACAGTAGATGAAAAACAAATATTTTTTTCAAAAATTTTATGATTTAGCATCATATAATTTGCAAACAAGTTACATTGCAGCAACTGTTAAAGAAATGCCTATTAAAAGGAAGCGAGCTAAAGAAGGACCAGGTAAATCATATACAAGAGTGTATATGTTTGGAGAAGTTGAAGTGTGCCGTGATACTTATATAAACACCTATCAAATATCCACAAAGCGAGTTAACACTGCACTGTAAAAAAAACGTAGCGCCCAAATACAGGATCTGCGAGGAAAATCTGGAGGGTAGCAAAAAAGTTAATGAAGAATCAATAAACAAAATTATTGATCATATAGGCAAATTTCCTACCTATGTTTCTCACTACTCCCGTTCAGAAACTGAAGCGAAATTTCTACCTTACGACCTTACAGAAAGGAAAATATACGAACTTTATATAGAAGACAAAAAATCCCAAAGTTAGTTTTCAGTTCTATAAAAATATATTTTACAAACATTTTAACTTAAGGCGAAAACCCCCTATAAAAGATATATGTATCAAGTGTGACATGTATTTTTCGCAGGTATAAAATGTGCAAGATGAAAACCAACAATTAGTTTTAAAAGAACAACATGATAGGCACCTTGAAAATGCGCAGCTTGCCCGAGATCAGTTAAATAAAGATTTCAAGGAAGCAAGTAAAAACCCACTTATCGAAAACCTTTGCTACGATATGGAAAAAGTCCTAGGATTAACAACTAAGCTACCAACAAACATTGTTTATTATAAGAGACAATTAAGTATTTTTAACGAGGGGGTTCATTCAGGCTTCACAAATACTCCATATTGTTTTTTGTGGAAAGAAGGGGTGACCGGTCGAGGAGCACAAGAAGTGGGCTCATGTTTAAAGAAATTTATTGACGTACACCTTAAAAAAGGAGTAGAGGAGTTAATATTGTGGTCAGATAGCTGTGGTGGACAAAACCGCAATATAAAAATTGTGCTTATTTTAAAAACAGTTTTAATGCAGCACCCTATATTAAACAAAATTTATTTAAAATATCTTGAGCCTGGGCACAGTTTTTTGCCCAACGACACAGACTTTGGGCAAATAGAAAGGGCGCTTAAAAATCAGGTCCGCATTTACACCTTAAAAGACTTTATGTCTGTAATTGGAAGTTGCAAGAAACATAATAATTTTGTAATAAACCTTATGGAGCCTGATGATTTCTACTCAACTGAAGATATTGAAAAACAAATTTCAAATAGAAAAGTTGCTATCAATAAAGAGAAAGTTAACTGGTTAAAAACAAAAATAATAAAACTTGAGAAGTCAAAACCGTGTTCAATATATTTATGTGAGTCACACTCGCAAGAATGTCAGTTTAAAGAATTAGACATCTCAAAATCAATACGAGGTAAAAAAAATTCCTATTGATCCCCAAAGAATAAAAGTGCTTTATCCTGAGGGAAAAGCTATTTCAAAGAAAAAATGGGATGATATCAATAGTTTACTAAAGTTCATTCCCAAGGATGCAACTGAATTTTACAAAATAAAAAATGTAGAGGACTTCGAAGATGATATTGAAGGGTTTGGCTCCAACATAAATTTTGATTTTGAATATTAGATTTTGTAGTTACTGAATATGAGTTCCTTTGTTTTGTAATTATTATTAAAATAAAAGTTAGTTTTTTGTTTAAAAAATGATGTTATTCTTTCCCTTTTCTTTAAACAGAACCAGAGAGCTTGGATCTTTTTCAATTAATAAAACACTATTATTTAATTATTGAAAAGGATCCGTCTATAAAAAAAAAATAATGTTAAAATTATATTTTAACACGTGGAAAAAAAGATAATCCATTAGTGTCTATCATTTGTTTTAAATCTACATTTTAATCGAGAAAAAACTTCTAAAAATATAATAATTTTAAAAGAACGCGATTATTACATATGTATAACCTCTGATTACGCAAATTTCCTATTTGGCACTTGGTTCCTTCTCAATTAATATCATCCATATTGTCTGATTTAATTTCTGGTTGGTTTTTGTTGCTATTAATGATTTGCCACATAGTTTTTTGGATGTTACAAGAACTCGCAATAAATTTGTCGTTAGCATTTTTTCTTGCTCTACAAAGTTGTATTCTGTAGTCTTGTCTATAGTCTTCATTATTTTTTTCATATCTTCTGTAGGTGCTCGTTTATATATATATATATATATATATATATATATATATATATATATATATATATATATATATATATATATATATATATATATATATATATATATATATATATATATATATATATATATATATATATATATATATATATATATATATATATATATATATATATATATATATATATATTACAGGGTGAGCCACGGTGGGTGGAGTATTGGAAGTATATGGAGAATGGATCAACCGATTGCTTTGAAATTTTGGTTACCAAGATAATTGAGTATGATCTCTCCAACTAAAATATTATATTTTCGAAATTGCGATGTTGCCACTTATACGTGAAACTGGCAACATCTTCGTTATTTTAAATGGAATGCCCTGTATATTTTTGCATTTTTTGGATCGTCGTCTCTTTCTGAGTAACTTTTATTAATATTTCCCTATACCTATCTCAAGCCGTTTTCGAGATAATAATTCTTTTCTGAATTTATTGCCAAAAATTTGACTTTCGGATCAGTAAATCGTGTTTTCTCCTACCTACGCAGCAATTTAAAGATAATTTTTTAGTTGCGGCTAGGCAAGGCCTGGGGGCATCTCCTCCATTAATCACATGTTTCGAATATCATACAGGGTGAGTTAGAGAACGCTTTCTATAAGTGACTTAGAAAAATGCACGAAAGTCAATTTTTTTAAATAGAATGCTCTATATATTATTACTGATTCGGAAAGGCGATACATTTACCTATTTAGAAAGGTAATATACTCTATATCTAATGCACACCGTTTTCGATTTATGGGCACTTTTCTGTAACCTTACCAAGAATATTAGTCTTTTGGTATATCATAACGGGTGGGCCATGAAATTTTTGTTTTGTCATTTTGTAATGACAACAGATGTTATTTTTCTAAATAAATTTGACGTTAGTGATATTTGCACCTAATTTGAATAGCTATGTAGCACAAATATGGCAGAAAATAATTATACAAACACTGTTTTAATTGATTTGTTTATTATCCATGGAGAGTGCAATAAGATTATCAGCAGAACTTCAGCAGAAGATTTAATGAGAAATATCCGAATTTGCCGCAGATGAGCAACAGAAAATTTTTACGAATTCAGAGGAATTTTATAAATTTTGGTTCGTCATTAAGAGAAGCAAGAAATTTACCTAAACTTGTGACATCTGACGAGGTAAATGAAATCAATGTGCTAGCATATTTTCATGCAAATCCCCAGTATTCCATACGTTGTGCTGAGCGGGATTTAGCATTGCCATATTCATCCATTCGAAGAATACTAGCAAACCATAAAATGCATAATTACAAATTTACAAGAATCCAATTTCTCATGCCTCAGGATTATCTACAGAGGATAGAATTTTATGAAATGTTACTTGTACGTATGCAAGAGGACTCCAATTTTTTAAAGAAAATTATATGGACTGATGAATCAAAATTTTCTAGGGAAGGGATTTGTAACACACGAAATCGTCACCATTGGGCCACAGACAACCCCACGTTACTAGAGAGGCTGGCTTTCAAGTCAAATTTAGTTTCAATGTGTTTTGTATGTTAATGGATGACAAAATAAAATATTACATTTACGACGAAAAATTGAATTCAGAAAATATTTAGATATAATTAGAACAATTGAAGACTTCCTTGATATTATGTCAATTGAAAAATAAATGGATAATAAACAAATCAATTAAAACCGTGTTTGCATAATTATTTTCTGCCATATTTGTGCTACATAGCTATTCAAATTATGTGCAAATATCACTAACGTCAAATTTATTTAGAAAAATAACATCTGTTGTCATTACAAAATGACAAAACAAAAATTTCATGGCTTATGATATATCAGAAGACTAATATTCTTGGTAAGGTTACAGAAAAGTGCCCATAAATTGAAAACGGTGTGCATTAGGTATATGTAGAGTATATTACCTTTCTAAAAGAGGTAAATGTATCGCCTTTCCGAATCAGTAATAATATACAGGGCATTCCATTTAAAAAAAATTGACTTTCGTGCATTTTTTTCTAAGTCACTTGTAGAAAGCGTCCTCTAACTCACCCTGTATGATATTCGAAACATTTGATTAATGAAGGAGATGCCCCCAAGCCTTGCCTAGCCGCAACTAAAAAATTATCTTTTAATTGCTGCGTAGGTAGGAGAAAACACGATTTACTGAAAGTCAAATTTTTGGCAATAAATTCAGAAAAGAATTATTATCTCGAAAACGGCTTGAGATAGGTATAGGGAAATATTAATAAAACTTACTCAGAAAGAGACGACGATCCAAAAAACGCAAAAATATACAGGGTACTCCATTTAAAATAACGAAGATGTTGCCAGTTTTACGTATAAGTGGCAACACCGCACTTTCGAAAATATTTTAGTTGGAGAGATCATCTTTTCCCCGTTTTGTGCTGTGATTAGTGTTACACAACCCTCCGACACTTTATCCCCAGCTGGATTAACTAACTCCAAAACTAGTACTTAAAATTTTATCACTGTATCTCCGTTTATTTATTTTTATGACGTGATTCTCTTATTTTTATATACTCTTTATTTACAAATGTTCACTTCCTACCATTGAATTTACTTTATACATTACTTTTATTTGATTTTTAACTCGATTAGAAAATTTTTAAATTTGACAGATGTTAAACTTTTTGGTTACGTTTATCTGTCACGTTTGACAGTTTGTTAGTAACTACTTCGACGTTTGAATAAGAGACTAAACTGTCCAGCATCCTACGAATTTTATGTATAGAAAAATGACCAAATTTCAAAAACAAATGACTACTTGTGACACAAATTATTTTTCTTGACAAATATTTTATATTTTGAAAAATAAAAATTTTTATACTATATTTTGGTGCCTTTTCAATACAATTTTTTTTTTCTGATGCTTTCCTGAGCTTTTTTCTGTATATTAGCTTGTGCTACGTTCAGTATTAATGTTCTTATCTTTCAAGTCTCATTTTAAAATTTTCCTTAACGAGTGCCCTAAAAATATAAACAAACTCCTTTATAACAACTAGAACTTATTAACTACTCAGAACAAATCTTTTCATATCTAAATTAACATATAACTTTGCTCAAAAACTAATTTTTTTGTTTTTACATTTTGGAAGCTGTCGAAGTTGGTTTCGCCCCTTTTTACTACACTTTAACACGGTATCTTGAACTACCCCCACTCACACACGAACCACTGAGTGTCTTCTTTGTCCTGATGGCACGTCTTTCCACATCGATGGATTTTCTGCTTAGTTTTGGATAGAAAATATGGTTCAACTACGCTGTCACACATACAAAAATCAAGAAATGTTTATGTTTCAACCCCAATATTGGAAAGTTTTTATGGCATTCATCTAAGCACATTACTGCACCCCTGTTTGGCAAGTTTTATTTCAGTTTATAGTCACTTTTACCACCCATGCACTTTTTATGTTTCGTTACGAAAGTTTTTATATAATTTACAATATTTTCCTCTGTCTATTGAATTTTGCTTTCTTAACTTTTTTATCTAAAAGTTCAATTACATTGGTTTTGTGCTAGATGTTTCACCAAATTTCCCCTATTACACGTTTATACTTTAACAATTATTGTCTCTATTTATAGGTGAAATCTTCCCCCTGAAACTATGCAACTTTTGATACTACTGAAGTTAATCGAAGTGAAATTTTATGTGGAACAACATTGGTGACACCTTTTCGATGGCAGGAAATACACAATAGGTCTCTCGTCAGCTCTGCCAGTGAAAATCGAAGACTTCAAGACTTCAAACACCTTTTTCTTGCTTTTTTATTTGTTTTTTCATTAAGTTTTATAGCCAATTTGGCTTTTTGCAAATACCTTACTGGTAACTACATTTTTGAAAATGAAACAATAAATAAATGCTTAATTCTACTACAAACATGTTAAAACTAAATTAAAATTATTTTCTGAAAATGTCAATCCATAAATGTATTCTACTTTATTTTTACTGCGTTGCACTCTCTTTTTATTACCGCTATTTATCTGCATTTTATTTGTATTTTATTTTATTCTAATGAAAACAATTAAAACCTTTTAAAATAATCTATATATATATATATATATATATATATATATATATATATATATATATATATATATATATATATATATATATATATATATATATATATATATATATATATATATATATATATATATATATATATATATATATATATATATATATATATATATATATATATATATATATATATATATATATATATATATATATATATATATATATATATATATATATATATATATATATATATATATATATATATATATATATATATATATATATATATATATATATATATATATATATATATATATATATATATATATATATATATATATATATATATATGGGACAATCCGCGTCTACCAGTCAGAGCTACGACCAAAATTGGGGGCAACAGAAAAAATCGACCAAAGACTCATTTTAAAGCTTAGAGCTCCTACTTTCAAATGCCGAGTGCGCCATCTGAAAAATCCAATATAGCGGCTCCAATATGGCGGCCGGAAGCCGGAGAAGAAGAATCGAGTGTCCAGCAATAAAAGCTTGCAAAAATAAAAATTCGCAATAGGTTGGGTCATATCTTGGCTTAAATTGTAGTCGATGGACGCCGCTACAAGCTGGCGTGGTAAGGTTGACATAAATCCAACATGGCGGTCAAAAGGTCCAATATGGTGGCCGAATTTTTGAAAATCAACCAATTTGCACCAAATTTGGTATTCGGGGATTTTGATGGTCACTGATCACGGAGCCGAGGTCAGATTTGCGAAACTCAAGATGGCAAATCCAAGATGGCGGACGAAATGTTCGAAAATCAACCGATTTGTACCAAATTTGTTATTCGGGGGTTTTAGAGGTCAGCGATCCTGAATCTGAGGTCAAATTTCCAGAATTATTAAATTCAATATGGCGGATATAAGATGGCTGATCTAATAAGCCGGCGATATTTTCGAAAATCAGCCGATTGACACTGAATTTTATGTAAGGGGATTCTTGTGGTGACTGATAAATCTGTGATAGGAATTTAAAAATTTTGACAGACTGAAGGTCAGGGCTCACTCATGGCTCAAAATCAATTAGTTATTGCTCAACAGTATTGAAATTTTAGCAAATCACTGAAGCATATGTGCTGTAATGATTATTTTTATGAGAGTTTTATGTTACCTATTAAGTAATTAATCTACTACAGGTTGAAATTGTCGGAACCAGGACAATAAATTAAAAATAAAACGCTACCTTGCATACGTTTCGTTTAATATGCTTAGAAAACTTCTTCAGGGCTCCAATAGCCAAAATAATGATGTAAAAATTCCCACAACAGAATTTTTTTTATAAAAACCACGTCAGTGGGTATATCGATTACAAGAATAATCGAATTTGAAAGTCAATAAAATATACATATATGTAGACATTAGACACAGAACAGATTAAAATTTAACAATGTTCTTAACCAATATTTTTTAAAAATCAACCGAATTTGCACCAAATTTGGTATACTGCGATTTTTGGGGTCGCTGAATACGAATCTGAGGTCAGATTTTTAAAATTCAAATGAGGGACCCAATATGGCGGAAAAACAACCCAATCCACTATATTAAGTCCGTCATCTTGGAATTTGTAAATCGAATCTTCGGATTTGTAATCGGCTACCCAAAAAACCCCCGTATATACAAATTTGGTACATATCGGTTGATTTTCGAAAATTTCGTCCGCCATCTTGAGTCTAGCAAATCTGAACTCGGATTCGTAATCAAATTGACACCCAAAATCCCCCGTATACCAAATTTGGTGCAAATCGGTTGATTTTCAAAAAATTCGGCCACCATATTGGATCCCCCATGTTGGATTTTGTAAACTTACCACGTCAGCTTTTTAGGGGCGTCCATCAATTACAATTTGAGCCAAGAAACGACCCGATTGGTTGCGAATTTTTTTTATTTTTACAAGCTTTTTTTGCTGGACACTCAATTTTTTCTCCGGCTTCCACCTTCATATTGGGAGCACGCCATATTGGATTTTTCAAAGGCGCACTCGGCATTTGAAAGTAGACGCCCTAAGCTTTAAAATGAGCCCTTGGTGATTTTTTTGGTTGCTTCTAATTTTGGTCGTAGCTCTGATCCGGTTGACG
>JANEYF010005664.1:0-246296 GCA_029963845.1 Rhamnusium bicolor | reverse complement strand
CCTATTTTAGTTAAAAATTAAATATAGAACCATTTTAAAACTTATCTCCCCTTGTAGATTATACATTTTTTTACTATGATCGATGAACGTTTAGTTAGTGGCAATGTTAGTTATTGGTTATATCATTGAATCAAATGAAAAAATATCAGTGCCGATTCCCAGCGAAAAATTATGATATTGAATGTAAATGTAAATACCGTAACTTGTATATATACATATATTAGCATATTTTAACATATACAATGCGCATGTGAGTTTTAGAACAAATTCATTAGAAATTCAATAACAAATTATTAATGAAAATTTATTTTATTTTTAAAGTTTTTTAATAACTAAATATTTTATTGTTTACAGTTGTCGAATTGTGACGTCATTTAATTTTTTAAATAACAACACGCGATAACGTCATATAACATAAATAATGTTATTCTTTTTTGTGAATATTAAGTAATTAAACAAGTTTGTGTCTGCTACCTATTTAACAAACTACCTACCGTTACAATCATTTAGTTACGAAGGAATTATGCTATATAAAAGTTGTATATAACCTGCCAATTAAAAACCTTCTTTAATTGAGATCTATTATTATAAAATCTTTACTAGTTGTATTATTGGGTTTCAAAAAAATGAGTTTCAGTGCGGACAATTTCAAAAAATGTTTAACTATTTGCAGAATAATTTTAAAACTGAGGTGTCAATGAAATTAAATAATAATTACTTATTTATTGTAAATTAATTATTTTTTGGGAGTATTTTATTGTAAATTAGTCTTTTGCTAGAAATAAAAAGAGATTAAATTAAGTTATAATTAAGAATGTATTATCAAATCCTACCATAACTTTAACTTTGAATATACTTTATATCTATATTACAAGAATACGGAGTTACTCTTGTGACTGTAACGCGTATTTGAGGGGTAATCATGCAAAACTCAACACCATCCCACTTTTACAAAAACAAATGATTAAAATTGTATTGTAAGGTTACTTAGTTTTTCTTTTTTTTTTTTTGGCTATTTTATCGCCTTTTTAGCTTCCCCGTTGAGTACAACTAATTTTTTTAAAGAACAGATGTTACCAATTTTCTTTTTGGAAATATAAAATTTGAATAAAATAAATAAATTTATTAATTTATAAAAAAAAAAAAAAGAGGATGTCAATAAGAATATTAATTTAAATCAGAAGATTACAGAATCTTGAACTGGATTATATTTTTACACAATCACAAAAATACACACCTTGTCGATATAAACCTGGTCGATATTGTCTATGCATAACACATAGTGGGCAACAATTATGATAGTTCATTGTTGCTAATATGGAGAACACAAATGAAATCATTTTTACATGATTGTTTACTTTGCTCCTTAGTAGTACAATGAGAAGCATTATTTGGTTTCGTCTATTATAATATGCCATTAGGGAAAAACATTTTCAAACAATAACATGAACAGTTTGGTTGGCTTTGGACCCACTAAAATGCTCGAATTTAAAGTTTTAGGCATGTTTAGTATTCATTAAAGTACCTGAATTTATAGTGATGGACATGTTTGATTTTGATTTAATATAATGTATGTATCTAAGAAAATTTTATCTAACCCTGTTATGAAATGTCAAGTTTTAAATGCATTTTTGACGTTACGAAACGTCCCCCTTTTCATAACTCAGTCCGATTACATACTGAGTGATGTAATGAATTTTTACGTAACTGATTATTATCATTTTTCCTATTTTAAAGCGAGATTAGATAAAATTTTGTACTTAACACGTTATGAAAAGTAATTTTATTTGACTCATGTAATTTGCAAAACTCGCTCGCTTCGCTCGTTCGTTTTGGCAAATATTACATTCATTCGGTAAAATTAGTCCCTTCATAACTGGTTACGTAAATAACTACCACATATTAGGACATGAATTAGACTTAGTAGCGAGGTCCTCGCATCTATACGAAAATATCTATAAGTCAAATTGGTCTTAAGGTGGACAATGTTGAGTTCGGATAAATTGCTCCTGATTTGTATTTGCAACTCATTTAAATGTGCGATGAATGATATACACATATATATATATATATATATATATATATATATATATATATATATATATATATATATATATATATATATATATATATATATATATATAGGTATGCATCACAGCAAGTACCTAGGCGGCGACCCTAGCCCAGGTGGACTAAACTAATGTATTTATTAAATATGATTTGGAGGAAACAACCACTCAGCGGGCAAATACCCCGACCTGCATTGAATTACACCTTCAAATCATGATAGATCGATAGCCAATATCATTTGTCAATTCCTAACCAGTATATATATATATATATATATATATATATATATATATATATATATATATATATATATATATATATATATATGTATATCATTCATCGTACTTTAAATGAGTTGCAAATACAAATCAGGAGCAATTTATGAACTCAACATGTCCACCTTAAGACCAATTTGACTTATAGATATTTTCGTATAGATGCGAGGACCTCGCTACTAAGTTTAATACAAGTCCTAATATGTAATAGTTATTTACGTAAACAGTTATGAAGGGACTAATTTTATTTGACGAATGTAATATTTGCCAAAACGAACGAGCGAAGCGAGCGAGTTTTTGCAAATTACATGAGTCAAATAAAATTACTTTTCATAACGTGTTAAGTACAAAAATTTTATCTAATCCTGCTTTAAAATAGGAAAATGATAATAATCAGTTACGTAAAAATTCATTACATCACTCAGTTATGTAATCGGACTGAGTTATGAAAATGTGACGTTTCGTAACGTCAAAAATGCATTTAAAACTTGACATTTCATAACAGGGTTAGATAAAATTAGATACATACATTATATTAAATCAAAACTAAACATGTCCATCACTTTAAATTCAGGCATTTTAATGGAATACTAAACATGCCTATCACTTTAAATTCGAGCATTTTAGTGAATCCGTAGCAAAACTAAACTGTTCATGTTATTGTTTGAAAATGTTTTTCCCTAATGGCATATTATAATAGACGAAATAAAATATTGCTTCATTGTACTACTAAGTAGCAAAGTAAACAATCATGTAAAAATGATTTGATTTGTGTTCTCCATATTAGCAACAATGAACTAATACAACTGTTGCCCACTATGCAATATGCATAGACAATATGGTTCAGGTTTATATCGACAAGGTGTTTATTTTTGTGATTGTGTAAAAATATAATCCAGTTCAAGATTCTGTAATCTTTGGATTTAAATTAATATTCCTATCGACATTCTCTTTATTTTGTGGAAATAACTTAATAAGTTCATTAATTTCATTCAAACTTAACATGTCCAAAAGAAAATTGGTAACATCTGTTCTTTAAAAAAATCAGTTGTACTCAACTGGGAAGCTAAATGGGAGATAAATCAGCAAAAAAAATGCAATAAAAAAACTAAGTAACCTTACAATACAATTTAATCATTTTAGTTGTGAAAGTGGACATGTTGAGTTTCGCATGATTGCTCCTCAAATACAAGCTACAGTCACAAGAGCAACCTGTATTCTTGTGTTACAGATGTAAAGTATATTCGGGTTAAAGTTATGGTAGGATTTGATACTACATTCTTAATTATAACTGTAGTTAATCTCTTTTTATTTCTAGCAAAAGACTAATTACAATAAATAAGTAATTATTATTGAATTTCATTGACACTTCAGTTTTAAAATTATTCTGCAAATAGTTAAACATTTTTGGAAATTGTCCGCACTGAAATTCATTTTTTTGGCAAACCCAATAATACAACTAGTAAAGATTTGATAATAACAGATCTCAATTAAAGCAGACTTTTTAATGGGCAGGTTATATACAACTTTTATATAGCATAATTACTTAACCAAATGATTGTAACGGTAAGTAGTTTGTTAGTTAGGTAGCAGACACAAACTTGTTTAATTACTTAATATCTACAAAAACATATAACATTATTTATGTTAAATGACGTTATCGGCGTGTTGTTATTTAAATAATTAAATGACGTCACAATTCGACAACTGTAAACAATAAAATATTTAGTTATAAAAAACTTTAAAAATAAAATAAATTTTTGTCAATAATGTGTTACTGAATTTCTAATGAATTTGTTCTAAACCTTACATGCGCATTGTATATAAAATATGGCTAATATATGCATATATACAAGCAATGGTGTTTACATTTACATTCATTATCATAATTTTTCGCCGGGAATCGGCACTGATATTTTTTTCATTTGATCTAATGATATAACCAATAACTAACATTGCCACTAACTAAACGTTCATCGATCATAGTAAAAAAATGTTGGTCTACATGAGATAAGTTTTAAATGGTTCTATATTTAATTTTTAACTAAAATAGGTACATAACACTGTGATTATTAGTCCAAACGATAATATAAAAAGACAACTGCAAAGATTTATGTCTGTAGCACCCATTTAAATGAGGATAAATTTTGCTCCTAAATTAACAGCAAATTAGGAAAATACTAACATATAGGATGTTCTCAATGACTGGGTTTACGAGACAATAAATAAGCACTCTGGGTTAAACGGCGACTCAGAGTTTAAGTAACCATTGCAGATATGTTCAGAAATTTGTAACAGGGCCGATAAAATTCTGGTCTGGTTACTCGGTTGAAGCCGGAAGACTCTGAATCATATAATCAGAGTCCTGATAGGCCACTGCAAAAATTAAGAGATACCTGTAATTATAAAGAAAGATCCAATTTGCTCAAAATATGGGAGGAACGAAGAAAAGATGCTTATGTAATACCCAATAATTATTTTATAACTTTTTTACTGAAATCTCTGTTGTTAACACTCATCACGCACGCACCAGCACACTTTTGGGTTGTTACTAAACTAGGTACACCACGGTCACCAGCGGGCAAACTGCTCTATACAATTTCACGCAGTTGTTACATACGACTTAACGTTATGCAATGTACTAACAAACTGCATGTGGTCTCCCCCTCTCCTCATTATTCTCAGTTGAGCCACAGATCACAGGTATTTACGTAAATTCCCAAAATTGCTACAATTTAGCGCAATTATAAAAGAATCTATTACCTTTTTTATTTAATATACCCAGTACGTTTTCCAATAAAACTAGTTTACGTATTAACATTTTAAAATGAAATAATATTCACTTTATCACATTGTAGAAATTTCTTTTTTTCTGTTGTTTGGAAATATTTCAGTAAGTGTCTACAATATAATAATATGTCCATAAAAGCCGTCACTGGGAACCGATTCCTCCGTTCGAACTCTAGCAATGAGCGAAAAAGTGGTGACTGTTGGGAGCAGAGGTCGGATTTACCGATCGGATTCCAGAGATGGCTTTTACAGATATAATATATTGTAAACACCTACTGAAACATTCCCAAACTATAAAGAGAGAAAGTCATGCATCATATTAAGTACATTTTATTTAATTTTACAATGTTAATGCGTAACTTAGCTGTGTTGGGGAATGCACTAAATAAATAAAAACGTAATGCGTAATAGATTCTTTTAAATTGCAGTATATTCGTAATTTGCGTGGAGGGGAGAAAACATATAATACGATCAAACAGTATCTTGCATAACATGGATTCATTCGGACGTACAGTTATAAATGCACATACTAAACCGACACGACGGAACCTACAGTAAATTTTTGGATTCGCGATATTGCTGATTTACAATTTGATGGTAGACAATTGCATGGTACTAGACGTGACAAAGCAATTTCGTGTTAATACAATACAGATATTAATAGACATATTTCCTCAGAAAATCATAAACGGAGCGTAGATGGCTTTACTTATAGCAGAGACCATATGTACAGTCTCTGCTTATAGTAACATGGAACGTAATTTTAACTTAGATTTAGTGAAAATTGTGATAGGATGTAACATACCATGGTCAATACTAGATAATGCACTTTTTAGACAATTTTGGAAAGATCGTATTTGTGATAAATATAGCAATGTTAACGAGCCTTCGGAGTCTATACTAAGAAAAAAATATTTATCAACGGAGTGGAAAATATTAGACAGTAAATTTCTTTTAAGTTTAATGGGAAGTACATCTGGCTTAGCGGAGACGAAATCTCCTATGTTTGCGAGTTTAAGGTGGCGAATGTTTTAGTGGGTGCATTGGAGGAAAATTGTTCAATGAGTGGACACTTGATCGCCTCTAAGGTTTTAGAAGCTACACATTCTCACACTATAGCGAAGGTAGTGAATTCAAGTCTAAATACTCCATTACCTCCAGAGCCCATTATAACACGATGGAGAACTTGGCGTTAGAGGCAGCATCATACTATTACTATCATTTTGAAAATATGAAATCCCTAATACAGCAGTTAAATCCAAATGACGCAATTGCTATTTCATAGGCGCAATAGACATTTATGGATCCAACTGTGTAAGAAAATCTGGAGACCATACATGGAAGTTTTTTATGAATTTCTCTAGCCATACGGAATCTTCAATATCAGCTAACATCAGAATTTACTGCAGTTGATGCAGTAAACCTTGTGTTCGATCTTCGACAACATATTTTTCAATTACAGGGAGAAATGTTTGCGGGAGTACAAAGAAAATTCAAAACTGTTTAAAAAAAATCCCGGATTTGTTACGATGACAGGTGTAATAGACTTTTTTAAAGGGCAAAGAAGTAGACTTTGCTACACTGGGCATGAATGTGGTGACTATCGACGTCGAGCGGTCCTTTTCCTAATATAAACAGATTTTCAACGAAAGGCGCCGAAGTTTAACTCCAAAACATTTAGAACAGATATTAATAATATACTTCTATTCTTATAACAGGCAGTGAGAAATACTTGTGTGTATGTTAGTTTTGTGTTAAGTACATCACCCTAAACCTCCAGTTCTGTTCGAGTGAGTGTTTATAATAAATTGACTTTTTCAACTTTGGATAATACGGAATTCGCTAAAAAAAATGTCAAAGTAAGATATCGCTTTATATATGCATACAAATCTAACACATAACCACATAGAGCCAACTCTGGTTTTACGTCTTATCCGACTGGTAAATCCGACCTCTGGTTGGGTGGTAAGGCTTTTTCGCCCAACTTGTCATGTCATCCACTAGCAGTAACATGCGAAACGTTATTTCAAGGATGCAATAATTATTACCTTTTATATCTATCATAATTATGGTTATTGCTACTAAGCCATATATTAAAATTTTATAACGTGGACCATTAACATCATATAATTAGTTTATGTAAATAATTGTAATCTGAAATTAAAACAGAGTAAGCAAATTAGTTTGATCAATGTAATCACTCTACTATAAACAGTACACTGAAAAACCGACAAAAACGTTTCAAAAAATTTTTTTAAGGTACAACCACATGGAACCTTCACAGAATAATAGATTAGGCCCTTGGCCATCTGAAATGGCCAATTACAACATTTTTTGGGAGGTCCAACTTTTTTTTATTATGAAAAATGTCATAAATCTGTCAAAATTAATTTTTCGTACTTTTTTCACACATCCCTCACGATATCTCCGGAACCAATTGAGTTAATCAAGTTTTTTTTTTTTTTAGTCGATAAAGGAAACGTGAGCGGAGGTGACTGAATTAATTTAGTCTTCATGGAAAGCCTAGTTTTTTATAAAATTAGGTAATACTTTAACATTTATTTTTCTTGCAGTATTTTTTTTCAGTAAGCGAAAAACTTTTTTGTTTTAAAGAATTTTGCCACAGTGTATGCATATGGAATAAAATTAACACATCAAGGAAGTTTTTAAAAAAAAACTCAATACTCTACGACTTATACGTTTCAAGTTATTGTTATTTGAAATTAAGTTTCTGCGGGCAGTATATTTCCATGAAGCTTCGCTCCCCGGTTCTACTGTGCTTTAATCAGTGTGCTATGCGTGTTGTGGGTGCATACTATAAAGTATTATTTTGGACATATCTTTAATATAAATTTTATTTTCATAACCACTTAGAAGGTTTTACTTATCATTATTTACATTGCACATTATTTAAAATCCATTATATTTATACATCAAAACCTAAAATTGAATTAAAAAAATACGAATTAATTATTTATTTTAAAATATAAATTTAAAACTTGTTATAAAAATATTTTAAAAAATCCTCAACATCGGAATCTGAAAATATCTGGACAGTTCCTTGGTTGCAGCAGTTTGCATATTTGCACTCACTGCAGCATTTCAAACCTTGAGCAAAACAGGTACATCTGTTGTTGTTACAGACCCTGTCGGAACATTTTATTGACAAACTTTGACTTACAATATCGGGCACAGGTTCTTGACTAGAAAAAGTTGCCTTCCAAACATTTTCTTCAAATGTCCAACCGTATCGAGTTGGATCTTCCAACTGCATGTATTGTACATGGCTATTGTACCAAATTTTTAATTGATACAGACACCTAAAAAGAAAATAATTACATGTAGGTGTGTTGTTTATTTTTTAATAGGTATGGGCGATCTAGAAAAATAATTATTACCTTTTTAAATGTTGTCTAAAAGCATGGTCAGTAGGAGGCATCTCAGAAGCTGGCCGATTTGTACTTGTTAAGTCCCATCGCAGTTCATTTAGGGATTTTATATTTTTGTTTTATTCTTGTATAAATAGAGCGTATATTTTACCCCTAATTCCATCGCTTTATCCTCTGACAGAAAAGGAAGGTTTTCTAAATCTTTTAAATTATTTAAATTTTTATATAAAACATCGAATGCCGTTTTCTTCCCTATTTTATACATGGCATTAGTTGTGTCACAACCAGTTAGGCAATGAATCGTTAATAATTTCTTGCAAATTTCCCTCTCCTAAATTTTCCTACAATATTGTTAATTGACAAAAATGTATATTCTTACTATGTCCTAATTGTATAAATATATTCCTTTGGGACATATCTGGTGTTTCACAGTAATAATGTAAAAGCAAAATCAGGACATCAGTATCAACAGATTTTACCAGAATTGTATTACCTGATTTTAATTCTGAAACACAAAATAAACATTGTACTGATTCTGCGGTTGGCTTCTTGTGAAGACATTATTAAATATTTTAAATAAACAAAGAAAATTTGCTTTTAATGTTTCAAAATTATATTTTCACTCTACACGTGTTTCGGCTTTTTAGGCCCTTTTCAAGAGTACAGATGAGGGGGTACTCAATTATAATTTGTGTTCCTTGCTTATATATTGAATGGTACATCTGGCAACTAATAATAATAAAATGGTTTGAAATATTTGTAATTTTTAGAAAAGTTAGATTACTTTATCTAAAATGTGGAAATATATGAATATTTATTGAACTGGTGTAACCGTTTTTTATTTTTGGAAGCTTTTCTTAATTTATAATATTTACAATTATAAAATTAAAGACTTTATAAATATTAAGAGGTAAGAAAACTTTAAAATAAAAACGGTTGAATGAACAACAAATATTCGCAGGTCACCACATTTTAGATAAAGTAATTTAACTTTTCTAAAAAATTACAAATATTTCAAACCATTTTGTTACAGTGTAACATTCAATAATAAGCAAGGAACACAAATTATAATTTAATTTTCTCATCTGTAATTTTGAAAAGGGCCTAAAAAAGCCGAAACACGTGTAGAGTGAAAATATAATTTTAAACATTTAAAAGTTAAATTTTCTTTGTTTATTTAAAATACAAAATAAACATTCCATTGTTAAGCACTAAATAATATGTAAAAAGTCAATAAAAATAATACTCATTCGCATTCACACTACACAAAGAAAAGTGTTTCTAACTGGCATATATGTATAATATAAGATTACTTGTATTGAATAGTCTATACTCTACACACTTGAGTGGCGCCGCGGTGAGGCGCATCTAGGTTCGAAAAACTCGCAACTTTAAATAACAAAAATCTCGAAAACTATAAGTAATAGAAAACTGAATTTTTTTTTTAAAAAACTTCCTTGAAGTGTAAGCTTTATTTCATGCACATATTGTATGACAAAATTCCTTAAAATAAAAGAGTTTTTCGCTTACCGAAAAAATGCAGCAAGGAAAAGTAAACGTTCCAGTTTTACCCAGTTTTATAAAAAAATTAAATTTTACATCAAAGGAAGATTAAAACAGTGACCTTGCCCACATTTCTTCTATCAATTAAAAAAAAGTACATATAATTATCTCAAATTGGTTCCCGGAGATATCATGAGGGATGTGTGAAAAAGTAAGAGAAATTAATTTTGACAAATTTATGACATTCCTCGTAATAAAAATGTTTGACCTCCAAAAATAGTTAATTAGACCATTACAGATGGCCAAGGATCTAGGCTATCATGCTGTGAAGGTCCCAAGTGGTTTGTACCTTAAAAGATTTTTTCAAGAAGGAAGCTACTTTTTCCTCGTTTTACGGTGCACTAAAGGGGTATCGATCAAAGTATATTACTCTCGGTTTTAGTAGACACCTATACGTACTCACAATTCATATACCTATGTGCATTGTTTGAATATAAATACATTGTTAGAATGCTTTTCTCATTATCCAATTGTAAATTGGACAAAATTGTTATTTAATTTCATTTATCCCTTATAATGTAGTCCAGACGGTCATGTCGAAAAAAAACAAACTAAAAAATTTAAATTGATGCTATTGGAGATTTTCTTTTTTCGTAAGTTTCAGTTTTTAGGGGTCAGGAAAAGATTTCAAAAACGTCTTTATTGACTCCGAGGGTCACGACCACTACTCCTTAATTTGGAAAATTAGGTAGGTACAGGAATGTAGTTTTTATGCGATAAGTCATTTTCTATTCATTCAATAAGTTCTCAATAGGGTATATGTATATTTCTTCTCAGATCAATACTTTTCTGAGTAGTAGCTGCTGAATTTGAAAAATTCCAGCGGGTGCCGCGAGCATAGTTGGGCAATTCTTATTCCTGTAACTGTTGTAAATACAAATGATATTGGCTATCGATCTATCATGATCTGAAGGTGTAATTCAATGCAGGGTCGGGGTATTTGCCCGCTGAGTAGTTGTTTCCTTCAAATCGCCATTTAATAACACATTAGTTTAGTCCACCTGGGCTAGGGTCGCTGCTCTAGGTACTTGCTGTGATGCGTCGCTATCCGTCACAGAGACAACTAGGATGTCGGTCGGATAGTAGCATTCAGACCATATGAGAAGTTTCATACCTCTCACCACTATTCATATATATATATATATATATATATATATATATATATATATATATATATATATATATATATATATATATATATATATATATATATATATATATATATATATATATATATATATATATATATATATATATATATATATATATATATATATATATATATATGCTAAAACGCTATGCTTAACAAACCTTAAATTTTGATACTAAGCATTATTAATATATATATATATATATATATATATATATATATATATATATATATATATATATATATATATATATATATATATATATATATATATATATATATATATATATATATATATATATATATATATATATACATATATATATATATATATATATATATATATATATATATATATATATATATATATATATATATATATATATATACATATATATATATATATATATATATATATATATATATATATATATATATATATATATATATATATATATATATATATACATATATATATATATATATATATATATATATATATATATATATATATATATATATATATATATATATATATATATATATATATATATATATATATATATATATATATATATATATATATATATATATATATATATATATATATATATATATATATATATATATATATATATATATATATATATATATATATATATATATATATATATATATATATATATATATATATATATATATATATATATATATATATATATATATATAGATATATATATATATATATATATATATATATATATATATATATATATATATATATATATATATATATATATATATATATATGCTAAACGCTAGTGCTTAAACAACCTTAAATTTTGATACTAAGCACATTAATAGTGGTTTGATATTTTGAATATGTTCAGCTACCAAATTCGAAAAAAAAATCCATTTTTATAAAAAATATTTTTAGTTGACATAAATTCAAGCTAAAAATATCAGACCTTAAGATCTACAAGTAGTTTTTTGCCCCACGATGCAAATTTTAATAAATATTTCCACGTTTGGATTGATTAGTATGTCATATTTAACATGCATAAACCTGCATTGTCAGTATCAGTGAGGTTAACATCATAATTTTCATTACAATATAACATGCTCACAATAAAATTGGTAACTATTCAGAGAAATATATTGTGTTACTATTGATTTGTAACACAACCTCTCAGTGAATGGAATAATATCGCTACCCTACTTTCTAAAAGAAGACCTCAAACCGAAATTGCCAGGATATATATGTATAATGGAGGTGTCACTGTTATTAATAGAATCTGATACAATTTTCTGGCTACCGCTCTGCACGAATAAAAGCTTGGGATGTTGGTTTTATAGCTACAAAAGCTTTTCAAACTCAATTTCTATGGTTGCTGACGTGCTATGCAAACTCGGTTATGTCAAAATTAAGTGTACAGAATCAGTATTTATGTATTGTAGCGTATATGCGTATAAAGTAACTAAACTTTTTCGTTCGATGAATATGTTCAATAAAAGTCTTTAAATATTATTAAAGAAAGCATTATCCATATAAAAAAGTATTCTCTAAAAGCGAAACAGTTCAGCAAAAATCTTGTGTTGTTTTACAAAGGCAACTCATGCTACTGTATGTATAGAGCGGTGCTAGCTTTTACTTGCGTTTATTACAAATTATAATTAAATACTAACCATTGTACACGTACAGTGCACAATCTATGAGTATGTTCAAATTAAAAACCAATTCATCTTGAATGTATTTTTAAGGCCGTTAATATACTGGGTCGTTGCAGTTCCCAGATTAAATTGTCAATTAAAGTGATTTATGAACCCTGTTTAAATACATTTGGCAATCATTGGCGTAACGTTGAGACAGGTAAGTGTTGTACGTATACAAAAGTTGTATTAAATGGTAAACAGTATTTCGTAAAATAAGCGCAAAATAGCTATTTGTGTATTAAAAGCGCAAAGTGTTATATTGTCGCTCTGTGCGAGAAATTTGACGTATGACTCGTAGCGGAGCGCGGCTATCCCGCGAGCGGCAATGTCACTTTGCGCTCGAATTACACACATCATTTTTTCTGCAACCGGTGTTTTTATAAAAATGTTTGGTAAAAATTAATAATTATTGATAACCTCAAATTTGACAGTTCAAATTTCAAAACGTGAGCATCAATTTGCGCTACACATGTTTTTGTAGAAATATTTGTTAAAATGGTATTTACTGCAAAATAAAATAAAAAATTGCTTTAGTACATATTAATTATTTATTTAAATACTGTCATTTTATGATTTATATCTATGTATAACAAAATCTAAATGTTTTTGGAATTCTTCTAACACTTCCTCCTTCTTTAGTGGTGAAAAGCAAGGCGAAGAATTAAAGGGTATTAAATGTCTGTGTTTGATGACATATAATACTTTGAAACGATTGTATTCAGTGTTCTTCTGGGAAAATAATTATATTTGGTCGACATTTGCGGTAGACTTCTTTAGAATCTTCTTAAACAAACCATTCTTTGACATGTCTTGGTCGCAGTTTTCAATTAGGGCAGTTAAGTATATTAAACTGGAATGGCGTATTTGAACATGACACAATTCTTTACAAGTATATCACATAAATTATACTTTTCAAAACTTTCCATTATCTGATAATTATAAGAATAAATTTATTTGACACAAATAGCTGTTTTAAGAACGTTTTGACACATCAAATAATTATTTGTTTATTTTTGCTAACAGAAGCGGCAACCATGGCCTCCTATGTCCAAAACATAATATTCGTCTGTGCTATGCGGCGAAAGCTTTATAAGTTCATTGAATTGGTAAAATAGCTATTTCTACCACCTTAATAGCACAAAATAAAAGATGAGTTACTACCAACTAATTTTTGAACTGCTTTCCGTAACTAAAGTTGGTAGTTTGTATTTTATTTAATATATATATATATATATATATATATATATATATATATATATATATATATATATATATAATATGTTATTAAATATGATTTGGGGCGAAACAACTACTCAGCGGGGCAAATACTCTGACCTATTGAATTACACCTTCAAATCATGATAGATCGATAATAATATCATTTGGTAACTTCCTAACTGACATAGATCGATCGAACTTATTTGTTCTCTTCAGTATGCCATAGGTTATGGAACAAGACAAATGATAGTGGCCAACCTGCTAGTTATATACTACTAAGGTGAAGTGAATAGTGGTGAAAGGTATAACTTCTCATATGGTCTGAATGCTACTATCCGACCGACATCCTAGATGTCTCTGTGGCGGATAGCGACTTGCATCACAGCAAGTACCGAGAGCGGCGACCCCTAGCCCAGGTGGACTAAACTAATGTGTTATTAAATATGATTTGAAGGAAACAACTACTCAGCGGGCAAAACCCCGACCTGCATTGAATTACACCTTCAAATCATGATAGATCGATAGCTAATATCATTTTACAATTCCCTTACAGACATAGATCTCGAACTTATTTGTTCTCTTCCAGTATGCCATTATGGAACAGACAAATGATAGTGCCCTTAACCTGCTAGTTATATACTAACTAAGGTGAAGTGAATAGGTGGTGAGAGGTGTGAAACTTCTTCATATGGTCTGAATGCTGCTATCGACCGTATCACTAGAATGTCTCTGTGGCATATAGACTTTATCACAGCAAGTACGAGAGTGCGACCCTAGCCCTAATAACACATTAGTTTAGTCCACCTGGGCTAGGGGTCGCCGCTCTGAGCCACCTGCCCCCGTGATGTAAGTCGTATCCGCCACAGAGACCATCCAGGATGTCAGTCGGATAGTAGCATTCAGACCATATGAGAAGTTTCATACTCTACCACTATTCACTATATATATATATATATATATATATATATATATATATATATATATATATATATATATATATATATATATATATATATATATATATATATATATATATATATATATATATATATATATATATATATATATATATATATATATATATATATATATATATGTCCGGAACTATCATGATTTGAGGTGTAATTCAATGCAGGTCGGGGTATTTGCCTGCTGAGTAGTTGTTTCCTTCAAATCATATTTAATCATATATATATATATATATATATATATATATATATATATATATATATATATATATATATATATATATATATATATATATATATTATTCTTTTCTTGACCGTTAATATCAAATAATATCTGATAGTTATTATTTTTGTGGGGATTTCGGTCAGACTGAGATATGTTAAAATGTTAAAATATCTCAGTTGCGTTAAAACAGATAATCTAATAACATGTAAAAAATGTTTAAAACAAATACCTAATATTTAATAGTGTAAGTAAATTTAATGTAAAATAACCATAACTATGTTTTTAAAATATTGTATTAATTGTAGTTCTCTGATGATGGTGTAATAAACCGAAACGTTAGAGAAAATAATAAAAAATTAATTATATCTGACCGAAATCCCCACAAAAGAAAAATAACTATCAGATATTATTTGATACTGCGAATTATTTACCAAATATAAATTTCTACGACCTACGACCTTTAGTATAATGAAAGTTTCCGAAAACGATAGATTACTATAAAAATAGCTAATTTTTTATTACTTTGTGTAACTAAAGTTGGTAAATTGTGGTAATTGTGATTTATGTGTATATTTGAATGTATTTTATGCTTCTTTTTGAATTATTTACTAGAAAATATATATTTGTCAAATAACCTCAATGCTTACTTTTGTGTCAAAAGTCGCAGATACACTAGACGTTTCTTTATTATGGTTTCCATGGTAACTAAGCGTTTACTTTGTCGCTCACTGAGCGACAAAGTAAACGGTTGTAGAAAAATTATTTTACTAAATTACGCTTAATAAATAAAGTGTAAAATGTTTATCTATGAGTTAAGTATCTACCGGAGAAAATATCGACAAAAAAGTAATAAATAACAATAAAACATTGTGCACTTGCCTGTAGTGGATCTGCTTAAAGAATCTAAATAAAAATTTAATGCCTTCCGTTAGAAGGGTGCCAGTCGTGAACTGAAACCTTTCCACCATAATGATTTTTTATTTTTGATGGAAATTAAAACCTTCCCTGATCTGGTAATGTGAACAGTGGCGTGTGTCTCTATCCAGACCGTCTGGGTTCAAAACCGGACTGGGCCAAATCGATAAGGTGTAGTAGATGAGCGAACCTAATGGCGTCATCATCTTTCAGAAAAAGGAATGTATAACTATAGGTTCCGCATTTCTACGATCTGATCACGTTAAAGATTCTTACTCTACAACGAAGTATGTGCCGGCTAAATTTCCAAGTTAGGGTGCAAGTGTTCACATAAGCACTGTATAGGGATGGCAAAATTTTTCCTATGAAATGGTATCATGCAGATGTTATTGTTTATACTTGAAAATCGGTCAATGCCTGATATTTGAAGTTAGGCCACAATCACAAACCAATTAAAACAATACATAGATGACTAGACGAACTAACGGCGAACCATTAATAGAATTTATAACGTAAACATGAATAACATAATTAAAAGCTGATTTTCGCTTGCTCCCATACGAATTACAAGTGACATCGCACCTTATTATATAATAGTAATATAGGTGAAGTTTCGCTTACACTCATACCAGCGTGATATGGATATGCAACCTCGCATCTTACGCACAAATGCGAAAGCGAAACGGAATAAGTTTTATCGGACAACTTTATGCGCTGTCCGGTAATTTGATTTCTATATGCCGACGAGAAAATACGTCAGCACAACCGGTGTATATTTTACCGATGGCCGATACGAATGCCGATATTTGAATTTTTTGGACTATTGATGCTGATGGGATACCGATGTATCGGTCGAGCCCCTACTAATGAAAACTTCTTATTGCGAGTAGTTTCAAAACAAAAAAATGTGAGCCAATTTTCCAACTAGATACTTTTAAGTTTAGTAGATGTTTTAATAAAAATATATCTTTGGTTGTGTAGATACTAGAAAAACATTGTAGAATTATAATAAAATTAAAAATGTTGTAATTCTTTATTATTATCGCATATGAAAAAAAATGCAGTGTAGTATTTTTAGATATTTGAATAATAATAATTATTAATTATGATTTTTATTCAACTAATGAAATGAACAGAAGCTGGTTAATAAGTGATTTATTAGTAGACCGAAAAACACATCTAGTACACAAAAACACAAGGTATAAAAACTCTATAAAAGAAATGAATTCTTTATCAATACAAATATAAGATATTACACACTCACCCGTATTTTAAAGCACATACTAAAATGTTATTTAAAAAAAAATAAAACAGTTATTATCCCTTAAGAAAAATATATTAATACATTATTTGTTTCAAATAGGCATAAAATACAATACAATAACTATATTAAATATATATGTATATATATATATAGAGAGATAGATATATATATATATATATATATATATATATATATATATATATGTTGTTGTTTTTCGGGTTTTCGCGGGTGGTGAATGCTAAATTCCCTTCCGGGTATCTCCCGCGTAGGTGATAGGCCCGAGAGGACCGTGGTTGTCTGAACGACGTTTCGGCAGAATCTCATCACCATCTTCAGGTTCCAACCGTCAGCTGCTCACTACGGCTTCTGGTTCATTTCAGTTCGGAGCCAGAAGCCGACGGTGGCGGAATGCCGGTGAAGATTTGGCAAGATGAGATTCTGCCGAAACGTCGTTCGGTCCACCCCCCCCCCTCCGGGTTCCCCTCGTACCGAGCGGGGCCTATACCCGGAGGCAGGTTTAATATATATATATATATATATATATATATATATATATATATATATATATATATATATATATATATATATATATATATATATATATATATATATATATATATAAATATATATATATATATATATATATATATATATATATATATATATATATATATATATATATATATATATATATATATATATATATATATATATATATATATATATATATATATATATATATATATATATATATATATATATATATATATATATATATATATATATATATGTATATATATATATATATATATATAAATATATATATATATATATATATATATATATATATATATATATATATATATATATATATATATATATATATATATATATATATATATACATATATATTATTATATGTATATATATATATATATATATATATATATATATATATATATATATATATATATATATATATATATATATATATATATATATATATATATATATATATATATATATATATATATATATATATATATATATATATATATATATATATATATATATATATATATATATATACAGTTGACATGTACTAGAGTAGTGGAGTACATCCACTATGGGGTTGAATCCCCATATTCATTATTCGATTAATTTGGTCATTATGCAGCAATTAAAATGTATTAAACATAAAGTAGATGTCAACATTGCATAGTGAAAAGTTTTTAATGTGTAACGTGATGTTAGTTTTAACTTATAACCTCAACTTACTGGCATAAGTCTTGAGAAAGAAAATAAAATATTTTCGAAAGCTTTGCATAGTAGAAAAAGAGTATTCTTTATTAACCCAACAAAATTTGGACTGCATCCTCATTAATAAAAAAAGCTGTTTGTTTTTTAACTAGTCGTCCACTACGTCTACCAGTTTTTTTAAATATATATATATATATATATATATATATATATATATATATATATATGTATATATATATATATAAAATATATATATATACATATATATTATATATGTATATATATATATAAATATATATATATACATATATATTATATATGTATATATATATATATATATATGTATATATATATATGTATATATATATACGTATATATATATACATATATATATATATATATATATTTATATATATATATATATATATATATTTATATATATATATATATATATATATATATATATATATATATATATATATATATATATATATATATATATATATTTTTTTACGCAACAGTAGTGATGAACAGCGACGATTATCATACAAAAATAGAAAGGCTACTAGGAAACACTGCATATCAGCTTATTACCACAGATCCTACTACTTACCTGGAGAAGACGACAAAAGCCAAAATCAAAGCCAGTCCAATCGACAAAGAGACACAGAACCAGATCATCCCACGCGAGAAAGTCTTCAAGATGTCCCAAATTTTATGGTCTACCAAAGATTCACAAAGAAGGAGCTCCTCTAAGACCAATTGTTAGCTCAATAGGGTCACCCACACAGCAGTTAGCAAGACACCTAGCCAGACAACTACAACCATTTGCCGAGGAAGTTAAATCCTACGTGAAAAATGCAGACCATTTCATTGAGTTATTAAGAAATCAGACCGTCCAAGCGGAACATCTTCTAGTGAGCTTCGATGTCATATCCTTGTTCACCAACGTACCCGTAGAGGAGTCACTCGACATTATCAAGCGAAAATATCATCCAGCAGATCATATTCTTAGGCTAACTCAACATTGCCTAAATAATACCTATTTTACATACAATGAGCAACGCTACAGACAAACCGAAGGAGCCCCGATGGGCTCCCCCTATCTCCAGTTATTGCCAATCTCTTTATGGAGGATTTAGATGGGTGCAACAGACCGTGACATAAGCACAGACACACGCATGCGCGCCCAGAACAGGACCGATTACACGAAGCCGCGCTCGAAATCAGGAGATGGGTGCAGCAGACCATGACGCAGTAAGCAGTTATCTGTTAGAACCTGAAGATGGCAGATGAGATTCTGCCGAAACGTCGTTCAGACAACCACGGTCCCTCTCGGGGCCTATCACCTACGCGGGAGTATACCCGGAAAACGAATTTAACAATCACCACCCGCGAAAACCTGAAAAACAACATAATATATATATATATATATATATATATATATATATATATATATATATATATATATATATATATATATATATATATATATATATATATATATATATATATATATATATATATAAAAGTACTATGTTATTCAATTTTTCTAAGTCTAAAATATTACCTTTTTGTTGTTACTTTTTCAGGACTGACGATTTTATGACTAATATCCGGCGGCCCCGCAATATTTGCTGGAGTTTCATTGTTTCCTGATACGGAACGTTTACAGTCTGACGGGCTAAAGGAGACCCGCGGGAAGACAGGTGCCTTCTGCATTCCATTCTCATAAAGCGTAAATGAAATAAATGAATTAATGCATATTACATTTTTGTGATCGTTTGCATCCACACCTACTAATTGGGAGATATACTATAGTTATAGTATATGGTTTTCGTAGAAAGCTGGTGATTTATCGGTAATGCTCTTTCTTGCTGCACGGACCTTCTTTCCCGGCTGGACAGTACATTAGGCACATTCTTATCGAATATCTGAGATGTTTCAGATCATCGTCCATACTAGATCTTCGTCATTTCCTCCATTGAACCGGAGGTATAACCTAAAACTTGTAAGATTATCTAAATTTCCGAATTTGCCTTGTCACTTTTTCTTCCATTCTAAGTTTCAATTTCAAACATAGAACCCATTTATTTTAATTCAATCCCAGGATCCAAGTAGGACCGGATAGATTTTTATAATCTCTACGAAGATCTTACGTAACTTCAAATGGGTCAGTCCTGCGAAGAATCCACTAATCTCGCTCTGAATGGGTTCGGTGACAGTTTGAATCACCACTGTCAGTACTGCAGTTACCCTTGAGACGAAATGCCCAGTTGTATAAAATATCGTTTACCTGCTCCTCACCCAGTATATAATGATTAGTTCGATCCACCAGTTATCCCTTCTCTTGATCAGGTATTTACATAAAAAGGAGAGTTTTATGAGATCAGTAAGTTATAGGCAAAATCAAGGTAAAAAGCTGTGACGTTTGAATTAGTATGTTTACGTAGACAAAATATGAGGTTAGAAGACAAATTTACAGAATAAATTGCAAACTAAACAAATTAGGATTGGTATCCCACAATATTTTATGAAGTTGAAGACTTCAACTAACTTAAGTATCAATAATGGTTACGTTAAATGAAAAATATTAATCCAACAAATAAACTAGGTATAGCTATGACAATAAACAAAGTGAAGTAGGTATTCACTCTATTTTGAATAGTTTTACTTAAAAGAAGGTAATCTTCAAGAAAATAGAATTTAGAATGTCTATATACAGACAGAAAATTAGAAGATAACGTAAATAAATATTTGCCAAATATAAAACAGTATGATAACGGTCAAATTAAAAAGGCAACGTTAAGTTAAATTATTTATTAGTTCCTCATAGAGAGTTAATAATAAAGTCCAAAAGTTGAATAAAGATATATAGCCTGACTATATGTTTACTGCACATAATTAAAATTTACGTAATTGCCAGATAACTATGCAAGGTATCTTTTAGAAATAGGCAAAGCCTACTAGTGAGCGTTTCTAACTAAATACTTAGTAAGCATTCAAGTAAGTTCTATAATTCAAATTAAAAAAACCTTATGTTACTGAAGTCTGGTTATTGAAAATACGCATTGGTATGAACTTAATTCACTACTTAAAAACAAATTCACCACATAGGTGAATTCTCACAAAAGTTATAAACAAATAGGGTTTAGTCCAAAAAGGGGTACCCAATCTCCAAATGTCACCAGTCACCACTTTTCACAGAGCTACCAACGTAGCCAAGTGACCTAAAACATCAACAGACAAAGACAGAAAGACCTTCTACGATACAAAATGCGCAACATCCCTTGCCGGGGTAAATCTAAAATTTACAATAACCGAGTGTTACTTAAAAATTAGCACACAAAATTGTTACAGTATCAGAGGGACATTAGATAAATTGCCAACAAGGCACGATACATCGACACTAATCAATATTAATGGTGGCTGTTCCAAAGAACAACCAAGGTGAACTGATCACCGAGAAGCAAATTCGCCAAGGCGTAAATTAAGATAAATACGGTACAATATTATTATGAAAATTACTTCAAAGGTACGTTAAATCAATATAGCAACTTTTTAAATAATGTTGATCATTAAATTACACAATAATAGCAGAAAACATAAAATTTTACCAGACTGCTGAACTGTATAGTTCTTTCAGAACGCTACACTAGTAAGAAGGAAGCTAGCACAGTATATCTTCTCTTAGCTCGATTAGAGTTTGGGAAGAGACAAACATCTAAGAGTACAGTATGATCAATAAAGACAAATAGATATTGAGGCATTTTTTATAAGTACTAAAATCTACTAAACCAATTGTTGCAGGACATCAGTGGCGCTATCTGGCCTAGACGGGCAGAAACAATTCTTCACTTAAAACGACAAACTGGAATGAAATGGCCTTTACATTTCATTAGAAATAGGAACCCCTCCACTGCTTTCGAGTAGTGAAGTGGGCGGTAGACGAATTGTGTATATATATATATATATATATATATATATATGTATATAACATATATATATATATATATATATATATATATATATATATATATATATATATATATATATATATATATATATATATATATGTATATATGTATATACATATGTATGTATATATATATATATATATATATATATATATATATATATATATATATATATATATATATATATATATATATATATATATATATATATATATATATATATATACAGGTTGAGCCACGGTGGGTGGAGTATTAGAAGTATATGGAGAATGGATCAACCGATTGCTTTGAAATTTTGGTTACCAAGATAATCGAGTATGATCTCTCCAACTAAAATATTTTCGAAAGAGTGCGGTGTTGCCACTTATACGTAAAACTGTCAACATCTTCGTTATTGTAAATAGAATACCCTGTATATTTTTGCGTTTTTGGATCCTCGTCTCTTTCTGAGTAACCTTTATTAATATTTCTCTATACCTATCTCAAGCCGTTTTCGAGATAATAATTCTTTTCTAATTTATTACGCAAAAATTTGACTTTCTAGTAAATCGTGTTTTCTCCTACCTTGCAGCAATTAAAAGATAATTTTTTAGTTGCGGCTAGACAAGGCCTGGGGGCATCTCCTCCATTAATCAAATGTTTCGAATAACATACAGGGTGAGTTAGAGAACGCTTTCTACAAGTGACTTGAAAAATGCACGAAAGTCAATTTTTTTAAATGTAATGCCCTATATATTATTACTGATTCGGAAAGGTGATACATTTACCTCTTTAAAAAGGTAATATACTCTATACCTAATGTACACCGTTTTCGATTTATGGGCACTTTTCTGTAACCTTACCAAGAATATTAGTCTTCTGGTATATCATATATCAATATATATATATATATATGTATATACATATATATATATATATATATATATATATATATATATATATATATATATATATATATATATATATATATATATATATATATATATATATATATACATATACGTATATATGTATATATATATGTATATATATATATATATATATATATATATATATATATATATATATATATATATATATATATATATATATATATATATATATATATATATATATATATACAGGTGAGCCACGGTGGGTGGAGTATTAGAAGTATATGGAGAATAGATCAACCGATTGCTTTGAAATTTTGGTTACCAAGATAATCGAGTATGATCTCTCCAACTAAAATATTTTCGAAAAGTGCGGTGTTGCCACTTATACGTAAAACTGTCAACATCTTCGTTATTGTAAATAGAATACCCTGTATATTTTTGCGTTTTTTGGATCCTCGTCTCTTTCTGAGTAACCTTTATTAATATTTCTCTATACCTATCTCAAGCCGTTTTCGAGATAATAATTCTTTTTCTGAATTTATTGCAAAAATTTGACTTTCAGTAAATCGTGTTTTCTCCTACCTTCGCAGCAATTAAAAGATAATTTTTTAGTTGCGGCTAGACAAGGCCTGGGGGCATCTCCTCCATTAATCAAATGTTTCGAATAACATACAGGGTGAGTTAGAGAACGCTTTCTACAAGTGACTTAGAAAAATGCACGAAAGTCAATTTTTTTAAAATTAATGCCCTATATATTATTACTGATTCGAAAGGCGATACATTTACCTCTTTAAAAAGGTAATATACTCTATACCTAATGTACACCGTTTTCGATTTATGGGCACTTTTCTGTAACCTTACCAAGAATCCATTGTGGCCTACTTGCCTAGTAAAATAAGTAGCCACTACTACTACTACTACTACCAAGAATATTAGTCTTCTGGTATATCATAACGGGTGGGCCATGA
The DNA here is from genome assembly GCA_029963845.1 of Rhamnusium bicolor. Taxonomy (NCBI): domain Eukaryota; kingdom Metazoa; phylum Arthropoda; class Insecta; order Coleoptera; family Cerambycidae; genus Rhamnusium; species Rhamnusium bicolor. The sequence goes on along the minus strand of JANEYF010005664.1, from coordinate 221,675 downwards.
AATTTTTGTTTTGTCATTTTGTAATGACAACAGATGTTATTTTTCTAAATAAATTTGACGATGGACGACGTTTGTTGTAGCAGCTCTTATTTCAACGGGGTCCAAGTTTTCAATCTCTTGAATCACTCGACGTTCTAATTCTTCCCTATTGTGGACTGGAGTTTTATAAACTCTATCTTTAAGAGTACCCCAAAGATAAAAATCTAACGGGGTAAGGTCAGGGGACCTCGGGAGGCCAATTCCACGGTCCCAAACGTCTAACCAACGATCATCGAAAAGCGGACCAACTCCATACTAATTTCGTGTGTACAATGTGCAGGAGCCCTGTCGAGTTGATACCAACAAGTTAGTTATATATTTTTCAATTGACATAACATCAAGGAAGTCTTCCACAACTGTTCTAATTATATCTAAATATTTTCTGGAATTCAATTTTTCGTCGTATATGTAATATTTTATTTTGTCATCCATTAACATACAAAACACATTGAAACTAAATTTGACTTGAAAGCCACCTCTCTAGTAACGTGGGGTTGTCTGTGGCCCAATGGTGACGATTTCGTGTGTTACAAATCCCTTCCCTAGAAAATTTTGATTCATCAGTCCATATAATTTTCTTTTAAAAATTGGAGTCCTCTTGCATACGTACAAGTAACATTTCATAAAATTCCATTCTCTGTAGATAATCCCGAGGCATGAGAAATTGGACTCTTGTAAATTTGTAATTATGCATTTTATGGTTTGCTAGTATTCTTCGAATGGATGAATATGGCAATGCTAAATCCCGCTCAGCACAACGTATGGAATACTGGGGATTTGCATGAAAATATGCTAGCACATTGATTTCATTTACCTCGTCAGATGTCACAGGTTTAGGTAAATTTCTTGCTTCTCTTAATGACGAACCAAAATTTATAAAATTCCTCTGAATTCGTAAAAACTTTCTGTTGTTCATCTGCGGCAAATTCGGATATTTCTCATTAAATCTTCTGCTGAAGTTCTGCTGATAATCTTATTGCACTCTCCATGGATAATAAACAAATCAATTAAAACCGTGTTTGTATAATCATTTTCTGCCAAATTTGTGCTACATAGCTATTCAAATCAGGTGCAAATATCACTAACGTCAAATTTATTTAGAAAAATAACATCTGTTGTCATTACAAAATGACAAAACAAAAAATTTCATGGCCCATCCGTTATGATATACCAGAAGACTAATATTCTTGGTAAGGTTACAGAAAAGTGCCCATAAATCGAAAACGGTGTGCATTAGGTATAGAGTATATACCTTTTTTAAAGAGGTAAATGTATCGCCTTTCCGAATCAGTAATAATATATAGGGCATTCCATTTAAAAAAATTGACTTTCGTGCATTTTTCTAAGTCACTTGTAGAAAGCGTTCTCTAACTCACCCTGTATGTTATTCGAAACATTTGATTAATGGAGAGGAGATGCCCCCAGGCCTTGTCTAGCCGCAACTAAAAAAATTATCTTTTAATTGCTGCGTAGGTAGGAGAAAACACGATTTACTGAAAGTCAAATTTTTGGCAATAAATTCAGAAAAGAATTATTATCTCGAAAACGGCTTGAGATAGGTATAGGGAAATATTAATAAAGGTTACTCAGAAAGAGACGAGGATCAAAAAAACGCAAAAATATACAGGGTATTCTATTTAAAATAACGAAGATGTTGCCAGTTTTACGTATAAGTGGCAACACCGCACTTTCGAAAATATTTTAGTTGGAGAGATCATACTCGATTATCTTGGTAACCAAAATTTCAAAGCAATCGGTTGATCCATTCTCCATATACTTCTAATACTCCACCCACCGTGGCTCAACCTGTATATATATATATATATATATATATATATATATATATATATATATATATATATATATATATATATATATATATATAAATAATAATAATAATAATAATAATAGACCGCTGGATTACACAGGATTCTGTGCAATACAAGCGGAATCTATCGATGGCCAGGATTGACTACCGCAAGGCATTTGATACAACATCGCACGAGCTATTGTTGTGCATGCTCGAATGTCTTGCGGTACCAGCACCACTAGTGAAATGCATAGAACAGCTGCTGCCGCTCTGGAAGACCCGCTTCACCATAACATCAGGTGCACAGTGGGTCACGACAGAGCAGGTGGCGTTTAGGAGAGGAGTTTTCTAGGGTGATTCCCTGAGTCTTCTCCTCTTATGCATCTCACTGCTACCGTTGTCTGTTGGGCTCCGCCAAACCCGCGGATATCAATGTGGACCACCCAGCGACCGGAGGCATAAGGTCACCCATCTATTTTATATGGATGACCTTAAACTTTATGCCTCCGGAGACCGCGAACTAAAAAACGCTCTTAGGGTGGTCGAAGAATATACGCGGGCAATTGGTATGGAGTTCGGGTTGGACAAATGTGCAGTCGTCCACCTCAAGAAAGGACGATGCGGGAATTCTCTGAAGATGCGCAGCTCGCAGACGGAAGCATCCTAAGACATCTGGATGCCGGAGAGACCTATACATATCTGGGTGTGCAACAAAGGCACATCCAGGATGTATCACAAATAAAAGATTCTCTCCGCGGCAAGTACAGACACCGCCTCCGAAAGATTTGGTCTTCCGAACTTTCGGGGAAGAACAAGGTGTCTGCAACTAATATGCTTGCCGGTCCGGTTCTGCTCTACTCCTTCGGAGTAGTAGAGGAGCTGCGCCAATAAGATAGAGATGATGAATATTCACAGAAGGATTCATCCTAGATCGTCCGTTCCTCGTGTGTACCTCTCACGTCAACGGGAGGGCCAAGGACTCTTGAGCCTGGAGTGTACGCATGGTAGTACTGAGTATGGTATGTAACATACTCAGGAGCTCAGATCCCCTCTTGCGGTTCGTAAAACATCACGAAACTGTAGGAGTGGGAGCAGGTTTGTTCAAGGCAGCAAAAAGAGCCGCAGATGAACTCGGTCTCTTTGACATCAGGCGAGGAGGTCGCCGAGGTGCTGATGTTGAGTCAGTCACCGAACTTCAGCCAAATTGTCTCAAAGCCCGAATCAGAGCTGCCGAACAGGAAAATCTGTTTCGGCAGCACGTCGATAAACCCCAGCCTGGTGTTTTCTATAAGAACATAGAAACACTGGGTTTATCAACCAGGCTGACCGTTGCCTTTCTAAGGTCAGCAGGGCTTAAGTCGGAGACCGAGGGATTCATTATGGCCTGCCAAGATGGTGTTATTAACACCTTGGTCCACCGTAGCCGCGTGTGGCGTGTAGAGGTTCCTGATATCAACTGTAGGACCTGCCATCAGACGCCGGAATCGCTCATGCACTTACTATCTGCATGCCATATATGCGATTTCGGCCTACATCCACTGGCATATCGCGGCGTTACGAGTGCTATACTACCATTTAAGGCACTCGTACGGAGTAGACCAGACACCGGTGCTGCCTTACGTCCCCGAAAATATTGAGTCCGTTGTCGAGAACGATAAATGCCGGATTTACTGGAACTACTCGTTCCCGACTGTCAGGCTAATTCAAGCCAACAAGCCTGACATAGTCCTCCTCGTCCATCAACTCAAGGTGATGTATGTCATCAAGTTCTCGGCACCTGCGGAGAAAAACATCACCTTGAAGAAGGAGGAGAAACGGACCAAATATCGCGATCTCCGGTACGAGCTCCAATTGCTGTACCCAGGCTACTCGGTGAAAATGGTCGTCCTTATAATCGGTGTACTCGGAGGGATAAAACCTACGCTGCTCTCGGAACTGAAGATCATACCGGCCTGCCAAAAATCAGCTGAGTGGGTGGCAGGCCAAATGCAGAATGCGGTCATTCTGGGTTCTCTCCGTCTGCCTAGGGCACACGATACTGGTATCTACAGTCACTAACCCTGCGGGATGTGGGGAGTGGCTGTAGTTGATGCACCGACGCGACTCTTGTGAGGCGTCGGAGGCCACGGGAGGACTGACCGGCATCGGATATACCGAAAAAAAAAATAGATAACACCAACTGGTAATACAACCTAAGGTATCTTTTGGGTGTAATCTAATTAGTAGATTTATCTGTTTTAAATATAGTTTTATTTTGGACCATGTAGGTTGCCTAGACACTACCCGCTGTAACGACTTTTTCGATATTTTGAGTATTTTGAAAATTATAACTCCACGAGAATTCAATTGTGAATGAGGCAAATCTGATAATTTTCAAGAAAGAGTACCAAATAACACCGCATGAAGAAATAAGCTTCCATTACACCTACATCCGGTCAATCATTATTTTTTATATGACTTGCTATGGAGAGGGATCACTCAGCAAAATGTTCTTAAGTTTGCGACATATTAACGTCGTGACGGAGTTTAGCACATAGCTATTTCATCACTCAACCAGGACATGCACAACAATCATTCCCTCCGACGTTTCCCAGATGCTGCAGCTGAGACTCGTACTCAAGAGAGACAAACAGTGACTGGCAATGTTCTGCCACATAACAACGCTCTAGTCAACTGTGCTACCATCTTAATATTTTAAAAATGCCACTATACTCATGCTCATGACCTAGTCAGAATTCCAACCTGGAATCCCTTGGTTTTAAGCCGAACGTTAAGCATTAAGCCACTGACATTTATCTGAAATTGGCTTTCAGTATTACCGTCACACCGTTTTCCTTGTTTTTTTTACATTTTTGTAGAGAGGCTGCTAATACCAGGCAGAAACTAATACAAAAAATAGCGAATTTGCGAATAAAGCATAGTTGCTTCTTCTGACACTCTGAAAAAATTTAATTAAAAAATAAATACCAAATAATATTCCAGTGAACGAGATCATGTATGTTTATGAATAACAGCGATAAGATCAAAGATAACAAGTACATCATTAATCTATGGTGATGAAAGGCTCTTTTGTGTAAATAGTTCATTTAGATATTGCACTACACCTGAAGTTATGAACTGGAAGTGAGAGTTTGATAATACAACTAATTGTACTTTTAACTTTTGACAAATCGGTACGAAGACTTAAGCTTGTTTATCAGCTAAACTTAACGTTTTGCACGCACAGTGTGGTTTTCCTTATCGTTCTCACTTTATTGTCAGCACTACTTGCAGACTTGCGAATCCAAAATAATGAAAAAAATTATTACACTGTTTAAGAAATTTGAAAATTTTCGTTTATTTTTTATACTGCGCGTTTGGATTTTCTGTGCCAACTAAATTTTATATATTTTTTAAAGAATATCCTGTATATTTTTACATATTTGTATAGAGGTCTTGAAAATTACATGTACAGGGTGTTCTGGAAGTAACACAAAGTATAAATATTATCCCTCTTTGAAATCTAATTTACAAAGTAATTGCCTTTTAAAAGTTTAAAAACATAGTTTGGTGGAATAAGTCAATACCTACAAATGTTGAATTTAAATATGTATATATATATATATATATATATATATATATATATATATATATATATATATATATATATATATATATATATATATATATAATATTTAAATGTGTGTGTGTGTGTGTGCGCGCGTATGTGCGTGCGCGTTGGCGTGTGTGTCTGTGTGTGTGGTATGTGGCCACGACAACTCAAAAAATACTAATGGGAGACTTCCCAAATTTGGCAATTATAATTTTTCAACAACATTTTAGGTGACATATTAAATTTAGTGAATGTATATCCTGTATATTTTTACATATTTGTATAGAGGTCTTGCAAATTACATGTACAGGGTGTTCTGGAAGTAACACAAAGTATAAATATTATCCCTCTTTGAAATCTAATTTACAAAGTAATTGCCTTTTAAAAGTTTAAAAACATAGTTTGGTGGAATAAGTCAATACCTATAAATGTTGAATTTAAATATGTATATATATATATATATATATATATATATATATATATATATATATATATATATATATATATATATATATATATATATATATATATATATATATATATATATATATATATATGTATATATTTAAATGTGTGTGTGTGTGTGCGCGCGTATGTGCGTGCGCGTTGGCGTGTGCGTTGGCGTGTGCGTGTGTGTCTGTGTGTGTGGTATGTGGCCACGACAACTCAAAAAATACTAATGGGAGACTTCCCAAATTTGGCAATTATAATTTTTCAACAACATTTTAGGTGACATATTAAATTTAGTGAATGTTATATCACCAGAAGATACATAATGAATAAGAGAAGGAAAAAGATAATTTCGGTGAAAAAATTTAAAAATTTTTATTGCATTTTTTGGATGAATCTCGACGAATTATAATGAAAAAAACCTAACTTTATTAAAAAAAATCTGTGCATGTCTGTAGTATCGCGATAGACACCACACTTTTTGAGATAAAGCTTTCAAATTCAGTACAAGTGTTCTAAAGCCCAAAGACAATAATAAAACAGATTTGCAAAATTGGTCAGCTGAAAGGAATTCCACGGGACCCAAACTTTTTTTGTATTTCTTTACAAAAAAATTTATTCTTGATGAAAGATTATAAATCATGTCTACCATATAAAGCCAATAAAATATATTTTCCAAGTACTTAAATAAAGCTGATGTAAACTGAATTTTTTTACACATTTGACCTCATAAAATGAGGTTAGGATAAATTTAACAGTTTGACATTTGAAATGTCTAATTTAGTTACAAAAATGTCAATGTCAATAAGAAGAAATTATTAAAATAAACGACATGAATTATTATTGACAGTATCGAATGCCGCTGATAATTAATTATTTAAAAATTTTAATGAAACATTGGTATTAAAATTTAATTGAGGTAAGTGAAGAATTAAACAAGCTAATTCATTTTTTTAGATCAAGATGATATATACTGGTATAAGAAAGTTATGTACTGGACAAATCAGATATTTTGAGTTTAGAAAGATTCATTTACATCAAACGAATTATACAGTGTCTCACCAGGAATTGCATTGATCGATATAGGGTTAAGGACACACCAGAAAATTTTGAAAATTTAGGGAGCTACTAAAGGCAGTGGGGCCAACCAACTAAAATAATTACAAGCATCTAGCACCTTCGGTTATACCGGAAGTCGGTACAAACTTGTTTATTTTGAATGGAACACCCTATATATTTTAGAGCTTTCGAGAAGAGCATAAAATTCTGAGTCAAAAACATGGACATTCTATGCCTAAACCCAGCCATTTCAGAGATATTTGACATTTTAAAAAAATTTTCACAGGTGTAATGGTTGACAATAACCTTTATAACTTTCTTCATCTAAAAGATACTTATTTGCTTTTTGGCGTGCAGAAAGAACATAAGATGAGATAAGCTCTGCAGTTTAAAGAATATCAATAGTAGTATACTAAGTGTTCCATTTTTGACGTTACATTTTGTAAACTTCAAACTGCGAAAACTTGCTTAAGTCATATGGAACACCCTATATTATTTACATCAATTTATGTATAATTAAATTCCTTTTTTTCTGATATAAGCATTGTGGGGGTTTAAGTTACAACTTATTTGCGATTTTCTTAGAAATTCAAGAATTTTTAGTAAAAATTTTATCAAATTAGCCATGATTAGAAACAATCAGTAATGTCAGTCATTCTCTTATGTCAAAAAAATGCCACCGCGTTTAAATTACACCCACGAGGGCTTTTTGAATTTGTTTGTCATTTATGAAGAATGTGATAAAGTAATGTCAAGGACTTGTAGTACATTTGCTACTCGATATCCACAAAAACGAAAAATAACACAGTAACATGCCTGTTAATTGGCATGAAGATACTTTGCATAAACTAAAATAGCTAAGATAAAATCAACTAAAAACATGATTCCATTTTAATTTAATAATTGTTCAAAATTCCGCCCTCGAACCTCCACACATTTTTCGCACCTTCAGATTAGTTCTTCATGGGTAGCTCTTCTAATTGAATGCTAAGTTTGGAAATGCATTTCTTACTCTCTGCATACAATCTTCAATAGTTGTTAATGGGCTCTATTTTTAATAGTTCCCCTAATAAAATAATCTAAAATTGATAAATCGGGCGAGCGAGGAGGCCATAGGAAAGGTTCATTAATGGCGATCCATTGATCGGAAAAAGTTTATTGTAAAAAATTATTTATCAAATACGCGTTTGTGGGGAAGCACCATCGTGCTGATAAAAAATGTTTCTATGTTTGGCGAAAGGTAAATTTTCTAAATAGTTATTATTCAAATTTTGTAAAATATTTAGATATCTTTCACCTAAAAAAAAACAAAAACAAAAAAATTAATTATACATATTAGCAGAAGAAGAAATGTTTATAACTTACTGTTTAAATTTTCCCGATAAAATTCTAATGCCACCACTCTATCGTTATTTAAGGCACAGTAAACATTAAACTACCAACTTTCTTGAAAATTTCGCTTCCTGAACACATGAGGATTCGAGTCACTCCAATAATGCGAATTGTGTCGATTAAAAAGTCCATTTTTGGTAAAATCAGCTTCATCTCACCATATAATATTTCCCAAATAAGAATCGTCACCTACAGACCTTATTAGAATAAATTCACAAAAATTTTCTCTTAGGATATCTGTTTCTTTTAATCGTTGAACCATTTGGAATGAAAACAGGTGAAATTTATATTTAATTTAAATTCTGTGAACTGAATTCTTGCATAGTGTCGATTCCAGAGCAGCTTGTCTTAATGACATCACTGGAAATGCATGAAAATATCCCAGAATTGCTATTTCTACATTTTCGTCATCAATAATAGGCTTCCGCTTTTGAATTCTTGCCTTGACAGATCCATAGTTTTTAAAATTATCCAGTATGCGTCTTACAGTATTTGGTGACGGTTTCCGTTTTTATGGATATTGAGTAGCAAATATACTACAAGTATAAGTTCTTGATATTACTTTATCACATTCTCCATAAATAGTAACCAAAATCAAAAAGTCGTCGTGGGTGTAATTTAAACGCGGTGGGATTTTTTGACATAAGAGAATGACTGACATTACTGATTGTTTCTAATCATGGCTAATTTGATAAAAATTTTAATAAAAATTCTTGAATTTGTAAGAAAATCGCAAAGATTTCAAAAGGTTGTAACTTAAACCCCAACAGTGCATATATCAGAAAAAAAGGAATTTAATTTTACATAACTTGATGTAAAAAATACAGGGTGTTCCATTTGACTTAAGCAAGTTTTCGTGGATTGAAGTTTACAAAATGTAACGTCAAAAATAGAACACTTGGTATATTATTATTGCTTGCCAGATGCTTGTAATTATTTTAGTTTGATTGGCCACACCGTTAGTACCTCCCTAAATTTTCAAAATTTTCGGGTGCGTACTTTTCCCTATATCGATCGATGCAGTTCCTGGTGAGACAACCTGTATATCAAATTAAATAAATTAACAACTAAATTATTTGTTCGCTTCTAACCGGGTGTTGCTTAAAAATATTGGTAATATTTTGAATGCACGATAATTAGTTTAAATTAACAAAAACGAATTAATAAAGTAATATTACTTGATTTAATAAATCCATTTTCCCGTGTAGTTTATAAAATGCATATATCAGCTAAACTATTTTTCGAAAAAGAAATTTATTAATAATTTTTATTCCTTAATAAATTTGCTACAATTTTGTTGTGTTTTTTTGTACTGGTCGTGCCATTAAAATGATGGAGAATCCTAAAATTTTGTAAATTATTCTGAAATATCAACTATTACTTTCAATTATCTCAAATACTTGTACATAAATTCCCATATGGAGCGAAAGATCATTTCATTCCAAATGAAAAGTTTTATTCCACTTTTATGCTATATTATATTTTTAACTAAAAAAATTTATAGAGGTCTTGATCCGGCATTATGAAAATTTTTAGGTCTTGCAAAAGCCTTCGATATGGTGAATTGTTGGGATTTAGGGGTAATTCATATCAACTAATGAGCAGCTATCTAAATGATGGAGAATATCTCGTAAAAATCAACACAGAATGATAGAATATGGTATATTTCAAGTAACTGTTCTCGGTCCCATTCTATTCACAATATACTCGTACATAAACAGTTTACCAATAATGGCGTTATTAAAATGAAAATACCAAAGTATTCCAACGGAGAGGGTAAAATAAATTTACAAATAGTAATAAATATTAAAAATAATACCTAAATAAGGTACCAAAGTTGTAATACTCTGTACAGCTGATACATAGGATATTTTGATATTAGAAGCAGGAATGACATCAATAACATAATAGACTGGTTTAACATTAAATAATTAATTATAAACTTTGATTAAATTAGTTGCGTACTCTTTAGCTGTTATAAGAATAATTTGTCAAATTATAATGCATTGGTTATAAATAATTATAATTTATATTCAAATTAAATCTGCAGAATATGTGAAGTACCTTAGAGTAACTATCGATAGGTAACTGAGATGAGACGTTCATATAAACAGTGTCATACAAACTTTAAAAAGTCGTTTGTAGAAATATGCTCTAGTCGATTCTCTCATACGGAATATTGGGATGAGGTGGAGCGGTAAATACTCATATTAAGAAATTGGAAGTTATTTAGAAGAAATTTTTGAAAATATTGCTGGATATAGAAAAATGGTCCTCTAGTCTACTGTTTTCTGAAGCCAGGTTACTAGATGTTAGACAAATCTTACTTCTTCTTTAAAGTGGTAATGGAAAATTACACAAACAGAATTAATCTCATTCCTGTTGATCACGTTTATAATTATCGTTTAAAGACCAATATACCCATGCACCAAGTGAAACTTTAACTTCTGTTAAAACAATTGGTCAAAGAAGTTACATCTATCTCTTAGTTAGAATACATAATTCCTCAAAAAATAACTTCCACTAAAGTCAAGTTCTATAAAAATGTAAAATTATATTCTCTAAAAGCGAGCGACAAGATTCACGCTTTTTTGGCTAAAATAATAATAATGTATATGAAAATAAAGTGATATTATTATTATTATTATTATTATTATTTCGGTTTCCCGATGCCGGTCAGTCCTCCCGTGGCCTCCGACGCCTCACGGGAGTTGCGCCGGCGCATCAACTACAGCCACTCCCCACATCCCGCAGGGTTAGTGACTGTAGATACCAGAATCGTGTGCCCTAAGCAGACGGAGAGAACCCAGAATGACCGCCTTTTGCATTTGGCCTGCCAGCCACTCGGCTGATTTTTGGCAGGCCGATATGATCTTCAGTTCCGAGAGCAGCGTAGGCTTTATCCCTCCGATTATAAGGACGACCATTTTTACCGAGTAGCCTGGGTACAGCACTTGGAGCTCGTACCGGAGATCGCGATATTTGGTCCGTTTCTCCTCCTCCTTCAAGGTGATGTTTTTCTCCGCAGGTGCCGAGAACTCGATGACATACATCACCTTGAGTTGATGGTCGAGGAGGACTATATCAGGCTTGTTGGCTTGGATTAGCCTGACAGTGGGGAACGAGTAGTTTCAGTAAATCCGGCATTTCTCGTTCTCGACAACGGACTCAATATCTCCGGGGACGTAAGGCAGCACTGGTGTCTGGTCTACTCCGTACGAGTGCCTTAGATGGTAGTATACCACTCGTAACGCCGCGTTATGCCGGTGGATGTAGGCCGAAATCGCATATATAGGGCATGCAGATAGTAAGTGTATGAGCGATTCCGGCGCCTGATGGCAGTTGATATCAGAAACCTCTACACGCCACACGCGGCTACGGTAGACCAAGGTGTTGATAACACCATCTTGACAGGCCATAATGAATCCCTCGGTCTCCGACTTAAGCCCTGCTGACCTTAGAAAGGCGAAGGTCAGCCGGGTCGATGAACCCAGTGTTTCCATGTTCTTATGGAAGACACCATGCTGGGGTTTATCGACGTGCTGCCGAAACAGATTTTCCTGTTCGGCAGCTCTGATTCGGGCTTTCAGACGATTTGGCTGAAGTTTGGTGACTGACTCTACATCAGCACTTCGCCAGCCTCCTCGCCTGATGTCAAATGCGCGACCGAGTTTATCTGCGGCGCTTTTTGCTGCCTTAAACAATCCTGCGCCCACTCTTACAGTTTCGTGATGTTTTACGAACCGGAAGAGGGGATCTGAGCTCCTGAGTATGTTACATGCCATACTCAGTACTACTCTGCCATGCGTACACTTCAGGCTCAAGAGTCCTGCCCCCCACCCCCCGTTGACGTGGGAGGTACACACGAGGAACGGACGATCTAGGATGAATACTTCTGTGAATATTCATCATCTTGCGGGTATCCCTATCTAATTGGCGCAGCTCCTCTACTGTCCACTTTACTACTCCGAAGGAGTAGAGCAGAACCGGAACGGCAAGCATATTAATTGCAGACACCTTGTTCTTCCCCGAAAGTTCGGAAGGCCAAATCTTTCGGAGGCGGTGTCTGTACTTGCCGCGGAGAGAATCTTTTATTTGTGATACATCCTGGATGTGCCTTTGTTGCACACCCAGATATGTATACGTCTCTCCGGCATCCAGATGTCTTAGGATGCTTCCGTCTGTGAGCTGCGCATTTTCAGGGAATTTCCCGCATCGTCCTCTCTTGAGGTGGACGACTGCACATTTATCCAACCCGAACTCCATACCAATTGCCCGCGTATATTCTTCGACCACCCTAAGAGCGTTTTGTAGTTCGCGCTCTCCGGAGGCATAAAGTTTAAGGTCATCCATACAAAATAGATGGGTGACCTTATGCCTCCGGTCGCTGGGTGGCCCACATTGATATCCGCGGGTTTGGCAGAGCCCAACAGACAACGGCAGCAGTGAGATGCAGAAGAGGAGAGGACTCAGAGAGTCACCTTGGAAAACTCCTCTCCTAAATCCCACCTGCTCTGTCGTGACCCGCTCTGCACCTGACGTTATGGTGAAGCGGGTCTTCCAGAGCGGCAGCAGCTGTTCTATGCATCTCACTAGTGGTGCTGGTACCGCAAGACATTCGAGCAAGTACAACAATAGCTCATGTGATGTTGTATCAAATGCCTTGCGGTAATCAATCCAGGCCATCGATAGATTCCGCTTGTATTGCACAGAATCCTGTGTAATATCTATCAGCAGGCTGTCATTGCAACCCGCCATGCCCTTCTTGGCACCACGCTGGTCGTGTATCTGCTGGAAGACCGGATCAACAGACCTCAGTGTCCTAGCATACAAGATACGTGTAAATATCTTGTAGCAGGAGTTAAGGCAAGTGATCGGCCTATAATTCCTCGGGTCGGAAAGATCCCCCTTTATGAGGATAAGCACAGTACGTCCCTCGACAAACCAGTACGGAATCTGCTGCCCCTCGTTCAACCATGAGTTGAAAACTGGCGCCAGACGGCGGTGAGTGGAAGGAAATTTCTTCCACCACCAGTTGTTAATGCCGTCTGGGCCCAGGGCAGCGAAGTTCTTGGTACCAACAAGTGCTTGTTGGACTTCCTCCGTACTGATTGCCGGGCACACTTCTTCTGGCTCTTCAAGATGTCTGTGACACAGTGCCTCGAAGTGTGCAATTGATGGAATGTCGCTGTTGTATGGACGCGTCGTTTCGTAGATTCCCTTCCAGAAGGTTTCAACATCTTCTACAGTCGGCGGATTCTCGACAACACGCTGTGGCTCTTGAAAGGTAAAAAAAATACAAAAATGTAACTGTAGCAGATTTATTAAAGAACAAAAAATTGTTAATAACTTTTTTCTCTCGTAAGTAGTTTAGCAGATATTTGAAATTTGGTAAACTATTGGATTATTCTTCCAAATCATATTTTAAACTATCGAAATGCAGTTACTGAAAAATTTGACCTCAAATAGTGTACCTATAACCTTTATAATGATGTGGTGCAGAATTAACTCAAAAATCATGCCCTAGTAGATTTCGTGTTAATCCCGGAACACCCTGTATATATAAAGCAAATACACCAAAACCATAATTTTAAAATTTTCGTATTTAAAAATTATCAGGTTAATACAAAAATGTAAAAATGTACAGAATGATTTTAAAGAAATATATTTTTTGTTTTAAATCCTAGTTGGCACGGAAACCCTAACGCTTTAAGGTTTTAAGCGGTCTAATAAATCTCTTGTTTGATTTTTGCTCGTAATTAAATAGTGTTGAAAATGGGATGAGAATGATAAGCGGATCACACTATACCTGTAAATCACTTGATGAATTTTCGAGTTCAGCAATGTACAAACAGGAAATTTGTAAGGGTATTTAATTAGTTATTACATGGTTAATTTGTTTTCTATCAACAGACAAACTAATTTATTAATAGTTCAGTTAACACTAGGAATAGATAGTCGTCAAAGCAGTTAAGTAAAAAAAAATTAAATAAATAAATATATAAATATCAAAACAAATATTGATACAAGTATATCACGTCATCTTAAATATTCCATGATAGGTAAACATAATAAAAGAATAAGTAAGAAACGCTACACTTTTGCATACAAAATTATATATTAAATTGATCCTGAATACAGACAAGCTAGTGCTGTTTTTTATATCAGTAGGTAATTTATCAATTTAGAGCTCGGACGGAGGTATCGGTTCCCAGTGAAGGCTTTTATGCAGACGTAATTCTATATTGTAAATACCTAGTGAAACATTCCCAAACAACGGAAAAACAAATATTAATTCAACATTATAAAATTTGTCTACAATTGATATCAACAAAGTTAAAAACAATTAATAGATGATTTATTTTTACTTAATTTATTTTAACTAAAATATGTGAAAACATGCTCTAAGTAACATTTTCTTTCAATTTTCATCAAAATTTACAGTGTCTGAATAAAAAATGAACAATAATGTAATTTCCCGTCAAACCGGAAGTTGAATTGAATTTGTTTCATTACTGTTTAAATCAGTCTGATTTACTGTAAAAAAAACGTCCTGAAGGACCTATCATTTAAATTTATTTTAAAAAAGTTATGGTGATTTTTGTTACTTAAAAAATATTAAATTTAAGTTCAAGTATTTCGAAAACCAGTGATTTTTTGAAAATTGTCATCATAAAAGTTGCTTAGAATTTAATGTACTGTCACGTGCGCCTCTTTTCAAGGGTCCTGGGATCAATAGTTTCTTGGTATAGCAGCGCCATCTATACCTCAATGTGGAGAAAGACCGTTTTTGTCCCAGCCTGAAGTCATTTATATATTCTAGTGAATGCCTTTTAGAGAATTCGAATATCTCTTTTTAGTTTTCTAGAAAATGGCCGCGGAAGTTTTAAGTATACCCTGTATACATTAAAACATTTTAGGAATGTAAAATTGTTTTAACTCTTAAAGTTATTGTACATTATATATTATTATGCACTTATTGCAATTATTGTCGTATGAATCTCAAAATAAAATAATACTTACCGTTAAATTGTGTTTTTCTTGTTCATAATTAGTAATAAATTAAACAAACGAGAACTGGTACAAAACAGGTTTAATTAAATACAACATACGAATAGAACACATAAACGGTCTTTACTTTCTTAAGAACGTTCCGGAGTCACTAGGTAACTCACCATACACCTAACCCAATTTCTGCCCATAAATCTTGTAATTATAAATTTATGAAACACGACAGTAATTCCCACATTTTACATCTTCATTGCCATGTGGACAGATTATTTTAAATCAAAATTACATTTCATAAGAACGTAATTTTGTATTTGGCTGGAAATGAGGATATTGAAAATTACGTTCTTATGAAATGTAATTTTGATTTTAAAATAATCTGTCCATATGGCAACGAAGTTGTAAAATTTAGGAAGTTCTGTCGTTTTTTGCATAAAGAGTATAGCAGAATAAGCATGGGCCGGATGCCCCTAGGGAATGTTGGGCTGATATTTTTACCTTGACATCACACTACTAAGTGAAACTATTTTGCGAGTTATCACACCTCTGCACACGCTGGTTTTTGAAATAAATTAATTATTCTAATTTTGGAAAAAAATTACTTTAATAATGTAAAAAATCTCTATTTTGCTTTCTGTATGTGCTAGATACTGCAAAGAAGAATTAAATGAAACATTATTCAATATTTGCATTGTGTAATATACTAAAATATTCCAAATTAAAAAGTTTTAAAAATATGAATGATGCGTATATTGAGAGACACTATCATGGAATTTTTCTTATAAATGCCCTTTACTATGCTCTATAACATATATTTTCTACAACATTTTTGGAAGGGTAGAACAGTGTTAAAAACATAATAATTACTACCTTTATATAAATATTAGGGAGGCTATGCATGTAATTGTACTCCAGTTTTTTATGATTTTTATGATTCTCTCAACAACACCTGAGAGACCAAGTATCCTTCTTGCGCAGTTACGTAAGGGCACCCCGTCAGCTGGAAGAACTGCCCACCGTAGTCCCACCGCGGCAATTACTAGCTGATGGGGAACATCCTTTAGAGCTCACCGATGTAGACTTAAGGACGAGGGTTAGCCTTAACACCAGAGCTAACCTAAAACCACAAGACCTGGCTAGAATGGACGCGGTCATTGATGAGGAACTTCCAGAAGATGGAGACATCTGGCAAATTAACTGTGTCGTGTACAACGCCGCGAAGCAACTCGTCCTCCGTGAGAGGTCAACCAATCAGTGGGTCGAGAAACCCAAGCGGCATGTACAAAAAATCGACGGCAAGATACAGTCCGCCAGACAACACGCTTCTCGGATCCAGAGTTTGGTGGAATACAAGACGAGTGGTAGAGTTTTTACTCCCAGAATCCGGCGCATAGTATCCGGATTAAGAAGGAATCTACGAAACCACGCGTCCATTCAATAGCGACACTCCAGCAATTACACACTTCGAGGCTATGTGCCACAGACATCTTGAGGAGCCAGAAAAAGTGTGCCCGGCAATCGGTATGAAGCAAGTCCAACAAGCACTTGGGTAGCAAGAACTTCGCTGTCCCGGGCCCAGACGGCATTAACAACTGGTGGAGGAAGAAATTTCCTTCCATTCACCGCCGTCTGGTGCGAATTTTCAACTCATAGTTGAACAAGGGGCAGCAGATTCCAGACTGGTTCGTCAAGGGACGTACTGTGCTTATCCCCAAAAACGGGGATCTTTCCGATCCGAGGAATTATAGGTCGATCAATTGCCTCGACTCCTGCTATAAGATATTTACTCGTATCTTGTATGCTAGGACACTGAAGTCTGTTGATCCGGTCTTCCAGCAGATACACGAACAGCGTGGTGCCAAGAAGGGCATGGCAGGTTGCAAGGACAGCCTGCTGATAAACTGCTGTAATATATAGGATTCTGTGCAATACAAGCGGAATCTGTCGATGGCCTGGATTGATTACCGTAAGGCATTTGATACAACGTCGCACGAGCTATTGTTCCACTTGCTCGAATGTCTTGCGGTACCAGCACTACTAGTGAGATGCATAGAACAGCTGATGCCGCTCTGGAAGTCTCGCTTCACCATAACATCAGGTGCACGGCGGGTCACGACAGAGCAGGTGGCATTTAGGAGAGGAGTTTTTCAGGGTGACTCCCTGAGTCCTCTCGTCTTCTGCATCTCACTGCTACCGTTGTCTGTTGGACTCCGCCAAACCCGCGGATACTAATGTGGGCCACCCAGCGACCGGAGGCATAAGGTCACTCATCTATTTTATATGGATGACCTTAAACTTTATGCCTCCGGAGAGCGCGAACCTTAAAACGCCCTTAGAGTGGTCGAAGAATACATGCGGGCAATTGGTATAGAATTCGGGTTGGACAAATGTGCAGTCGTCCACTTCAAGAGAGGACGATGCGGGGAATTCTCTGAAGATTCGCAGCTCGCAGATGGAAGCATCCTAAGACATCTGGATGCCGGAGAGACCTATACATATCTGGCTGTGCAACAAAGACATATCCAGGATGTAACACAAATAAAGGATTCTCTCCGCGGCAAGTCCAAACACCGCCTCTGAAAGATTTGGTCTTCCGAACTTTCGGGGAAGAACAAGGTGTCAGCAACTAATATGCTTGCCGTTCCAGTTCTGCTTTACTCCTTCGGAGTAGTAAAGTGTACGGTAGATGAGCTGCGCTTATTAGACAGAGATACTCGCAAGATGATGAATATTCATAGAAGTATTCGTCCTAGATCGTCCGTTCCTCGTGTGTACCTCCCACGTCAACGGGGGGGGCCGAGGACTCTTGAGGCTGTAGTGTACGCATGGCAGAGTAGTCCTGAGTATGGCATGTAACATCCTCAGGAGCTCAGATCCCCTTTTGCGGTTTGTAAAACATCACGATACTGTAGGAGTGGGAACAGGATTGTTCAAGGCAGCAAAAAGATTAGCAGATGAACTCGGTCTCGCATTCGACACCAGGCGAGGTGCTGATGTAGAGTCAGTCACTGACTTCAGCCAAATCGCCTGAAAGCACGAATTAGAGCTGCCGAACAGGAAAATCAGTTTCGGCAGCACGTCGATTTACCCCAGCATGGTGTCTCCTATAAGAACATAGAAACACTGTGCCTATGGACCAGGCTGACATTCGCCTTTCTAAGGTCAGCCCGGATTAAGCCGGAGACCGAGGGATTCATTATGGCCTGCCAAAATGGTGTTTCAACACATTCGTCTACCGTAGCAGCATGTGGCGTGTAGAGGTTCCTGATATCAGCTGCAGGACCTGCCATCAGACGCCGGAATCGCTTATGCACATACTATCTGCATGCCCCATATACGCGATTTCGGCCTACATCCACCGACATAACGCGACGTTACGAGTGCTATACTACCATCTAAGGCACTTGTACGGGGATTTACTGGAACTACTCGTTCCCAACTGTCAGGCTAATCCAAGCCAACAAGCCTGACAGTCCTCCTCGACCATCAACTCAAGGTGATGTAAACAGACCAAATATCGCGATCTCCGGTACGAGCTCCAAGTGCTGTACCCAGGCTACTCGGTAAAAATGATCGTCCTAATAATCGGTGTACTCGGAGGGATAAAGCCTCTCGGAACTAAAGATCATACCGGCCTGCCAAAAATCAGCCGAGTGGTTGGCAGGCCAAATGCAAAAGGCGGTCATTCTGGGTTCTCTCCGTCTGCTTAAGGCACACGATTCCGGAATCTCCAGTCACTAACTCTGCGGGATGTGGGAAGTGGCTGTGATTAATGTGCTGGCGCGACTCCCATGAGGCGTCGGAGGCCACGGAGGGGACTGTCCAGCGTCGGGAAACCGACAAAATAATAGTAATAGTAATAATAATTTTAGTAATAATAATAATTTTAATAATAAGTAGTACTGAGTATGGCATGTAACATACTCAGGAGCTCAGATCCCCTCTTGCGGTTCGTAAAACATCACGAAACGGTAGGAGTGGGAGCAGGATTGTTCAAGGCAGCAAAAAGAGCCGCAGATGAACTCGTCTCCCATTTGACATCAGGCGAGGAGGCCGGCGAGGTGCTGATGTTGAGTCAGTCACCGAACTTCAGCCAAATCGTCTGAAAGCCCGAATTAGAGCTGCCGAACAGGAAAATCTGTTTCGGCAGCACGTCGATAAACCCCAGCATGGTGTATTCTATAAGAACATCGAAACACTGGGTTTATCGACCAGGCTGACCTTCGCCTTTCTAAGGTCAGCAGGGCTTAAGTCGGAGACCGACGGATTCATTATGGCCTGCCAAGATGGTGTTATCAACACCTTGGTCTACCGTAGCCGCGTGTGGCGTGTAGAGGTTCCTGATATCAACTGCAGGACCTGCCATCAGGCGCTGGAATCGCTCATGCATTTACTTTCTGCATGCCCCATATATGCGATTTCGGTCTACATCCACCGACATAATGCGGCCTTACGAGTGCTATACTACCATCTAAGGCACTCGTACGGGGTAGACCAGACACCAGTGCTGCCTTACGTCCCCGGAGATATTGAGTCCGTTGTCGAGAACGAGAAATGCCGGATTTACTGGAACTACTCATTCCCGACTGTCAGGCTAATCCAAACCAACAAGCCTGACATAGTCCTCCTCGACCATCAACTCAAGGTGATGTATGTTATCGAGTTCTCGGCACCTGCGGAGAAAAACATCACCTTGAAGGAGGAGGAGAAACGGACCAAATATCGCGATCTCCGGTACGAGCTCCAAGTGCTGTACCCAGGCTACTCGGTCAAAATGGTCGTCCTTATTATCGGTGTACTCGGAGGGATAAAGCCTACGCTGCTCTCGGAACTGAAGATCATACCGTCCTGCCAAAAACCAGCCGAGTGGCTGGCAGGTCAAATGCAGAAGGCGGTCATTCTGGGTTCTCTCCGTCTGCTTAGGGCACACGATTCCGGAGCCTACAGTCACTAACCCTGCGGGATGTGGGGAGTGGCTGAGGTTAATGTGCTGGCGCGACTCCCGTGAGGCGTCGGAGGCCACGGGAGGACTGTCCAGCGTCGGGCAACCGAAAAAAAAAAAATAATAATAATTCTGATTTAATAAAATAATTATAATATTAATGTAAATCAATCACAATCACCAAGGTAAGCATGGGCCGGATGCTCCTCGGGAATGTTAGGCTGATATTTTTACCTTGATATCACACTACTAAGAGAAAATATTTTGTAAGTTATCACACTGTTCAGGTTTGAAATATGATGTCTAACTAACATAGCACTAAAAACTACTCATCCGTTATTATTAGGCAACAAAAACTAATATTAACTTATTCTGCAATTATACAACAATTTTTAATTAACATAGGTAGGCAGTAATTATAGGTATTTCAATAATCATTTATGAAATTAAACCCAAGAAATAGTTTTTTGATGTGGCATTTATACTAAAATAAATATAGACAAGTTAATATTCTGAAAGTTTAATAACAATATACTTCATGCATACATAATATGTGATACTTTTTAAAAGTACCACTAAATTACAAACTATTTGACACACCAAATTATTATTTATTATTTAAATGATAACTATAAAAGTGGTCTTCTCACAGAATTCTTCTTACTGCTAGCTACTCTGGTTTCGTAGTAATCATAGTATATGTATTACAGTGTTACATATTTAGACAAGATAAACAGGAACACGTAAGTAAGCCTAACGCAAAATAGAGAAAATATTTTTAATGTTTTTTTATCTCTAGTTTCTTTTGAATTCGGGCAGCATCTAGTTGTTTTTTGCGACTGTTTTACATTTCATGATCACTTAATCGTATTGACAATCTTATTTTATGTAAATATGTTTCACCAAGAACCAATCGCTGACTCCATTCAACTAATATTGATAGATAGTTGATTGTGCGAGTCAGGCAGTATATCATCCACTAGTTTTGTTTGCTCACGCTTTTCTGCACGTCTAGTTCTATTTTCGTTTTCAGACCTACAGTCAACTTTAATAATTGTTTTTAAGAATTTTGAAGGCCCGACGGCTATAAAGAATAAATATTTATTATTTATACTATTCCTCAATTAGTTGCATGACTTATTACATGGTGGTTTAGCTTCCTTTTTATTTTGACATTCATTGAATAGTACACCAGTTTTAGGATCCCAAAAGTATATACAATGGCAGGCTTTTATCTAATCATTTATTTTATTTTCATCCTATGGAAAGTTGTAAATAGTGAAATGAAATATCTAAACCATGTTTTCTGCCTTTTCTTAATAGCTATTGTTATATACAACTACTGCACATCTGGCCCCAGGCATTTTTATTCTGTTGCAAAAAATTAGGTAACTTTAAATAAATGAAGTTGCAAACTAGGCTTCTTTTGGCTACACTACCTGAATTAATAAAACAAAGACACTAATTAATCATTGATATGATGACTCACAAATCGTGGTAGCATATGCATTCACTCAAAGAAAATAGTAAAATACTCACCTCTGATTTTATAAATTAATATATGTAAGTACATACAAAAACTTTATAGGTTAAGTACTAGTATCTTTTTCACTGAAATTCACATGAAATTATTCGTTAAAATGTAATAATCGATTAAATTATCTTGGCGAAATAAGTAAAAGTCCAAACAAAACAGAAATTGAAGAAAAACCAATATTAAAAACATAAAATAACACAAATACAAAAATAAACACTTCTTACGAAAAGAGAATATGTCCTTTGTGACGTCATTGACGTTTCCCCCCCAACATAATTTTATAATGATGCAACAACCGTTTTGTTTATGAACCGTGCGTCTTATATAGAATTATAATGACATTTCATAGAATTTAGATGACTTAATTTTATATAGTTTGTATGAAGACATTTGTATGTAAAGGTTAGGTAATACCTTGTGCGTCTTGTATAGAATAGACGTATCATAGAATTCAGATGACTGAATTTTATATAGTTTGTACGAGGACATTTGTACCTAAGGATTAGGTAACACCTTGTGCTTAAATGAGGTACACTTGATTTCAAAAAAAACTGGTACAACTCTTGTAATCGAAAATCTTAATAATTTAGTTGTGTGCATATGTCTGTAAATAGGGCTGGCCAGGCATGTCGAGAGGGGGGTGGAGAAGAGGTGATTTACCCCGGACCTGGGTTTTTTGGAGGAGATCGGTTTTCTTTGTGTGTTTAAACTTATTAAACCTTTCTCTTTTATTTTATTCAAATGGAATTTTAAAAAATAATTAGAAAATAACTTTTTCAAAACATTTTCAAGCCTGCCATATTATTGTTTAAAAAAATAATATTTGTTACGGATAATTCTACTAATGGTTGTAATTAAAATACTAACTGAATAATGATAATTCTATTTTTAAAATAAGAACACAAAAATACCACTTGAGATTAAAAAAAATGTAAACAATGCAAACTGAACATAAAAATACAATAAAAAAATAAAATAAATGAACTTCAATTACGTAATACAGAATTAACTATTATTTTGTCATTGCTCCATTAGCGTCTAAAACTACCTGAAGTCTTGCAGGCATGGACAAAATCAGATTTCTTGCAAGGTCAACTTCTTGCGACAAGTTCTCCCAAGCGTCTTCAATTATCCCTTCCAATTCTTGGGCATTATTTGGATGGTTATTTAAGTTTCTTATATGTTTCACCTTTAGTCCCCATACATCTTCAATTGAATTTAAATCCGGACTTTTAGATGGCCACGGTAACAACTCGTATGTTTTTATTAAGAAACCATTGCCTGACACGATGGGCCGTATGTATGAAGCAGTTGTCTTGTTGGAAAATAAAATTATTTTCCGGAAACACCTTTATTACTGACGGCAACATAATATTGTCTAATATTTCAATATATTTAATGGAATTGAGATGACCACCACTGTTCCAACACACACCTAACCCATTTAGGCTCATCCAAACCCAGACATTCACTGAAAACCTTCCTGATATTTGTGGATCGAAAGTATATTTTTCGTCGTATCTAGTGGAAGGAGGCCTATATACGCGGACATGTCCATCGTTACAGGATTTAAAAACCTTTTCGTCAGAAAAGATAACTTGTCCCCAGAAGTTTTCACCATTGATTATATAGTTGAGTGCAAAAATAATCCTACTCTGCTTCCTTTCTTCTGAAAGTTTGTATTTTTTAGCCGCTGAACAACTCTTCAAGTCGCTTTGTAGTTTTATTCTTCTGCAAGCAGTAGATACAGAAGCAGGGAAATTTGTCTCTGAAATTGCATTTACTGCAGTCTGAAAAGGGTTTTCTATTAGGTAATTTATAAGATTTTCATCTTCTTGATTATTGCTCTTTCTGGGCCTACCGGAACCAACTTTACGGGATACCGTTTGGTTTTTTTCCCATTGTTTTTTAACACTCATTATCGTGGTTTTACTCACATTGTATTCAGCAGCAAGTCTTCTTATGGACCAACCATCTTCAATTTTAGAAACAATTCGAAATTTTTGAATATCTATTAGATCTCAAACCATTTTTTATAATGACGCCACTGATTAACATCAAAGTGACTTTTGTAAAATTATTAATATCTATCAAAGAACGAATGATTTACATAGCTAAAAGAAAGTGTACCAGTTTTTTTTGAAATTAAGTGTACTTGTATTCCAATGAGGTTAAAATTGCAGGTTTATTTATTATATTATTAATTATTTTATATAATTATAATACTCTAGCTTTACGGCTAGCATACAGCCGTTGAAAATCAAATTTTCTCTCAGGAGATGTATATAACCAAAATGTACTAATGATATATTTTGCGTATCTTAAATGAATCTATTTTAATTTTTCCATGTGAAGTCTTATTAAAAGTTGAATGTTACTCCGTAAACTTGAGCACTGAAGTATCATCTGCTAGGGTGTTCCTTTTAAAAAGTTCCTCTTCAATGTCGAGAACATAGATTTTCTTGGCTTATAAGAGAGGTTTCTTACCTACTTAATTATTCTTGAATCTATTGTTTACGCATTCATTTTATGTAGAGTGATTCCTGAAATGTAGTTTATGCGCTTGAATGTTTCTTGCATATGTGGGCTCTTCCATTGAAGGATTAGCATCTACCACTAAACGAGGCAGTTGTCTTTGTTATTGGAAAATTTGTTAACTGGTTAATCGTCATTTGCAAATAAACTCCCAGTTTTCTCGGCTACGTTTTCTTCCTTTTAAACTCCGTTTTATTGATATTTTGCGGATTCAGCTAATCATGTTAATTGTTAATTCAACGATTGCGCGAATAACTTTTTAGATGGATATATTTATTATTTAAATGTGACATGAATTACTCTGTACTTTTGACTGCAATTTTTTGGTTTATCCATTTCATTTTTAAACGGAAAACTATTTATTTTTACATGTAACAGGGCTGAACAAATCAGGAGCGGTCATGTTACTCGGTCAGAGCTGGAAGACTCTGAAGCAACTAGTCGTAGTTCTGACACGCCGTTGTAAACTTATAAGACATCTATCACTAATATGTTTTGAAGTAGATCTCACTTGTCTAAGATGCAGGAGGAATGAAGGAACCATCCTACCATTTCAGTGTGCAGTGTGAGGCGTTTGGGCGCCTGGTGTGAGAAATCTTCGGCGCTGAGACACTTCTGAGAGAGGAGATGAGCTCCCTTTCATAAGTGGCATTTGAGCTTTATTAGAAGATCGAGAAGCTTTGATGATGGAGTAAGTCCAGTTGAACGTAAGGAGTCAGTGAAAAGTGCCCGTATATGGCCTACTTACAAGGCCTCACATCCACCAACCACTATTACTACTAGTACTACTACTACTACTACTACTACGTTAACTTATTTATAACGGTAAATCGTAATTTTAACATGAAATCTTATATCCGCTTTTTACTCTATTATTTCTTACCATTTTTAATAACTAGAGCTGTCCGAGGTCACCTGGCCGCCAGAGCCGTCATATGACTCATATGTTTACATCATATCATAATACTTGAATAAGTATATTAAATGGAAATAAACAGATTTATGAAGTAGTTTGGTTGTCGTCATCACAAAGTGGGGAAGATCTATAGTATAATAGCATCAGGTATGTTTCTACAGCTGTCTCTGTCAGCGATGTTCGCTTTGGTGAAAAAATATGTTTGTATTTTGAAAATGACCGTTCGACATCTACGGATGTAATACAGGCATAAGTAAAACAATCTGTGAACTCACTTAACGAAGTTGTAGATGCACCATCACAAATTTGTCTTAATTTGCTAAAATCAGGATCTTTCTGTAATACACTCTCGAATTTTTCACTAACGCGATTATTTTTTGCGTCATTTAAAGCCTGTAGCTGTGTTTTTACGTCGTCCACTATTTGCAGCGATTCCACTAACGACAACGAACTATTTTGCAATTTTTCTATTGCGTCGTGTAGTCCCCTATAATTGTTATTAATACTTTTTAAATCTGTTTCAAGAGAAACGCCTTGGAAGCTTGTCTGGCTTTCCCTAATAGCTGCAGCCTCGTTAGGGTTGAACTGTAGTATCACAGCTTTTATTTGTTGAAAATATTCAGCATAATAAAAAGCCGTGGAAATGTTGGTTTAAGATGGTCCAGTACACGTACTATAATATTTAAAATAGAATTTTTTTTACAATCTGTCGTCTCGTCAATACATAACCAGAGCCGTGTATTTTTTAATCCACATTTAATCCTATTTACAATGTCTTCACGAACAGCTGGAATATATCTACATAACGATGTACGACTTGGTAAGTTCACCTGGGGATTGTATTTATTCCAAAACTCCCGAAATGGTTGTTTATCCAGTATGTGTAGCGGAATATTACAGGCTATTAACATTAACAATAAATCAAACATAAAGTTGTCAAAGGCATGCCATTTTTTTATTTTGATGTTGCACGGTATTGATATGACGACGACAATCTGTTTTGTGCCAGCACATTAAGTCTTGATTGCAAACTTTACAAATTATTTTGCATAAATTTATTCACTGTGTCCGCGTACGGTCGTTTTTTACCCTTTGGCGCGTTTGACATTATGTATAATTTATAGGTACAACCTCACGCATTAACCTTTCAAATAAAACTGCAGCGTAAATCACTTCTAAATCGGCACGTGTAACGACAGCGCAAGACCGTGGCTGTACTCCAGGCACATCGGACAACTCTATTAATAACGCAAGTGAAAATTACAAATGGATTTTACAGCTATTTTAATTCTTCTGGTATAACTTATTAACAAATTCTTTACTCAGTCACTGTTATTAAAAGTAAAATACGAGTAGAGAATTTTGAATCTAGTAGCATATGATAATCTTGTCATGTAGGATACAGAAAATTTGGTGCATTTCAAAATTTAACGAGAGTTATATAAATGCTGCTTATGGTTCTCACTGTTTTGTAGCGCACACTCAGTATAATAACAAGGTCATAAATTGTTTATAATCAGCTCTTGTTGAGTTAAAAATAAGGCTTAAAGAACGTCCTAAGTTCTAGTCATTTTAGTGATTGCAACCATAAACATAATACGGAAATATGTATGCGTATATAAGGCTAAATCATCAACCTGAACTTAGGTTCAAACTTGAAATTCAAACGGTCTTAAGAAATATTTTAAAAGCACACTTATTTCACTTAAAACCTTAAAATATATTTTACAAGGTGAATTTGATTTTAATTATGATGATGTTGATGACTTAACGGAATATATAAATTGTGGTATGTTAAATCTAGGTAACAATAATTACTGAACTATACGTTCAAACGGTTTAAAAAATCAGTGTTTATTATATTCAACTGTATCGAAGAAAATAATGGGTCTGTTTTTGCAGATAAGTTTATTGAAAAGTTTGTAGAACTTACTATTTTTGCAACAAGAAATTTATGTTAGATATAACACTGGATCTAAGAGGTGCCCACGAATATTTACAATACGATCTATAAGATAAATGTTTGGTCATTATGAAAAGAAATATATTTATCGAATGCTTCCTTATAGATTTTCATTAACTAAGATAGCAAATAAAGTAAATCTAACTAATTTCTTGTTTTTCTCATGGTATAGGTTAATATAAACTTTTAATATTTAAAAAAATATGATTTAATGAAATGAAAGTGTTTAATACATTTATCTTTTCGTGTTTGGTAAAGACAGTACATAATTTTTTTATTATTACATATTGTTTGACACTTCCAACTTTATGCTATAATGAAATAAAAGAAACAGATGGCAGTATAGGATTTTTTTCTTAGTCTAAGTAATAAGTTGTTATCATTATGCTTAGTACACATTTTGATGTGAGTTTGTTATTTTATTTAATGCAACAGAAAAAGTTGTGTTTTAGAAAAGTTGTAGGGAAATTTTCAAAGTTTTATTTGACATTAATAAAAAACAATTTATAAGCAATTTTCTTCAGATATAGGTGTTAAGGTCAAAGTAAAAAATCTGGAAATATACATAATCATCGGACATTATCATAATAATAATTTATCAAAACCTTGTGTATTATTTAGCCTACAATAATATTTTATGATAGTTTTATATCCCGTAATATTTATATATTTTATTTTACAATTTTACATGTTCGTTTATAAGTTCCTAGTTATATTTACTTTTTTTAAATAAATTTTTAGGACTTTATTATTCTAATAGGAAGTTGCTAGTGTACGTGCTGTTACAGAACATTCTCATATAGCACAGGTGCCTTTACTAGTTCCGACTTTGGTTCGCCCTATTCGCGGAGTGCGCGTGATGTTACTGTATATCGTCCCACATAAGGTACCTCGAGGTACCTTCAGACATACAATTATATTACTTGTAGTGTTTAATTCTATGTCCGAAACGGTGTTGTCGTATTTCCTGTATTTACGACACTCTTTTGTTGATTGAAGATTGGCAGCTTGTGTTTTACCGCAATACAGATACGTCAGAAGACTAAAATTAAAAACTTTATTTTTTTGTTACTACCTTATGAAATGCGGAAAAATGTAGATAGCTTAGATTTTCAAATGTTATCAAATAAGCGGATTAAAAAAATGATCGAAATGCCCATTATAGAAAACTGTTTCGCTGTAATTGCCAAAGTTTTTCACACTGTATCCAATTGTTTTAACTCTTTTTATACCAACAAGAAATTTTAACATCCATAGGTATTTTTCTGACGATTTTGTTGCATAATTAAAAATAAAAAGCAGATAATTGTCTATTACTCATATCAGAATAATTTGTTCACACATTGTTTTAATACTTTCCTTAAAAAGTAAATTGATGTATTACTTGCTCCCAGATATGGAAGTTTAAATGTAATGAAGTGAATAATGGACATTTGATTAACACTTACTCCAAATATAGATTACATAGGTAATAGCATAATTGTTTTTATGCCTATAATTTGTAATAGAATCTACAACCAAATTATTTTTAATCTGATTGCGATTTGAATGATAAAATGGGCTACGACATTTTGTTTAATCGAAATAAGAATATCTCAAATAAAAATATGTTCTAGAAAGTTAGAAAGCTTTCGTGTAAATGTACTCATCTCCCAATAATTCTTATTATTTCCAGTCCACAGGTTTCTCTTCTTATTAAGTGCCATTTACAGAGCACTTAACGCAGTGGTGTTTTTCAGAAATAATACCTATATTATTTAAGCTAGAAACTTCATATAAAGAATGATAAAATATTAGTAAAATAAAATGGAACAATTTTTAATATTGTATATATTAAGGCTATTTGGCATTAACATTACTAAATATGATATATTACATAATGCGCAACATGGGTTTAGAAAGAAAATGTCTACCCAAACTGCAATATTTGGCTTTATAAATATATTGTACCTTGATAAAAATAAGAAAACCATTGGACTTGTTATGGATTTGAGCAAAGCTTTCGATTTAGTAGACCATCAAGTACTATTAGAAAAACTGAGTGCTTATGGAATAAGAGAAAATATTAGTGCCATAATAAAGACATGTCTTTCAGGAAGGTCTCAGTTAGTCGAAATTGGCATAACAAATCTGACAATTAAATATTAAACATGGGGTACCACAAGGGTCCGTACCTGGACCGTTGTTATTTCTATTATTCGTAAATGATCTGCCTAATATTGCCGAGGGAAATTCGGTGATGTTTGCAGATAGTAACAGTCCCTTGTGTTCTGATGATAATATACATGACGTTGTGGAAAATATTCAACTACTACTTAAGAAATGTACACAATGGTTTAACAGATCCAAATTATTTTTAAATACTGATAAGACGATTTTTATAAAGCATCTTAAAACATCTGGATGCAACAAAGGCACATGCAGGATGTAAAACAAATAAAGCATTCTCTCCGCGGCAAGTACAGACATCGTCTCCGAAAGATTTGGTCTTCTGAACTTTCGGAGAAGAACAAGGTGTCTACGACTAACATGCTTGTCGTTTCGGTTCTGCTCTATTCCTTGGAAGTAGTGAAATGGCCAGTAGACGAGCTACGCCAATTAGACATAGATACCCGCCAGATGATGAATATTCACAGAAGTATTCATCCTAGATCGTCCGTTCCTCGTTTATACCTCTCACGTCAACGGGGGGGCCGAGGACTTTTGAGCCTGGAGTGTACGCATGGTAGAGAAGTACTGAGTATGGCATGTAACATCCTCAGGAGCATAGATCCCCTTTTGCGGTTTGTAAAACATCACGAAACTGTAGGAGTGGGAGTAGGATTGTTCAAGGTAACAAAAGAGCATCAGATGAGCTCGGTCTCGCATTCGACACCAGGCGAGGTGACCGGCAAGGTGCTGATGTAAAGTCAGTCACTGAACTTTAGCCAAATCGCCTGAAAGCCCGAATTAGAGCTGCCGAACAGGAAAATCTGTTTCGGCAGCACGTCGATTAACCCCAGCATGGTGTCTTCTATAAGAAAATACAAACACTGGATATATCGACCAGAATGCCTCTCTAAGATCAGCCGAGCTTAAGTCGGAGACCGAGGGATTCATTATGGCCTGTCAAGATGGTGTTATCAACACCTTGGTCTACCGCAGCCGCGTGTGGCGTGTAGAGGTTCCTGCCATCAACTGCAGAATGAGCCGTCAGGCGTCGGAATCGCACATGCACTTATTATCTGCATGCCCCGTATACGCGATTTCGGATTACATACACCGACATAATACGGCGTTACGAGTGCTATACTACCATCTAAGGCACTCGTCCGGGGTAGACCAGACACCAGTGCTGCCTTACGTCCCCGGAGATTTTGAGTCCGTCGTTGAGAACGAGAAATGTCGGATTTACTGGAACTATTCGTTTCCGACAGTCAGGTTAATCCAAGCAAACAAGCCTGACATAGTCCTCGACCATTAACTCAAGGTGATATATCTCATCGAGTTCTCGACACCTGTGGAGAAAAACATCACCTTGAGAGGAGAAACGGACCAAATACAGCGATCTCCGGTGCGAGCTCCAAGTGCTGTACCTAGGCCACTCAGTCAAGATGGTCGTCCTAATAATCGGTATACTCGAAGGGAACAGCCTATGCTGCTCTCGGAACTGAGGACCATACCGGCCTGCCAAAAATCAGCTGAGTGGCTGGCAGGCCAAATGCAGAAGGCGGTAATTCTGGGTTATCTCCGTCTGCTTAGGGCACACGATTCTGGAATCTACAGTCACTAACCCTGCGGGATGTGGGGAGTGGCTGTGGTTAATGTGCTGGCGGGACTTCCGTGAGGCGTCGGTGGCCACGGGAGGACTGTCCGGCATCGGTTTTTCCGGAAAAAAATTATTGACAACATACTTCTCGGATCCATAGTGTAATGGATTGTATAACATTGGACAAATCATTTACCCTAAAAATTCCGCGCATAGCAGACGGACCAAAACGCCAATACCACACATTAAATCTGACATTGTTCTATACCGTCAAGCAACACTGTCTGAATATGATCCGAGCACTTATGACTATTAAAAAATTGCTGAAAGGACTAGTGAGGAATATGGAACAAAATACGTTGTTTCGTATGGATCCTTCCCGCCTGTTTCAAGTGCCACAGCGTGTTGTCGATAATCCGGCGACTGTAAAAGGAATCGAAACCTTCTGGAAGGGAATCTACGAAACGACGAGTCCATTCAACAGCGACACTCCAGCAATCACACACTTCGAGACCTTCTGCGGTAGACATCTTGAAGAGCCAGAGTAACTATGTTCGGCAATCAGTATGGTAGAAAATCAACAAGCTATTGTTGGTAGTAAAAACTTCG
Organism: Rhamnusium bicolor; assembly: GCA_029963845.1. Lineage (NCBI taxonomy): Eukaryota > Metazoa > Arthropoda > Insecta > Coleoptera > Cerambycidae > Rhamnusium > Rhamnusium bicolor. Next base: position 190,075 of record JANEYF010005664.1, on the reverse strand, counting down.
CTGCCCCAGGCCCAAACGACATAAACAACTGATGATGGAAGAAATATCCTTCCATTCACTGCCGTCTGGCGCGAATTTTCGACACATAGTTGAATGAGGGGCAGCAGACTACTTTGTCGAGGGGCGTACTGTGCTTATTCTCAAAAAGTGGGATCTTTCTGACACGAGGAAATATAGGCCGATCACTTGCCTCAATTCCTGCTACAATATATTTACACGTATCTTGTATGCTAGGACACTAAGGTCTGTTGATCTGGTCTCCCGGCTTCATGTATCTACATGGACAGCGTGGTGCTAAGAAAGGCATGACAGATTGTAAGGATAGCCTGATGATAGACCGCTGTATTGCATAGGATTCTGTGCAGTACCAGTGAAAAATATATTCGGGTTGGACAAATGTGCAGTCTTCCACCTCAAGAAAGAACGATGTGGGGAATTCTCTGAAAATGCGCAGCTCGCAGACGGAAACATTCTAAGACATCTGGATGCCGGAGAGACTTATACATATCTGGGTGTGCAACAAAGGCACATTCAGTATGTAAAACAAATAAAGAATTTTCCCCACGGCAAGTACAGACACCGACTCCGAAAGATTTGGTCTTCAGAACTTTCGGGCCAGAACAAGGTATCTGCGACTAATATGCTTGCCGTTCCGGTTCTGCTCTAATTCTTTGGAGTAGGGAAGTGGATGATAGAAAAGTTGCTCCAATGAGACAGGGATAATCGTATAAATATTCACAGAAGCATTCATCCGAGATCATTCTGACCCTCGTGTTTATCCCATATCAACGGAGGGCCGAGAACACTTGAGCCTGGAGTTTCCACGTTGCAGAGTAGTACACTTGCGGTTGATGAAACATCATGAAACCATAGGAGTAGGAGCAGGATTGTTCAATGTAGCAAGCCGCAGATGAACTCGGTGTCGGATTTGACATTAGACGAGGAGATCGGCAAGGTGCTGATATAGAATTAGTCATTGAACTTCAGCCAAATCTTCTGAAAGCCCGAATCGGATCTGCGGATTGGGAAATACTATTTCGGCAGTACGTCGATAAACTTCTTTATCGACCAGATTGACTTTCGCCGGGTCAGGTCAGTGGGGCTTAAATCAGAGACGAGGGATTTATTATGGCCTGTCAGGATATCTATCGTAGCTGCGTGTGGCGTGTAAAGGTTCCTGATATCAACTCACTCTTTGCGTGCCCCATACATGCAATTTCGGCCTATATACAGCAACATAACGATACACTTGTGCTATATTACCACCTAAGGCACTAGTACGGGGTAGACCAGACATCAGTGATGCCTAACATCCCTGGAGATATTGAGTCTGTTGTCGAGAACAATAAGTGATTGCAACAACTCGTTCCCCACTGTCAAGCTGATCCAAGCCAATAAGCCTGACATAGTCCTGCTCGATCATCAAACCAAGATGATATATGTCATCTAATTTTCGGCCCCTGTCCAGTAAAACATCGCCTTCAAGGATGAGGAAAAGCGGATTGAATATTGCGATCTCCGATATGAGCTTCAAGTGCCAGATTCAGGCTACTCGGTCAAGATGATCGTCATAATAATCGGTTTACGTGGAAAGATAAAGCCTATGCTGCTCTCGGAATTGAAGATCATACCCGGCCTGCTAAAAATCAGCCGAGTGGCTGGTAGGCCAAATGCAGAAGGGAGTCATTTTGGGTTCTCTACATCTGCATAAGTCACATGATTTTGGGATCTAAAACCACTAACCCTGCGGGATGTGGGGAATGGCTGTAGACAATTTGCTGACGCTCTACCCGTAAGTTTTGGAAGCCACGGAGGACTGCCCAGCGTCGGGCAACCGAAAGAAAAAAATATATTGTACTGTACTCCGATCTATCAAGCAAATTTATTCTATTCTATTATATTATTATTATTATTAATTACGGGTATACAACTGTTATCTTAAAAGTAATAATATCGGCTCGGTGATGTGAAGGACAGTGGGATATGCTTCCACACAAAGTTCCCTGCTTCAAAACCGGACCGGACCAAAATGAGATATAGTGGATAAGGGGACCTGCTTGCGTCACCATCTTTCGAAAATGGTGTAAAACTTAGATTCCGTGTTACGATGTGAGCATGTTAAAGTTATCTACTCAACGACAAAGTAGGGTTTCGGAAAAAATTTCCAGGTTAGTGGTGCCACTGCTTACAAAAGCACTGATGAGATTATCTTATGGCGTCGGTGATTGACCTTAGTAGCGGAAATAGGCTGTTGTTAAATAAGTGATTTAAAAACTATTTAGACAATCGCCAGTTTAAACTGGCAAATAAGATTAATTATCAGTTTAAACTGAAAATTATCCTTAATTGCTTGTCTAAACTGACAATTATCCGTAATTGCTAGTTTAAACTGGCAACACTTAAGATATTTTGCACTATGTCCTCTCTATGCTTTCGTAGAATACAGAATATGTGATTGCTAATGTTAAAATATCACTAATCAGGACGACGGGCGACAACCGAACGGCATCAGTAAGAGAAATAACTAAATGGACGGTTGGTACACCTAATGCAACAAAAATAAACCAAATAAAAATACATGCAGCCCGTTTCTACAATTAATTAATCTAACCAAATAATTTGACCAATTTGTCTTCCGATTTATCGTTTCGTATAATACGGCTATATGTAAAACATCATCATTTTTTATGTTATTTGAAAATTTACTTACGTTTTCATAATTAAACAAAATGTTCATGCTTGGATAATATATTCAAAAATGCTTTTCTTTATTATGTTAGTAAATTGAGGATTTGTAACTTTCGAGTTTCCAGGAAGTTTATAAATCCTTTCTGCATCCATCAATTCGAGTGCAATTTGTACTTAAAAGTACGGTAAGATGTAATCTGCGAATGGACTTTCCAATGTATTGATTCTATTGACATCGTTTGTTCCACTACGACTATTCAATGCATTTTCCTTGTACTGCCAATTTATCCAGGAAATAACCTTTTAGGCTAGCGCACTTTCTTAAATTTTCATTAATAGACCCTGGACGTACCGCAACCTTGGAACTAACAGCATTACAGTAGACAAAATATGTTGGAATTAAATGCAACTCAAAGGGTTTCATTTAAATACCGACATTTGTTGTTAGCAGTATTAGTATATGTGCCATTTGGAGGGTATTAATCTCCAGGAATTTTAAAAACAAAGTATATTCAAAGGAAGAAATGAAATATATAGCAGGAAACTAAAATAGATAAATAAAAAATTGTACACTGCCAGTTTCAAATTGACAAGAAAGTAAATGTCATAGTTAAAATGAACTCGCACATGTGCAACAAATTACTTCGTTTCAAGCGGTGCACAAAAACTGTTTGGCAAATTTTGCACAATGTTATAAAATAAGATCTTGTTGTATATTGTACAGTTTTGTACATTTTAATTGTGCGTAATACTTGTACATTTCATTATTTATTACCATTCTATTTATAATTAGTTTTAGCAACTGTTTAAAAGGCGGCACAAATTGTGTTACATAAAAATTGTGATTTTATAAAGTTTGCTAAAAAATTTGTGAAATTCTGAGTCCCAACTATTTATTATCATCACTGAACAATAATAATCTAAGTCAATGGTTTACTATTTTATCAAATTTTTATTTATATAAATTATGAGAGGATTACTTAACCGGCTCGGTGGAGTAGTTGGCTAGAGTATGACTAGGTATCTCTCCATCATCCTGCGAATTCGAATCCCGCCACTGGCACTGGCAGTGTCGGTAGAAATGGCTGTGTCCTCATTTTTTCATAAGTGTAACACTCGCCCGTGCACCTCCTGCTTTGGATTCGGGATTGTCTAATTTCTGTGGTGTTTTATTACTACTTTTAGTATTTATTACTGTTTGTGAATATATCTCACCTCTCTATTGGAATACATTGGTATTCTCTTATACTACCTTTATTATTAATATGTCCGAGCATTTTTTCACTTAAACTATTGTGATTGACTGTTGGTAGATGGAGTTACCTTATAACTCGTTAGTACTCTACCACCTACTTTTCTATCACATAATACAAAAATCCTCACTGTTGACGTTAACCAGAAAATGGTGTTCTCGACGACCTTTCATTAGGGAAAATTTTTTATTAAGTGATCAATCGCAATAAAATTTAAGCACTTCTTCATATGATACAGGTTTATAAATCATCAAGATTCACAATCAGAAGTTGTGAAAAACGGTAAAAACTAAAAAACATTGTGTTATTCAAGAGCGCAATTTTTTGTAAATATATTTTATTAGTAAAGAGGTTTAGATCTGTTCATTTTTTTTTTAATTAAAATTAAACACCACAGGTAATACAAATCCCTGTATCCCTGAACGTACCTCAACGTACCTTGTGTGGAAGATGGCTACACATTTAGAGAGAATGGACACACACGCAATGTCCGAGTATGCTAGGATTAATGTCTGGTTTTAGAAAAATACTAGCTCCTCGAATAGAAATCCAACCCAGGACTCTGGGGTGAGAGACAAGTGTCGTTACCACTCGATCACGAAACCACCAATTTGTTTACAAAAACTTCAGAATGTGCTTAAAAATATCACACAAATTGTAGAAACTGACTTAATCTATTGAGACATTTGTTCCACAAGTAAAAAAAACAAATGTATTTTTATGGAACCGTGTAATCCATATTTACAAAGGATTCTTTAAGTTTGTAAAAAAGTTACAAATAATGCTAATGCATAAACTGTACAGAATAATTAATAATTACTCCAAAAATATATTTTTTATTTTCACAAATTGTTCCTGCCACTATTTTGAAAGGAATTTGTACTGTAATTTTTTACAGTTGGGATAAAATGTCACACAATTTTTTTCTTTGTAACATTTAACGGTAAATACTATACTATATTGCGAAGAACTTCTTTTACCTTCTTATCTTAGGTAAGATTTATAGATAAACTTTAAAGCAAGGTACGATAAAATAATTTTTTACAATTGGGATAAAATGTCACAATTTTCTTTTCTTTGTAATATTTAACGGTAAATACTATACTATATTGCGAAGAACTTCTTTTACCTTCTTATCTTAGGTAAGATTTATAGATAAACTTTAAAGCAAGGTACGATAAAATAAACACTACATTAACGGCACTACAAATATCGACAAAATTTCTACTATAAAGGTATCGCTATATGCGCCCTATGATAAAGATAAAGAGCTTCCGAGATGGCGACTAGCTTCGGTTAAAATTGGAGAACAGATAGGGGTCGTGGGTCAAGAGATGTGGGCACCATGACCATGAAGTAGATCAATGAAATGAAAAAAAATAGATTAGACTATATACAGTATATTACAAATTATTAGTTAATCACAAAAACTGTCACACTATATAGGTTAATACATACTATATTACAGGGGTTAGTGCATTCGAATAAATATATCGACAATTATATGGTAAGGTTAAAATTCACTATCTTACGAGTACTGGGTCCAACTTGTACTGTACCTATTACAACTTAATCTACCTAAAGAAATATGATTTGCATCACACAGAATTTATACAAGTTGGCCCTAAGAATTTAAGTTATCATCACGAAATGTTATGAAAAGTTCACAACTTTTTATGACCAAATATTAATATCTCAAAACTACACGTTGCAGCGATTTGCCAGATTTTAGGTACACGGAGTATCACAAAGTAATTTCTACGCGAAACGGAGCTATTAAATGGCAAAAATAATCAAAAATAAATAAAACCTAGCAAATAACACTAACTTGATAAGGTGAAGCCTTAGCATGTAGAAATATAGTTTGCACTCGATACAAAAATAAGTAAATAATATAATGTACGGGGTGAGTAAAATAACTATACACAAATTCTAAACTAAACATGAACGATAAACAGATATCTGTATACACTTTTCTTCTGATTTAACAACCAAAGCTAACGGTACCTATATTACATAACCTACTAATCGATAAAATAGATAAACCGAACACTTCCAAATAAGATCAATAACGATATCGTATCACGTATATTGACAAAATAGGTAAACGGAACACTACACGAAAAATATACGGTATCTACACTTTAAATGTTTCGGAAAAGCTTTATACGAGGGACTTACATGTATTACTACTACAATTATGTAACTAAGTTTTGAGAGAAAAGGTGCAATTTTCAAGCGGAAATGACAGGTTAACGAAGAGTGTGAGCTCGTAGTTCACCTAGTAAACCATGTGACCTATTACCGAATTCTAAACAAATCCAACTTAATGGGAACCAGTATAACGATATTAGTTTTACCAAAATTAGGTAATAAAGTCTTGTAAAATTATGGGGCGTTTTACACTAACACACGAAAAAACAAAGGTACCTCAGCTCTCAAAACAATCACATAAAGGAAGACGGTATGTATTTAAAATCTAACTAACTATAGCATGGGCAAAGTAAGGCAACATTTAAACATTAGGTGTTAAAATAAGCTGAGATGAATTCTACAAAAAAAGTTAGCCTAAGTTAATTACTTCAGCAAAAGCAAGCATAATATAATTAATACTTAACAAGATAGATTTATTGGGGTTCAAAATAAAACAAAGAAGGTTTAGTGCCATATCCCAAAAAAAAACCTCTATGCAGCTACGGTCACGTGTTTCGGAGTTATTGCCCCTCATCAGCGTAACGTAACTAAGGAATTAGATCTACTCATCGAGGCCCCATATGTGGCACATGGGAACATGAAGGCACTAATTGAGTACTGTGTACTATACTTTCCAGCCTTATTTTAGTTCATGTTCCTGATCTATCTCATCGTAGATCTAGTTCCTTAGCTACGCTACGCTGATGAGGGGCAATAACTCCGAAACACGTGTCCGTAGCTGCATAGTTGTTTTTTTTTTGGAGATATGGCACTAAACCTTCTTTGTTTTATAATTAATACTGTTTTAGTAAAACTCATTAGCAAGAATAGCAAAGTAAGCGCAATCTTTGTTGAAAGTACCATTTAAAAATATTAGTGAAATCACTTACCTTTGGGGTAAAATATGCTGTAATTACCACAGTATATCTAATTTTGGTCCTGTGACCATCCAAATATAGCCATTAATAATGAGGATTCCATAAATAATCATAGATACATCTCTAGCAAATACATGTGTTCCATGCTGTTTCCGGTTGACGTCACAGTCCAGAATCAGATATTAGACCACCATATTTTAAAGCATAGTAAAACCCATTAATTATTTAAAAATACCCATGTTTGAAAGTCTTCTTCGTGCTAGAATGTCTACAATATATACTTCTAAAGTCCTCTTGATATTTAATGGTTGAAAGTAAAGGTAATAATCACGGAATCAACTTATCCCAATTTCCATCAAAATATATAATAATTAAAAGAATTTAAACTATAACGTGTGGTAAAATTTTAAATTTTAAAAATTTAAAATACATAAGAGTAAAGTGGTTAATTGTGATTTTAATCTTAATTTCCAAAAAATAAAAATGATAAATATGATAATAATAATTATAAAAATTATTATAAAATTATAATCATAAAATTTGTGCCGCTTGAAGCCTGGAAATAATTTTCTGTTATTAATATGATTCAATCTCCCACAACCGTAGAATTATTATACCTTATTACTAAAATAACGTATCCATCTTAAATGTTACACAAAATATTCTATCGCATCTGCCTCGTTCAATTAGCCAGAGAGAAATGGTTCTCGCTTTGCCGTTATCTATCTAGTTTCCGGTCTCCCCGACTACCTTGATCAAATGGCTAGCTATTTACTCGCGGTATTATAGTAAAACTCATAATACAATGTTAATGACGGTCTTACAATTCACGGTATTTAACTATATCATACTTGTTAATTCCAGACAATAAAAACGTTATTTAATGTAATATTGATAATCGATTTGGCTTATCATTCAAATCCTAATTTTGACTTCAGCAGATGGTTTTAATACGAATCTCATTTATATATTTCTTCGCAACGAATTTTATGAATATTCCGTGATAAACTATAGCACAGGGGCGTACTCTCATGTTTGAGTAAATGAGTAAAATGTTCTAATAATTTATTATTAGAAACGTGTAACGTAAAATGTTAACATAGTAACGTTACAATACCAAAAACATATATAATTCAAAAATAAAAGCTGCTCTATAGACTTTCGTTTTCTCAATTTATAACATTATTATTCTCTCCAATGTATGAACTAACTACTTGTTGCAACACTTCTTGATGATATCGAAGGGTGGTGGACTCGATAAGGATTCTCTCGGCTCATTCCTCAAGAGTATTGATTTCAGTGATATAAGTTCTTGATTTTAAATAAACCCATATTGAAAAATCAAACAAGTTGATGTCTAGCAAACATGCAGACCAGTGGATATGTGCATCTGCTCCAATGAGTGTGCAGCCGTCTTCTGGGGGATTCTAATAAATATAATGGGAAGAGCGCCATCCTGCATAAAAAAATCTGTATTCTATTTTTAATTGGGATATCCCTAAGAATTTAAAATAAGTTGTTGTCTAAAAAGTCATGGTTCATTGCTCCATTTAGTGTACCCAGAAAAATTAAATATCCTACAAAATAATTTTACAATGTGGCTCCTCAAACATTTACTTTAAACATAATTTCCTGATAGTGGGTTACTTTTTGCCCTTGGATTTTCTCCATTTGTTAATATCAACTTTTAGGCTAAGGTAAGTTCAGTTAAATCGAAAAAATGTTATGCCAGGAATCCACTATGGCCCATTACTTATGGACCACCTTACATATGAAAACCGTAGTTTCTCTTGTCTTTTTTTTTAAATGTCCGAGCCTTGATGCTAGTATTGATCTACATTTTTTATTCTACCAATATCCGTTTGACTGAAACAATTAAATATAAAATAATTATAGGGTCACCAACCGTACTCTTTAAGGAGTACACGTACTCTTTTGGTGCTGCAAATATTAAGTACTCTTACTTTTCTGTTTCATGCCCAAATGTACACTTTTTCGATTAACAACAACAAACTCAAGTCAATAAAATAAATTGTTCTCTCGAAACGAGGGATTCAAAACTATCTGTGAAATAATTACAATTAGTGAGCTACATCATAGGTTTATCCAGACAGATGCTTATATAATCCTTTATTATCTACTTTATAGTTCATATTCGGTACTACAGATGACGTATATAATATAAATTCTAGTGTTAGTGTAGAATTTTCTAATATTTAGTAACTCTACCTAATTATCAGGCTCTTACAGGTAAGATTATAACTTATTTTTTACTTCGTTATATAAATATTTTATTGGTTTGTAGAGTGAAGAGTAGCACTCCGTAAGCAGCAATATCAGCATATCCCGTCGCAAGCGTAATTTTTTTTGATGAATTGGAAAAAAGATATATCCTATGTTCAAAGTTTCTTCCTTCTCGGCCCATTGATTTTTTTCTTTTTGAATAATTGATTGAAGATAAAGTTACTTTTGGAAAATCCATTTTGATTTAAAAAAACTATAAACATTTTTTTATTACTTGTCTAATTTTCACTTTATTAATAAAGTAAAAATTAGACAAGTAATAAAAAATGTTTATAATTTTTCTTTTTGGTTGGTGCAATTTTTATTTGAGTTTATTTATACCTAGTATTTTGTTACAATTTCAAAAAAAAAGTGATAATATGTATCGTTTTTGATTTATACTCTATTCTGTCTGACCTTAGTTGGTAACCCTAAATAAAGGTTGTGATTCGTGAGGGTACCAGCCAATTTCAAACAGTATTAAAATTTAAAATAATCTAGACAGACATATTTTACAAATTTAAACAAATAAAATTTTTAATAATATAAAAATAATAAAATTTTCACCAAAAGTATAAATCAGAGTAAATAATCTGCTGACAAAATAGAATTATTAGATAAGTACTTATTTTTTAACTGTCATAATTTATTGTGTTTTAAAACATTAGAATAAAATTTTATTATTATATTAGTAATTAGTTACTGTACGATGTTTACTGCGTTGTTATAATAATTGTAAAAAACAATATGTATATTATTTATTCATATTATGCAAATAACTATAAAAATATTAATAAAAGTATCTAGGATTTAATTCATATTTATGATTAATTTAAGATTATGATGTTAATATAATATTAAGTATATTATATGCCGCATAAAAAGTAATCAAATTAATTTTTTTATGCTGTATTAAACTTTGTGGAAAACATTATTTTTTGCAAGAAAAATGTAATTTGATTCCCGCAATAACATAGTAAAGGTCATTTATCCATCATTTATTTATTATGGACTTTGAGTAATAGAGCTAGAAAGGTAACACCTATCGATAAAATTATTTTTCTTTCTTGGTAAATTTTTTGAAGATAATATACATTTATTTACTGTTCTTCGTCAAGCCGATTGTTTTTGAATTATTTTTTGAAATTCACAAATAATTTCATTTTAGATATTGAATAAATTGATTTGTCCTTGAGCAGATATATCAGAATAGTTGAATAGGTACGTGCACCCTTTCCACCATGGATCCTTGAGGGCATGTTTAATTAGATTGGTTCGAGGAACATTTTTTAAAATATTAAAAAAAAGATTTCTTGCAAATTAAATTTTGTTAATTTACATAAGATAGGAAATCGTCTTTTAAGTGCCTACCTAAAACTTTTGTTAATTATGTCTTATAGCTTATAACGAGTGGAATATGCCCCAAAATTATTTGAAAGAAAAAGTGTCGGAATTCGCAAACATTATGGGATACAGCAACTGTTCGTGTAAGATTCTACAACTAGATTGGCCATGTGGCGTAGTATCTGTTGTTCCGTTCTTGGACAGTGTGGCTAAGTGTGGCGAATTACATATGTGAACAATAACTTGTAAAATCTTGATTTTAGATAGATCTTTGGCGGACTTTCCTAAATATAACCTAAATGTGTGAAGCAAAACAAATTTCGAGAAAAAAATTGTTGACTGTAATATCGAAAGTTTCCCCAAAGAATTGCAAATAAGAACATATTTCAAGATGCTGTTCGACATTTCAGAGAAACCGGCTCCCTGAAGCCACTTAGAGTGGATTCTGGACTCAGGAGATATCGCCGTATTGTTCAAGTTGAATAAGCAATCTTATGTATAGTGGCAAATAATCCTGGCACAAGTACTAGAATTCTTGCAAATGAGTTAGGAAATATCGAGTGTCTTTAGTGTTAAGAACCCTATAGGATCAACAGTTAAAACCTTTTTGCACGATTTCAAGAATTGTTACCTTGCAATTTAGGTCCTAGACCAAGCATTTTTTAAGTGATTTTTACGAAAATTAAGGAGTGATCGGAAATTCGCTCGATTTGTACTTTTCTCGAAGAATTATTTTTACTTTTCATAATTTACATACATAGACTAACGAGAATCACAATTCGCTGCAAACAGCACATTTGCAATCAATTTTCCATTAATACTTAGGCTGGAATTATTGATACTGATATTATTGGCCCTATTGTTTTCCCAACATATTGGATTACAATCTACATTACATAAGAAACGGTTTACCAGAATTTCTCTCTAAGTCCTTATGAAAATATGAAAGAACCCCCACACTTGAAATTTGAAAGTTCAAAAAGTTAAAATAATTTTGGACCTACATTTTTTCCCCAAAGTCTGCTCTAGGATTGCTAGGAAGTAGAGTGCCTGTTTACTTAATTGCCATTGTTGTCAGTCTGCATGAAATCATGAAAAATAAATTAAATTCTTCAGTTGATCTCACGGCACATCACGTCATTTTTCGTCACGACACTTCACGTCGCTTCACTTCACTTCACTTCACTAAATTCACTTCACTTCACTTCACTAAATTCACTTCACTTCACTTCACTATACACAAAGATGACACTTAATAATAAATTAACGTTTATAATACAGAAAAGCACCATATTTGTCAAATCAATATTCGGCAAATTCGCCATTTGTAACAGTTAAACATATTTAATAATCCTAATGGACAAACCGTTGAATGCCCTAACAAGCTAGAACACAAAATTTTCTAATAGTAACATGAATTTACTTATATACGCACCACCTAAGCGGTCTAGTAAATACTGACATAGTAAAACGTAAATCGTATGGCAGCGTCTGGTAAAAGTTACGAATTAGTCAAGGGCTTCAAATGGAAGAGATGACAAATGCCATAGACGTAGGTAATATTATGCGGTAGTATTCAACATTACTTTTCTTGATTGTTTTTAGACATTCTGAAAAAATAAATGTTTTTGTGAATATCAGGATAAGGCGAATTTTTAACTATTTGTATAATATGTATTTCAAAAACACGCTGTAGAAAATCGTCACGTTTGTAGAAGGGTCATAAGATCTTTAAAAAAATGCATTTATTAAGTTCCTAAATAATTTTTATTTTATTATCAAATTATTAAATCAAATTTTATAAAAGTTCATTTATCTCCTCATTGGAGCCCAAACTGAAAAAGGGTCAAGATTAAATTTTGCTTAGCCTCACAACTGCGATAAAAAAAAAGTAAAAAAAGTTAGTGGTGTATATATTTTTCTCAAGAAATCTTCAGCTGAGAGAAATCAAATAATTAGTGCAAGCAGTTTCTGAATTATTTTGAAAAAATTAAAAAAGAAACTTTTACAACCTGTATGTCAGCAAGGAAGGGTCAGCGGACCTATGTTCATAAGAACTTTTCATAACATTGTTATGTAATAAATCTTCAGCAGTAGTTTGGCGCATGTTTTTTAAATACCCTGTATGTTATATAATATGAATGGTAGTGCTTATCAATTATATTGCATTTATTTTTATGTAATGAATTTTTAAACGTCATGTTATTAATTTTTTAAAGTAATACTTAATTAAATTTTACGCGGTTGCTATTACTATTTAGATGTCATAAATTATATAATTAATAGACTGATTAAGACTGTAGAGTCATAGCAATTAAATCTGTGGTCAAGGTCTTGTTTGGAGTAAAAACAACTAATTTTTCAATTGACTTCATTGCATACGTAATGGGCTATTTATTTTTTTCATTGCATAATTTGTGTAGTTTGGCAGTATATTATGCTTGTATGCCATTATATCTAATTGACTAACGGGATAGAAACTAAGAATTTCTCTATACAATTTGTGGAACAAGAATAACTCGTTGTTACAAAATGTCGATAAATTTGTTACAAAATGTCGGAAATTTAGAACATATTACGACTAAAAACTGTTCGTTGTTAAGTTTATACTAGAACTGGTAAATGAAATTTATATGATAAGGTTTCGATCAAGAGTTCGTCATATACATCATGTGTATTGAGTTATTAGACATGAGTCTCTTGTATGGCAACGTTGCAATGTAGCCAGAGGCACGCAAATAATCCGTCGAATGGTCGTATACATTTTCCACATATCGACGTTTATAAGGCAGAACGACGTAAGCGCCAAATTATTCGAAAATGAGTTATGCACATTGACGTAAGCGCCATTTCAAGCTGCATTCTTTGGTAACACTGGAATATTTTTAAAAAAATTATTGTTTGATAATACTGATCTTAAGGTTGCGCAAGCGCCAATGTACTTATCCATTTTGTTTCTTTTGACGTAAGCGCCATTTCCACCATAGCCACAGCACAGTGCGTTTCTAAGTGTCTAATCGATTTTATTGTAAATAAAATGTAAGTATTTATTGTAATTATTATATAAAACGATAACCTGAATAGTTTTTCAATAAAATAAACTTGTAAAACAGAGTTTTTATAGCTTAAATTGCAGTTAAAAAGAAATGGTGTTTACGCCTAACAATACAGTAAATTATTAGTAGGCGTAAACGCCATCGGTCCGTGTTAAGTAAGCACGTCAAATTTTTATCAATTCTGTAAAATTTATTTGTGTTTTTTTATTAAAAACATCAGAAAAAGAATGAACATAAATAATATATTATATCAAACAAAATATATTTTTTTTAAAGTGACAGATTTGTAACCCAAATGCTAATTTATGCTTGGTGCTTACGTCATTTGTATACTTTACAGAGTTATGAATACCAACTGTAATAAAAAATGGGAGCCCAGAACACGAGGGAAAAGAATTTTAAACCTTCTAAATTTAAATTTAGATAATAAAATTCACGATCAAAGTGATATACCACCTGCTATCCACTCTGATTTTACGACTCCAGACAATAAAATTATTATCTTACAAAATGATGTTATTCCTAGGCCAACAGAAGATGTAAATTTTATTCTTGATAAATCCCATCAAGAGATTGTTCTTCAAGAATGTAATAATTACGAAATAGTTCACTCCGATGCGGTTATTATAGAAGAGGTGCAGTTTGAAGATACAGTAATGGAAAACTTAGAGGCGGGACCAACTTACAACGAGACAATTATGGAAGTCGTAGAGATAGCACCAAACAATATTAACAGCTGTGATCGTACACTAAAGACCGATTCCCCTATGAGTAATCCCTTAGATTCCTTCAAGAAAAGAGAGCTGGAGACTGTGGCTGATTCTGAATTTGACAACTCTGATAAAGATTATGTTCCTAAAGATGACGATGTAACCAGTACAACCAGCGAAGAAGATAAAGAAAACATGGAAATTGCAACAGAAATAAAAGATTCACATATTCGCAAGGAAAAGGTGTTATCAAAGCGACAAAAAAGAAAAGCGCTAAAAGACTCTGGCGATGAATATATAAACACAAAAGGGAATATAGTAGGAAAAAGATAATGTTGGATAATCCTTGCGTAAAGGGAAAGTGTGTAAATAAGTGCAACACTTTTTCAAATGCTGATAGAAAAGAAATTTTTTGATTATTATTGGAATTTGGGAAACAGTAACAGACAAAAATTATTTTTAAACGGATGTATTACTGTCAGCGAAGTAAAAAGAAGAAAGTCGACAAGAAAAGTCAACCGAAAGACAACTAACCAATATTTCTTACTTAAACAAAATGTAAGAGTTCAAGTATGCCAACAGTTTATGCTAAATACTTTGGCAGTCACTCAGCGCCTCATTCGAACTGTTGTTGGAAACAGAGACATCAAAATTTCCAAATCAGGATTTAAGAGGAATGCATATTCCGTTCAATAAAATTACCATAGAACAGCAAGCTTTTCTTGATAACTTCATCAGATCATTACCAACAGTTCCTAGCCACTATTGTAGGAGTTCTTCCACAAAAACTTACCTTCCAGCAGAGGTAAAAAGTGTAAGTAACTGATATAGAAAGTATTTGGATACTCATGCAAGAAATAAAAGTTGACTCACCCGCTCTGAAAAAATTTTTCTTCGTTTGTTCAAATCAAAATATAATATAGGCATATATGTACCTGCGAAAAGACAAATGCATTAAATGCGAAAAATACAAAAATTTGGGAAGCAAGATACATGAAACAGATCGTGAAGCTTATGAACAACATATAAGAGAAAGACGAAGCAAAAAAAATATTCTTAGAAGAACAAACAGCTTCACTAGAAAATAATATGTAAGTGGTTAGCCTAGATTTACAAAAAGTATTAGCAACACCACATGGCGATACGATGACTCTCGGTTTCAGCAGAAAGTATGCGGTATACAATGTCACTATCTACGAGACAAAAACTAGACGTGGCATCTGTTTCATTTGGGGTGAAAAAGATGGGAAAAGGGGATCCAACGAGATTGCTAGCAACTTGTACACTTATCTGAAACAACTGGATAGTGAGAGAAAATTTAAAAAACTGTCTCTAATGCGATAACTGTAGTGGCCAAAAACAAGAATAAAGATATTTTCGCAATGATTAGGTATTTCTTGAACAACGCTAATTATGTTGAAGAGGTCCGTTTAACATTTTTAATAACGGGGCATACTTATATGCCAGTGGACTCGATGCAGGCAGTGATTGAAAAATATACAAGAAAAATAATTGTACAAGCCCCATCAGAATGGCCAACTATCCTAAAAAATGTAAGAAGAGACCCGTTTCCTTATATTGTGAAAGAAGTTACGCATAAGGAATTTTTAGACTTTAAATCTATTAACCTAGCTATGCTCATGCAAATCAAGATTTCAGAAGTAAAAATTGCCACTTTCAATAAATTTAACATATCTGAAGTTAAGTACACTACGTCTTTCTGTGATAAAAATGAAAACGAATTTAATATCAAAATTAAAACCGGATCGACACCAACTCAATGTTACAAAACATAGTTACCCATAAACAAAGATAAATACAAGAATTTAAAAGATCTTTGTATATCTATGGCAGTAGAGCCAAAATATCATTTTGAATACTTGACTTTGAAGACCAGCTCTACCATACCAGATATATTAGACGAGTCAGACGTAGACGACGCATAGTGCTGTGAATATAAGACAATATTCGAATTTCGACTTGCTTGATAAAGGAAATCTAAGTAGGCGCAAGTGAAGAGTGACAGTTAATGTAGACATTACGACCAATTACAATGTAGGTATATCACTACCGCCCCCACTACTCACGTGCCTAATGCTGCCTGTTAAGACCTGTTGCGATACGGTAGTTGTATGCATAAGTTAAAAAGGTGTATGCGTTTAGGTTTAGAGGCTGTTGTTGTTGAAAATGGCACGTACTTGTAAAGGTATGAATCCTTATACAACTTTTAAAACAGTAGAAAGTGGAAACAACATATCAAAACTGTGGTTTACGACAATTGCCTATATACTGGGACAAATTATAATGTTTTTAAACTTCACGATGCATTTTCTCAAAAAGCTTAAAAATGCTTATTTCATATTTAACACGGTTTGATAGTTTGAAGTTTCCTCTTGTTACTGATATATAATTTACTAAACGCAGGTGAGCGCCAAATCACAATTTTTGTTATTAGATATCGCGTTGTCAATTAAAAATGGTGACCTGTTGAATACTTGGATTTCCAGTGACAGACGTGAAGCCCAGGCTAAATTTCAGAAAAGCTTTATATATATATATATATATATATATATATATATATATATATATATATATATATATATATATATATATATATATATATATATATATATATATATATATATATATATATATATATATATATATATATATATATATATATATATATATATATATATATATATATATATATATATATATATATATATATATATATATATATATATATATATATATATATATATATATATATATATATATATATATATATATATATATATATATATATATATATATATATATATATATATATATATATATATATATATATATATATTCTCATACAAATACATTTAAATGAATGGTAATAAACCACAAATATTTGTTCTTTTAAACATATAAAGACTGTGCTAGTATTTTTGCACACCCGCTTACGTTTTTATTTAATCTATGTGTTACAAACTGTTGCCTCTCTGAAATCTGGAAATGTCAAAAGTGTGTCCGGTTTTTAAGAAGTGTGATAAACATGATATTAGCAACTTTAGACCAATATCTATCATATGTAATTTTTCAAAGGCCCTTAAAATTTTACTCCATGATAACATTTACTATAGCGTTAGCAACCAAATATCGGTGTACCAACATGATTTTATGAAAGGACGTTCTACCACCTCTAATCTGTTGCATAACTCAGTCCATTTCTGAAGCCATTGATCAACGCAGGCAACTTGACGTAATATATTTCTCGAAAGCATTTGACCGACTGGATCACTCCATACTGCTAAACAAAATGTCTGTTTTTGGTTTTTCGCCGTCTCTGTTATTATTTTGTCATGCTTAACTTTCGGATAGAAGGTAATATGTTGCGTATAATGGTTTCCAGTCTGTCGAATATATTGCTACATCCGGAGTCCCACAGGGGTCAATTCTCGGTCTCCTGTTGTTCAATATATTCATTAACGATATTGTGAATGTTATTGATGTGTCCTGTCTACTTTACGCTGATGACGTCAAAATTTTTAAAGTAATTTCTTGTTTGGTGGACTACGTTTTTCTGCAAAAACAGCCTTTCAAACTTATTTAATTGGTGCGTTGAAAACAATTTAAATCTGAATGTGTCTAAGTGTAACGTTATGACCTACACAACTAAATCCGAGGCTGTTATGTTTAATTACAGTATTGACAACGCAGTCCTTCAACGACCTTCTACTCTTGCTGACCTTGGCGTAATATTCGATGGCGAACTTTCATTTATACCTCACATAAATAATTTAGTGACTCAATCTCTTAAAATTCTTGGGTTCCTAATTAGAACTAGCAGAGACTTCTCGAATATCAGTACACTTAAAACTTTATACTTTGCTTTTGTTAGGTCTAAACTTGAATATGCGTCTCTTGTTTGGAACCCTCACTACAGAAATCACGTAGACTCTTTGGAGAAAGTGCAAAGACGATTCTTAAAACTATTATGGCTTAAGTCTGAGGGAGCATACCCGTCTATCGGTGTTCCCCAACAAGAGTTGTTGACTAAGTTTTCCATGACATCTCTTGAAAATAGACGCGAATATTTTTCTCAAGTATTTCTATAAAAAAATCTTATACAATCAAATTGACTGCCAAGAATTATTAGGGAAATTAAATTTTCATGTGCCTAGTGTATATTTTCGGAGAACACAAACTTTTTACCTCTCATTTTCGCACTCAAATATTCTTAGATTCTCACCTCTATTTACTATGTGCAACAATTACAACAACTGTGGACAGTTCGATATTTTTCATTGCACCCTTAATTTTATTAAAAAATATTATAATAACTAAGTCTTTGTTTCTCTTTTTTCTTTTTCCGTCTTAAACTGTCTGACATTATTTTATTGTTATTTTTATACAATGTTTTTTTTTCTTTTAAATATCTTTTCTATATACTTATACTGTATTGTATTTTTTGTTTTGTGTATTTTCCTGCTCTAGAAATGGGTTTACCTGTTGACCAGTGTATGCAAATAAATAAATAAATAAATAAATAAATAAATAAATAAATTAATATTTATTTATCACTGGATTTTTATTTTAAATTAAACTATTCGTACACCACCCTGTATTATGTTAAGACAAATGGTTTATAATATTTAATATATTTTAAGACAAATTTTATGATAAACTGTCTCATATAAAGTTGAAAATATATAAATACCACATACATCTCAACAGTTATGATTTTTGTCCCAAATTTACATATACTCGCAGCACTGTGCGACGGGGAAATGTAATTTTCCTTTTTGTCTTAATTTATAATTAGCGAATTTTGATTTTTCTGTTCCTTTATAATAACAACGATGTATTCAACTATAAATATGTGGAAAGACAATGTTGCAATTGAAGCATGAAAATTTCTTAATTATGGGCGACGACAAAGGGCGACAATGAATGCTCGTTCTCCTCGTTATTATTATCTTTTAAAATTACATTACATAATAAACAATTCGTTGAAATTCTGCTCAAAATGTAATTTTTTCTTTAACAAGTAGTTTCAGAGAAGCAAGAACGAATATTCAGTGTCGCCCTTTGTTATCGCCATAAATATTTAAAAATTTCATGCCTCTATTGCAACAATGTCTTTACACATCTTTATAGTTAAATACATCGTTGATAACAATAACATTTTTTAGTTACCTATAATATGATTACCATTACATTTATCTACAGCCTAATCTATATTATTCCAATAATAGAAAAAGGTTTTATTTTGTTATATTGAATATTATATTGAAATAAATATTTTGTTGTACTTTTGTCTAAATAATTAATTGGTATTACAAGTCCTTACTAATAGACGTAAGCGACACTTCTATACACACTTTAATAGAATCACGATTGACGTAAAAGTGGGCTTAAGCGCCAAATGGAACTAAATTTATGAAGTTTAAATGGCTTAAGCGACATGCCCAATATGGCATAAACGCCAAAGAAACAAAAACAATGGCGTAAGCGACATTTTTTCGATGTTCACGATATTGTAATCTGCAGGAATGTTTCAAGATAAATATTTTTGTATAGAAGGTGTAAAAAGTCCTTCCTTAATCGCCAGTGGTATTAAAAATTATGAAAATCTATATTTTATGCCAACTCTGGTTTTTTCTCCTCCTGAAAAATTTAGTCTCTGGCGCTTACGCCGTTCTGCCTTATTAACGCCGATATGTAGCTGTCGTGTGGTCAACAGTGCAAATTGCGCGCAATACGATGTCAAATTTCGATCCTTCAATGTACTATGTCTAATATTTTAACAGTGTATAGCCATCTCAAGAGTCCATGGGATATGGGCCGTGGTTATTACCTGTCGTGCTTAATTAATTTAATTTATTTTATTGCCTACAATAATTAATTAATTAAATCATATTATATACTAATAAAACGTCCTCTATTAAATCTATTAAAATGAATGGCTCTTTATAACATGGTCAGTAAATATTTGTTACATTAAATAAAATAACACATATTTTAGTAACTGACACTAACATCAAATAAATGATGGTTGCGAACTTCGTTCTCTTACTTATCGGTGGCAGTATTTCTTGCAGACAGATATCAGATATTCCACTAACTTTTGTAACGATCAAGAATAAGATAGACATAATGGTGACTAGAGTATGGACGGTAGTGCCGTGAGAATATGGATCAATAAAATGCACTTAACTTTTTCGACACGTTTTTTTCCTACAACTTGTCATAGCACAGAAAATCTCAATCCACTTAAAATTTGGTATCAGATCTATTTATTTGAAAAAAGGTAATTCTGTTGGTGGTTTTTTGTGGTGTAATCAACCCATCCTGATAATATATATTTATATTATAAAATGAGCGTAATTAGTCCTGCCGAAACAATAGTTCAAGAAATAATTGTTCTGCATTGATTTGGCTTGTTTTAGAGGCCAAAGGTAAATGTTTTCTACTTTTAATTTCATACAAGTCTATGTAAGAATTCTTTATCGTATATCTATGGTGTTCAGGTTCAAGATCCTGTGATTCTATATTATGCCATAAATATATTAATGAGTAGCGCTGTCAAAAATGTTCCGTGGGACAGTGGCGTACGTAAAATTAACTAATACGAGAAACAATAAACTGTTACAATTTATAATAATGTTTGTAAATCTTACCCTCTTAACTACCTTGATGAACTAGGTTGCTTATCACAAACTGGAGAAGATGTGTAGCCATTTTGCAGCATCAGGTATTTTTCTGTGGTTGTCTCCATGAGTGATGTTCGCTTTAGTGAAAATATATTCTTATATTTTGAAAACGACCGTTCGACATCTACTGATGTAATACACGCATACGTAAAATAGTCTTTGAACGCACTTAATGGATCTGGGGCTGATCCATCACATATTTGTCTTAATTTGGTAAAACCGGTGTCTTTATTTAACACACTTGCGAACTTTTCTTTAACGCGCTCGTTTGTTGAGTCACCTATAAGCGCGTAGCAGTAGATTTACTTCGTCCACTATTTGTAGTGACTCCGCTAACGACAACGCACTGTTTTCTAATATTTTATGCTTTCATGTAATGGTTTATAGATCTTTGCAATATTTTTTAAAGCTATTTCAACGGAAATATCTTCGAGTTTTGTCTGGCTTTCCTTAACAGCTGCAGCCTCATCTGGATTGAATTGTAGTATCACAGCTTTTATTTGTTGTAAATATTCAGCATAATAAAAAGCTGCCTGCAACAATGTTCCCCAACGTGTAAGAATCGGCTGTGATGGTTCAGGAATACCGGAACACTTGCTACGAAGTGCTTCGAATAGTTTCTGCCACAAGATATAAAGCATGCACTTTACACGTAACATGCATAAACGTACAACCTTGTTCTTGCAAAGAACGGCCTACCGACCGCATTGTCATGGCGCCATCAGTCACAAACATCAACACTTGGACTTTTTGACAGTTTAAATTTTTCTAACGTCTCCAGCACCACTCTGGTAATTGTTTCGCTAGTACACTGACTTAGTCCTTTGCTACCTAGTAACAGTTGAACTGTCGGTTTAAGATTTTCCAGTACTCGTACTATAACATTTAAAATAGAATATTTTTTACAATCTGTTGTCTCATCAACAGATAACCACAGCCGTGTATTTTTTAATTCACATTTCATCTTATTTACCATGTTTACGCGTATAGTTGGTAGATAGTTACATAACGTTGTGCGCCTTAGAAACTTCACCTGAGCATTGTATTTATTCCAGAACTCTCGAAATGGTTGTTTATCGAGTATGTGAAGCGGAACATCACAGGCAATCAGCATTAATAGTAAATCAAACATAAACTGTGTTGTCGAAGGCACGCCATTTTATTTATTTTTATGGTGTCCACAATCACGCATATCCCAGCACATCAAATCTTTCTCGCACACTTTACAAATTATTTTAGCACCATCATAGAATAAATCCGGGAATTCACCTATGAATTTATTCACTTTGTCAGCAAATGGCCGTTTTCTACCCCTGCGTACGTCTGCCATGCTTTATTATTAAATTAATATCAACAATATAGTACAACAAATAAAATAAAAACACAAAAGCAATATGCAATACGTCTAAGTGACTTAACTTGTACACAACTCGAAAGCTAATAATAGACTGGACTGGAGAAAGAGTTTCACGGTCAAGGTGAATGCCGGCGACAGTAAGTACATCTGGACTCTACGACCATGATATACAGAAACGATTTGCAGCTTTATTTATGAGTCACCCTTTGGCCAACCTGACGATATTAATATCCTTTAACAATCCAAATTATGGAAAATTCAAATTATGGAAATTCTATATGATGCCCAAAATGATCAGCTACGGATATCCTGACATGTTATTTCCTATATAAAAAATATAAATCCTGTGAGTAGTCATAATGCGTAAACTATGAATGTCCCAAGAAAATATTATTTCCCCACAGAGGCCTTAAATACAAAATTTTTTTAGATTTTCTACACAAAATCTTATAGATTTTTTGCATTGATAATAAGCTGCCTTTTACAGTTTTAATATTGGTATCCAAATATGGAACCCTACTTTCAATCCTAAGCAGATGATATTTGCCTACCCTATGCATTTGTATATATTTTGTACATGTATATTAGGCTGTCAAAAATGATTCTCAATATCAAAACTACGTTCCCACGCCATCAGTTTAATGTACTATCTCGGCAATTAAACTTCAATTGGTACTTCATCGCATATCAAAGACAAAGACTCTTTCGAAAGGCAGTTAAGCAAAGTAGTAGTAAAAATGGTTCAACTCTGATTCATATACATACTCTATAATACTTTGATGCTTTATTTTGATGGTTGCTGTTATGTACAAAGTTGCGTTCGACAATCTGCTTGTAGATAAAGGTTACATACGTCTTGAAGAGGATTGGAACCTTTGATGTAACACTAATTTTCCACAAATACTTAATCACTACTGTCACTACAGTTGTAAAGGTGTAAAATTAATACTGCTTCCAAAAGTTTCGAAGTTTTGAAAACCACCTCCACTTTTTTGTCACTAAGAAACATATACTATTTGGCAGATAGTAAGGAATACCAAATTCTGGTTCAAAACCACTTCAATTTTTTCTTCGCGTCCTCAGCAATACCAGAAATTTTTAAAAGATATTGGCATAAATCGAATACTTATCGAATTATTTTTGGTAGACTTTAATGTGTCTAGTTTTAGTATATCTAGATAAAAGGATTTTTGAAAAATATGCGTATATCTATCCTAAATCTGCTTGCATTGTAGAATCGTTGAATGTCTTCTGGATATTTAAAATATCAACCAAGTAACGGTATTTAATTAATTGCTGCACTACATTTTTGATACCGTCAAAATTATTATAATACTAAAACACTGCCTGGATCCAAGTTTCCCCTTGTGTTAAAATGGGCTCCGTATTAGGTTGTCTTTACTTAGGAAAGGGACATAAAAAGTGTGTCCTTTTCTGAAATGAGAGCATTTATTGGACTTTTATATTTAGCAGGTTTGGATCGTGGGTCAAGGAAAAATTTAAAAGAATTCTGAGCTCAGTATGGATTGGGTTCTGAACTATTCGTTGAAACTATGTCTCAGAGACGATTTAGGTTTCTTCTTCGAGTTATTTGCTTTGATGACAAAAGGGACAGAAGCGAAATGTCGAAATCTAATAAGCTAGCTCCCGTCAGGGAAATTTTTTAAATGTTTATCCAAAACTGCAAGCTCTATTATACTGTTGGTGAGTATATCAATCTAGATGAAATGTTATTCGCTTTTCGTGGAAGGTGCGCTTTCCGCATGTACATTCCAAACAAGCCCTAAAAATATGGTTTCAAAGTGTTTGCAACTGTTGATGCCAGAACCTTTTATATAAATCATATGGAAATTTATGCAGGAATGCAGTCTGATGGGACCTATAAGATAGATAACTCCACTGCAGCGGTTACTTTGAGGATGTGTCAACACTTGCCTGGAACAGGAAGAAATATTACCATGGACCGATGGTTTGTAAGCTGTGGACTTGTGAACCGACTGCATTGCGAACACAGACTTACAGTTGTGGGTACTATCAAAAAAAAAACAAAAGGGAGTTACCCACAATTATAACAAATGTAAGAAACCGCCCTGTACATTTTAGTGTCTTTGCTTTTGGGGAGAAAATGATGGCAGTGTCCTATGTTCCGAGAAAATCTAAAAAACCTTTTATTGGTTTCCTCATTTCTCATCAGTAACTACAAAATAATTTTAGGAAACAACCTCCCATATTTAATTAATGCATGACCTAAGCGTCCCGTTCAATTAGTAATCTAAACATTTTCCAGGTAGATATTATTAAATCAGATTTAAATTTTGTTAATGTTTAATAAGATTATATTAGAATATATGAATTAATATTAAAAATCCGGCACGTGCAGGACGCCTATTTCCACATAAACCTAACATTTCTAGCAATCCTCACTAATCGCGTAAGTTCCATGTTTTTGTCTTGGTTTTCTCTGCCTACATTGAATGGTTTGATTTCGTTCGCAACTAGACTCAAGAAATTTGTCTTGCGATCACTACAAATCACCAGTATGTGACAAAAATTTCCTCGACGACGCGAACGATTGGTAATGTTTGCCAGATGAGTGACCGGCTTAGCACTTTATACACACAATAACTCGAAAAAATCACACCCGCAGTCAACGGTACATGATAAACTGAGTACAACGCAATAAATATTAAACCGCTGGTTTGGGGTGTCTATTCCAGATGTAATACTTTCCTTAGCGATTAAGTCTACTCATTAAAGTGAATACCGATGCGAGCTTTAACCCACATAAAAGTAACATGGCCACCATATAATTGAAGTTGGTTAATCAATGTTTTAAATTTTACAATAAAAGGATTGGAAGGAAAATTTGGAGGATGACTGTTATTGAGAGAGGTCAAAACGGACATAGAGTCTGAGATGATAATATAGAATTTACCAAGATTTGCGAAGACTATATATTCCATTGCTTTGTAAATAGCAAAAGCTGCTGAATGAAAAGTCTTTTCTACTTTGTGGTATCAGTGTGCCGTATTCATCCCGTGAATTTAAAATTTTCATAACAATACCATGTTAATTCAGTAAAAGTTATAATAATTATTAACTAAATTAGTCTGTTTGGTATATAAATTGTTAAGTAAATATTTTTTACTAAATAAATTGTTCTACTAAATTTAAATTGAATTTACATACAATTAGAAAATATTATATAACAGTAAGGTCGCTTCAGGCTATCACCTAAAAAGTCTGATGTCGAAAATATCTCATATTATTTCATCTGGAGTGGACTCGAGGCATATTCCCTCTTTTGTTTGCATAAGCTTTGAAGTCATTTGAATTGATGCTAACAGTAGGTGGTAGACGAAAAATTCGTTTTCAAAATTCTTATGAATCGTATAATGTGTAATGATATTTAAGGCATTCTTTCAGTTCACTCTCTGCTTACTCACATCTTAGCGCACTGAGTTAAATAAGTATAGTGATGAGGTATTTTACTATTCATCATTAATGCATTTTGTTAGGATGTATTGGTTTTCAATATCGATGTTATAATTATACGCCCTTCTGATATGATTCCTTCGATATAACAATGACACGTGTCGCCACGAAAAATCGAAACGATAGGCGTCATTTCTTCAATTATTGTCGAATTGTTGAGGGCTTCAAATTATTTATACCCTGTACGACTTATGCAAGGTGTTTCAGATTTAAAGTAATATAGTGTAACGGAGGATAGAGCATAAGATACTGGGTATTTTATCTTTTAAAACGTTCTCAAAAAATGTATTGACGTTTGCAACACCCCCCGTCTAATTGCTGGCATAACACAATTAGCTGGGGGTTATACTTATTGACCAGTAGCTCAGTTAGCAAGTCGTGAATAAGTGCCTAGATTGATTTGAGTTCTCACCAAAATCTAGGCTGGGCGCCAAGACTTTTGCAAGTACCAAATAATTAAAAGTTTACTTTAAGAGGTAAACATAAAGTTAAAACTTGAATTTTGTTGGTCGAATAAAAATATATTATTTAGTAAAAAATATAATAAAGACGGGTATGAAAAATGTACAATATTTACATTGGCTTATATGGCCTCTTTTAGTCAGAAAAATCTAGGTGTGGTTGAAGACCAACAAACTA
Organism: Rhamnusium bicolor; assembly: GCA_029963845.1. Taxonomy (NCBI): domain Eukaryota; kingdom Metazoa; phylum Arthropoda; class Insecta; order Coleoptera; family Cerambycidae; genus Rhamnusium; species Rhamnusium bicolor. The sequence continues at coordinate 163,472 of JANEYF010005664.1, read as the reverse complement.
ACCACACAAAAAAATGATATGACGTTATTGAAAGAGAAAAGAAATGACTGATCTCTTACAAATTTCTTCTGACCAAATATAAACGTTCACTGGGGATGAAAATCTTACGTAACTTCAAATGAGTTACTCCAGCGAAGAATCCACCAACGGCTAAGCTCTTAATAGGTTCGGTGTTAGTTTGAATCACCACTGTCAGTACTGCAGTTACCCTAGAGACGAAATGTCAGTTGTATAAAATATCGTTTTCCTGCTCCATCCAGTATATAATGATCAGTTCGATCCACCAGTTATCCTCTTCTTTTTGTCCAGGTATTAACATAAAAAGGGGAGAGTTTTATGAGATCAGTATTATAGACAAAACAAAGTAAAAAGCTGTGACGTTTGAATTGTCCAGCCACGTAGACAAAATATGAGAGTTAACACAAATTTAGAGTAAATTGCAAACTAAACAAACTAGGATCGGTCTCCCACAATATTTTTTTGAAGTTGAAGACTTCAACTAACTTAAGTATCAATAAAAGTTACGTTAAATGGAATAAATACTAGTCCAACAAATAAACTAGGTGTAGCTATGATAATAAACAAAGTGAAGTAGGTATTCACTCTATTTTAAGATAGTTTTTACTAAAAGAAGGTAATCTTCAAGAAAATTAAATTCTTAATGTCTGTATACAGACAGACAACTAGAAAGATAAACTAAATAAATATTTGCTAAATATAAAACAATATGATAATTTTCAAATTAAAGGTAATGTTAAATTAAGTTATTTATTAGTTTCTCGGAGAGAGGTAATAATGAACTCCAGATAAAGTTAAATAAAGATATATAGCTTGACTGTATGTTTACTGCAGATAATCAAAAGTTAATCAATTGCCAGATAACTAGGCAGGTATCTTTGCCAGAGAACTAGGCAAGGCTCCACTAGAGCAGCATTCCTGATTAAATACTAAGTAAACGTTCAAGTAAGCACTCGATATTTTAAATTTAGATAAACCTTACGTTACTGAGGTCTGGTTGGTAAATATATGCACTGGTATAAAATGATCCAACACAAAACAAATGCACCACATTAGATAATTTTCACGAAGGTTATGAACAAATAGGTTTAATCCAAACAGGTGTACCAATCTCCAAATGTCACCAGTCACCACTTTTCATAGAGCTACCAATGTAGCCAAGTGACCTAAAACATCTACAGACAAAGACAGAAAATAACTAACTACGATACAAAATGGCGACATCCGTTGCCGGGTAAATCTAAAATTTACAATAACCGAAAATTGGTTTAAATTAGCATACGAAATTATTACAATATCAGAGGGATATTAGATAAATTGCCAACAAGGCACGATAAATCGATATTAATCAATATTAATGATGGCTGTTCCAAAGAACAACCAAGGTGAACTGATCACCGAGAAGCAAATTCGCCCAAGGCGTAAATTAAGATAAATACGGTACATTATTATTGTGAAAATTACCTCAAAAGTACGTTAAATCAATATAGCAACTTTTTAAATAATGATCATAAAATTATACGATAATACCAGACAACATATAAATTTCATCAGACCGCTGAACTAGAGATGTTGTCTTCAGGATGCTACACTAGTAAAAAAGTTCTGTTATCCCACCTAAACTCGGTTACAGTTTGGAAAGAGACAAACATTTGAGAGTAGAGTCTGATAAAGAGAGATAGATATTTAGTGTAAAAATCTACAAAACCAACTGTTCCAGTAGAAATCAGTGGCGCCATCTGGACTAGACTGGCAGAAACTTAATTCAGCGTGGACAACAACAAACTAGAATGAAATGGCTTGCAATTTCGTTACACGCTGGATGTACTCGTTTTGAAAATCTTTATTAATTTAATCTTTCTGTTAATTAAGTTGTATTGTATGTTGTTGCTTAATAAGTTCTTTGTTGTCTTTAATTGCCAACTTTCATCTTTAATGTTTTAATATTATTTTCTATAGGTGTTTAATAACTGATTTTAATTGTGCTTGTTAATACTGGTTTCATTATTAACATTTGTTTTTCATGAAAGAAATGGAACGTAAGTTATTTTGAATAGAAATTTTCAACTTAATAAAGCGTAAAAACGTTGCATGTTAAAAAAAAGCAGATAAACTCTTATTATAAATATAAAATTTTTGTCTCTTATTGTTGTATTTCAAAAAAGGATATACATAATGCGAATAACAAATTTAAATAAAATGTACGTAATTACGGAATTTTAAGCGAGCAGCTGCACTAACGATTAATTTTTAATAAATGTGTATTTCTTGTCTGAAAATATAAAGATGCTTAATTGGTGCAGGATGTATACGTAAAATTAATATAATAATGACGTTAGCTAATTGAATGCGTTATTTGTAGAATTTAAAATTTGGTCAATTAATATTTTTAAAAATTTATTGTAGAATACGTGCCGTCAAATATTATGACAATTTAATACATCAGTGACTTTATGTTTACTAACATTTACCAAAAATACAATACACAGGGTGATGCTATCGGCATTGTTAAACAGTTTCCAATTCAGCACTTAACTTTTAGCGAAATAGTAAATTATGCGATATACAGAGATATGCAAGCAGTCTTACCTTTTTCTTGCCTTGGTTGGATCCTGGCAATCTGCGATTTCCTTGCAGCTGTTCTGGCTAATAACTCGGGTTGACTTCAACTATGAATATGCACTTATACCAAATAAATATTCACGAAAAAATATAAATAATTAAGGATCAGTTTGCGATATGGCGATAAGTATGTCTTTTCAACGACGAATATCAACTGAGTCCTTTCTTGAGCTCTCTCCAGAAAAGGATAGACCAGCTAACGATCTCTGCATATCTTTACTCGAAACATGATTTTATTATTGCAAACTATAATTCCATACAACAATAAAAACAATTAATATTCTATAATGGGCATTTCCCACATATTTTTTTTATTTGCTTATTCGATATTATTTATAAATATGAGCTCAGATTTTTTCCGGATTTTAATCATTCCTATTTATTTTTACTTTCACCTAATTATGATGATTTTATTTGAATGATATAGGAGAGTGCATTTTATTAAAAAATCCTACAAAATTTTACCGTTTTAAAAAGAATTTAAATTATAAATAATGAATAGCGGTAGTAAATCAATAACAGAATCATTTTCTTCGCAATTCATTAAGTGTAATATAAGTAGTGATGACAGGTATGTGAAACTTCTCATATGGTCCAAATGCTACTATCCGACCGACATCATAGGTGTCTCTGTGGCGGATAGCGACTTGCGAAAGAAGTACCGACAGCGGCGACCTATAGGTGGACTAAACTACTGTTATTAAATATGATTTGAACGAAACAACTACTCAGCGGCAAATACCCCGACCTGCATTGGATTATACCTTCAAATCATGATAGAGCGGCAGCCAATATCATTTGTCAATTCCTAATCAAACATAGACCGGTTTCAAACTCATTAGTTCTCCTCAGTATGCCATAGGTTATGAAACAGACAAGTGATAGTGGCCAACCTGCTAGTCATATACTGACTAAGGTAAATTGACTAGTGATGAGAGGTGTGTGAAACTTCTCACATGGTCCAAATGCTACTATCCGACCGACATCATAGATGACTGTGGCGGATAGCGACTTGCGAAGCAACTACCGAGAGCGGCGACCTCTAGCCCAGGTGGACTAAACTACTGTTATTAAATATGATTTGAACGAAGCAACTACTCAGCGGACAAATACCCCGACCTGCATTGGATTATACCTTCAAATCATGATAGATCGGTAGCCAATATCATTTGTCAATTCCTAACCAGACATAGACCGGTTTCGAACTCATTAGTTCTCCTCAGTATGCCATAGGTTATGGAACAGACAAGTGATAGTTGCCAACCTGCTAGTCATATACTGGCTAAGGTAAATTGAGTAGTGATGACAGGTATGCGAAACTTCTCATATGGTCCAAAAGCTACTATTCGACCGACATCATAGATGTTTCTGTGGCGGATAGCGACTTGCGAAGCAAGTACCAAGAGCGGCGACCTCTAGCCCAGGTGGACTAAACTACTGTTATTAAATATGATTTGAACGAAACAACTACTCAGCGGGCAAATACCCCGACCTGCATTGGATTATACCTTCAAATCATGATAGATCGGTAGCCAATATCATTTGTCAATTCCTAACCACATACCACATACCTCTCATCACTACTTGTTGTTCAGGGATCCAATTGGTGAACTCTCTTCGCTGTGCATGGTCTATTAATAGAAGTTGTTGAGTTAGTTGGACTTTGTAGGCACGGAAATGCAAATCTTTGGTGAGAATTCGCTGAAGAGTGGCTGTTGTAATGTCCAGTTTTTGTGCACGATGACAAATTGTCGTCCCTTACAGTAGCTGAATAAGGAACATTATTTCGGCCGAAAATTTGACGCACTTTACGAATCGTGGTAATCAAACTTTCATCATTTTGATAATAATGTTTAACAATCAGGATGCGTTGTTCTATCGTGTAGTGCTCCATATCTCTCAAAAACGGTTAACATTCAAGAGTAAGTTGGGGTGTTTTGAACTCATAATCAACTAAGTGTGCTCCACCTCCCGTAACATTGTCACATTATGTGGAATCACTCTGTATGCTTTTTGGGTCTTTTATTAAAATGTGATAAAGCACTTCTTGAATTCCTCGCTTATAAATCGCTAACATTAAGTGGTCAGTGGTCATCCTTCATCTTATACATAATTTTTAAAATCGTAAACTACTAGCTTTTGTTTACAAGCAATGATGTGCTTCCTTAATGGCGACTAAGATGAGATTTAAATGCTCTGTGCTATTATTTCCATTTACCTAATTAAGTCCACAGGAAATCCTAAAGATGCTCGCATCGTCTCTTTATGGTTTTCTTGTAAACGTCTTGCCGATGTTATAGGATAAGCCAAGTATATCCCATATATGTATTTAAGGGAGATATCCGTAATATATTCTGAGGATATACTTGTAATTTGTGGACACTGTATTTATTTCAGAATTTTCACAGTACCTATTCTAAAACGTTGAGAAATCTAGATTTTGATAGTGTATTTGTTGTATAAAACTTCGTTTCGTGATTTTAATTGATTATATTCACGAACTTGTAAGGCTGACGTAAATAATAAATAATAATAATTATTATAGTACTGCAAACAAAAATTCATCTCACACATCTTGCAACACTGTTGAGATGTTCTTATTTTACACCCCACAAAAAAATGTTTTTAAAGCATCTGTGTTTGTCATAATGTCCTCTTTTATTTTTCACAACGTATAAAGCAGTTTCAAGGAAGTTTTGCTCAAGTAAAAGAAATGCAGCACATGTATATTGATAAAAAAATAGTTAACACGATTGACTATAAAATATCCAAAATGCTGTGGGGTAAATTTATTGATATTAACAAGTTCCACATTTATTAAGTTTTAATACGTTTTGCTAAAAAAAATATTATTATTCAGAAACACTTAGTTTAATTAATATATCACTGTAGATATGAAACATTTAGGCAAATAAATTATCGACTGATAAACTAAAATATTGTTACTTTAAATGTCTAGCAGTTACTTATATTTTCAATTATTAATCATATTGAAGATATGAAAAACGCTAGTCATTAGAAAGATCTTCTTCCTGACTTGTCTCCACGTCTATTCCAGTTCCCGAACATTTTAGTAAAACAAGCTAAAACTTCTACAGATAATTTATCTTTTGACTGATTTCCATGATAAATCAATTAAATGTTGTTGTAGGGTAGGTTTTTTGTAGTTTTGCGATTCACTTTACGATGTTGCAAAAGATATTAATTTTAATTTTGTGTCCCTATTCAGTCCTTAGTTTTTTATCCGTCTTTCTATTTGTAAATATTATTAAGATTAATACATTTGTGTGTAATGTGTATGTATACATACATAATTTTTTTCAACTGTGTAACTATTGTCTGTGTAGCTCCTGCTTTAATTTGGGGGTTGTCTTGTTTATATGTCGTGTTTTATGTAAAAAAAAACATACAGTGTGTATATAAAGTATGGAATAAATTCAATATTTCTGAATACGAAATATTTTGGAAAAATCCTCGAACAAGTCGATTTTTATTTTGAATTGTGCAAGTTTTGCTTTGATTTTTTTCAGCTATGACGTCATTGCTGCTTCGGTTATGAAGTCATCTACTCTTTTTCTAATGGAACACCCTATATATTTTTCCATTTTTAAAATCTCTATGGAAAGCAGATTTCAAAGACTTTATTACTTAGCAGCTAGAGTTCATAAGTTTGGAGCTATAATAGACATTTGAAAATACTATTTTTTGAAGTTAAATAATTCTTGTCTTATTGTGATATGTTATAATAAAATAACAAACGAACAGTAAATTTTTAAGTAGGCTGGTACGGTTAGCAACAGTTCTCTTTTCAGTGTTGAATTAATAATTACTTATTAAATTTGTATCTTCTGCTTTATAACAATTCGTTTGTCTGTATCCCAGAGAATTAAAGTTCATATGATGATGACGATGATGATTGGGTATGGTGACAGGGTAGGATCACAACAAGAAGTATGTGTTTTATTTAACACTAACTACCCAGATAGACCAATCAGAGACTGTTTCCGTAGATGATCTACCAAAGCAAAGCCATCCAGTTATTGAGGAGGATACCAAATTAAGTGTTTTTCTAACTATGGAAGAGAATCCACACAATAGCGTTCGCCAGCTTGGCCGAGATTGTGATATTCCTTTGTATATCTAAAGTCAGTTGAAATGCTATAAAAACACCGACAAAGGAATTTAAAAAGCCCGACAAAGGGATTTACTCATTTAAGGGATAAAATCCTTTGTCGGCATTTTTATAGTGGGTCAACTGACTTTGGAAATACTATACTTCTGTACATAAAGTATTAAAACAAGAAAGGTGACATCTTTTAAAATACATCTTGTGCAAGAGTTATCTGATGATGATCCAGATCGAAGAATGGAATTCTCTTAAATATTAATGAATATGTGCAATAATAATCTCCTTCATGTAAAAAATATATTTTTTTCGGATGAGTCAACTTTCACAGTAAATGGTGAAGTCAACCGTCAAAATTGTAGATACTGGGCAAAGGAAAACCCTCGATGGATGCGAAAGCAGCACACTCATTATCCACAAAAGGTAAATGTGTGGTCGGGAATATTTAGAAATAGGATAATCGGTCCCTACTTTTTCGATAACTCAGTAAATGGACCAAGATATCTACAATTTTTACAAGAATATCCAATTCCTACTTTAGTGACCTTATTTTCTAGTAGAAACAATTGTAGAACTTCTGATGAAAACTTATCAGCAAGACGATGCACCTACGCATTATGCATTAGCTATTTGAAGATATCTTGATCAAATATTTCCAAATAGGTGGATTGGAAGACGTGGTAGTGTTGAATTGCCACCAAAATCACCGGATCTGGCCCCTCTAGAATTTTTCCTTTAGGGTCACCTAATAAACGCAGTGTACAAATATAAATCTGACAATATTGAAGAATGAAAAAACAGTATTGGATTAGAATGTAACAACACTTCTTAAGAAACTATAAAGTTCAGCAAAAATTCGTTGATAATTTGGGATACTGTCAGGCACAAGAAGGTTTTCAATTTGAACATTGGATTAGTTAATTATTTATGTTATCATTTATTGTTCATTTGCTATTTTATTTTAAATTATCACAATAAAACAAGAATTATTTAACTTCAAAAATAATATTGGCAAATGTCTGTAGCTCCAAACTTATGAACTCTAGACCCATAAGTAGTATAGGTTTTTGAAATCAGCTATCCATAGAGATTCTAAAAATGAAAAAATATACAGGTTATTCCATTAAAAATACGTAGATGATGTCATAACCGAGGCAGCGATGACATCATAGCTAAAAAAAATTAAAGCAGAAGATGCGCAATTCAAAATAAGAATCGATCTATGCAAGGATTTTTCCCAAATATTTTCGTATTCAAAAAATAATGAATTAATTCCATACTTTATGTACAAACTGTATATGATATGTGTTTAAATCATGATTAATAAATAATGAGATTTTAAACTTTGTAGTGGGAGTTGCTGTGCCTTTTTTTTATTTTTGAAACACGGATAAGCGTAGTTTGGCCTCCTCATTTAGAATTGCAGCATCCTTCTGGCTAGAACCTCCAAGGTTCATTTGCTGTGCAATGAAATTTTTTCCGCACTTTAGTTTTGAATAATTTTGCATATTTTATTTATATTTATTTAATTTTCCTAAAATGTGTGCTAATTATCACGTATCTATTTTTATTTGATCTCATAGGCAAAGAATATATTTTTTGCGAATTTGTTTTTTATATAATTTTTAAAAGATTATATTATAATAATATGATCAGTAAAAAATAAACAATAAGAAAAAAATTTACACAATTTCCCACACTACAATGGCGTATTGAAACATTATGATATAAAATACTGTTTGATTGCTAGGCGTAATCTGAATTTCTGTTCATCGAATTTTCTTTCAATTTCCGATACACACATTTCGTTCTGTTTAGTTTCGCATATCTCATACCATCTGTCGGTTTTCTAAAAAAGCAGTAATTAACATTTAGTAGTCTGAAGCCACACACTGGTATTAATTTCCTCTAGTAATTAGTTTTTTCAAGATCCTAAACATATTTCCAATTATACCGAAATCAGATTAGGTTTTATCGACCCGATATACAAAATTGCATTTGGCTACCCTACAAACTATTCGAGAGTTATCTTGTTGCCCTATATTGACTATTCTGATTATTTTTAAAGCTTTATTAGCTCAGGAAATGAACAGTTTCATTTTCGCATAACCTCCAGGGACCCGAACTCACAAAAATGATAAATCTTTTGTTATGAATTTTGGCTGCAAATAAGTACTAAAACACATTTTAATTTAAATGTATATATATATATATATATATATATATATATATATATATATATATATATATATATATATATATATATATATATATATATATATATATATATATATATATATATATATATATATATATATATATATATATATATATATATATATATATATATACATATAAAATGAAGGCTTTAAAGGTGAATGAGAAGGTAAAATAGACAGTCGGAATATCGGAAGTTGACAATGAAGGTAGGGAAAAATAATTTAGATGAAGACGAAGTACAAGAAAGTAGTAAAGGCCGAACATAATGAAGTAGAAGCGACTGAAGTTATGAAGAATACAGATAAAGAGAATAATAGTAATGAATATGAAACTAAGAATGACTTACCGTTAAGGTGTACAAGAAAATATAGACAAATTCAAATAAAAAGCGAAACAAATGGCTAGTGAAAGAACCAAACAAAATAATAAAGAGAAAAACAGACAAGTGAAAATAATTGGGAAAAGATCTGAAACTTCTACTGGGATTAAATTTGACGCTCTAGTAAATGATGACTTCAGCCATGAAAGAAGAGATTTTACAGTTTCCGAATATACTTCTCAACACTTTTTTTTATTGCTATTAAACACAAAAGACAACAATATGAATAACGATGAGGTTGGCAGACCAGTTTATACTAGGGTAACAACTAAAAATCTCAAATTTTTCAACTTCTGCCTCTATCCTATCTATCCCAAAAAACAACGATGCCAGTGTACGAAAAAAGGCAACATTTATGGTTGTAACGAAGTTATTGGTCCAGTCCTAGCATTTGCAATAACAATTATTTCTCAAACATAATTGTTTTAAACTGGTTTCTTTTCAGGGTAATCCTAGTTTATTTTATTATCCTAGTGACAAGTCAGTTATTGTGTTTATACTTAACCAGGTAAGAGGAAAATAATTTAATTTAATTCAGTTTACTTTTAAACCGAGTTGAAAGCACTTCTTAATGGTAAAGATATATGTTTCTATTTGTTGTAATAATTTACCGGATAAGTTATTAGTTGATTTATTTTAAAAGTATTACATAGCAGTTTTAAATTATTTCTTTTCGGAAATATAGGTTTAAAATTATGAGAAAGCGATTCCCAGCATCAGATATATATATATATATATATATATATATATATATATATATATATATATATATATATATATATATATATATACATATTCACGTATTTTTTGGAAAAAAATTTATGTCCATGTTGATGGACGACTGGTTCCGAAGCTGAATTTTTTGTGAAATTTATAAAAATAATTATGATCTATGTTCGCCTTAAAAGTGATCACATTTGTCACAATTGGACTTGGTGCAATTGGGGTATCTAACATATATCTTGTTAGATTTGATACTATGTAACAACAACAAAATGGTATTTGTCACTTTGACACCCTTTTCTACAGCAGCAGTACTTTGAACTCTTATTACGCCAGTTCCTGTTCTTAAGTGTAGGAACACTACTTTATTTTATCAGCGGTATGATAGAAGCTAGGATAACTCAGTGAAGAAACGGTATGTCCATGGCTCTGTGTGTGTGTGCTTGTCGGTTTCGTAACAATGGACATTTTCACCTTACCTGCCGAAAATGATTCTCGGTGTACAAACAGATTTGTTACTTATACCTTTGTTTTAATTAAAGGCAGAATTTCAACTTACTCTATTTTATTTAAGACTGCTTCACAGAAGAATAAAAATAATAATAAATACAAAACAGTTCTGTTATCATGCAACGTAGATATTAGCTAATATTACAAGTAAGCATCCAAGGAATCAAGCAAGAGGTTGTGAAAATGCAAGAACCGTCCTCAGGTATATCAAGTATAACTACTACTACGGTATTACTATCAGCAGGCAATATTCAAATGATTGCTACAAACATTTACAAAAGCAAGCAAGCGATGATTTTTCAAATAATATTACTACTATTAGTATCTACAGCAAGCGGTTAATGACTCTATAGTCACTAGTGCTTAAGGAGGTATTATGGTAGGCGGTCGGTGCAGGCGCAAGTGGTTACGGTATACAAGCGTGACATAGCGACAGGACTACAGTTCAGGGACAGGCGATGTATCTGAATTTCTAACCGCGGGTGTGGTATATTTTTATAGTAGCGCCTTAGGTCCTATATTAGGGTTTATTGACTACGTGTGTCGGACGGAACGGCTAATACTTTACATCCCCAGACACATCGTGAGTTTCCATCCATATACGAGGCCTTAGAATCTCACTTTTGCCATGACACGTTTACCTAGTGAGGTCCTATCTACAAACGGGGCCTTAGAACCTTATTGGTAATAATCACACTATGACTGAATGGATCTCTATCCACATACTAGGCTTTAGAGTTCTATTCTTACGTCAACGACAAATAATGACAACCTAATATTTCCGTTGCTCTTCTAACTCTATGGCATTGTAGTTTAATTTACTAACTCACATTTTAGTATAAACTGTACCTTAAACTAACTAGACCAGAAATATATATGCGTAAATGCACGAAGTTAACTTTCAGTAGTTACTTATAGTACAATGTGATCACGTCAACTTCAAGCAAATCTTTTTACAATTTATGTTCAATGAGCACGGCTGTCAAACGGATCGATTTATACATTACTTTCCTGGGCACTTCGTGAGATTCTATCCACATACGAGGCCTTAAAATCTCACGTAGGCCAGTTCGCGTTTACCTAGTGGAGTCCTATCCACATACGAGGCCTTAGAACCTTACTGGTAATTAAACTATGACTGAGATGGAATGTTATCCACATACGAGGTCATAGAATTCTATCTTTACGTCAACTACAAACAATGACAACCGTAAATTCCTGATGCTACTTGTTGAATAGATAACCCTAGTCTTACTAATCAGGCACGAAATTTTCCGAATATCCCTGGCCAATTGGAATAGCAGGCATTCGTAGTAATTTAGGAACAGAATAGTAAAGCAGGCAATCGAATACAATCGGTTACGGAAATACAAATACAAACAGTAAAAACGGTCAAAGTCAGTCTTATCACTACCGGATTGCGGAGCACATTGGAGATTGGGAACTGCGTGCTGCTAACTTGAGCACTAAGTGGAGAATTCTCTGTTTTCATCAGCGCGTTTAAATTTATACCCAAAATTACGAAAACAGTGACGTGGAATCTGCGCGATGCGCGAAGTTGTCAGCTACTGTCTGTGGCACACGTTTTTTAAGATAGCTTGGCGTATCGCACTTAAACAAATTCCCTGAGTTAATTCATATAAACAAATGTTTATATAAGATTCTGATGCTGGGAATCGCTTTCTCATAATTTTAAACCTATATTTCCGAAAAGAAATAATTTAAAACTGCTATGTAATACTTTTAAAATAAATCAACTAATAACTTATCCGGTAAATTATTACAACAAATAGAAACATATATCTTTACCATTAAGAAGTGCTTTCAACTCGGTTTAAAAGTAAACTGAATTAAATTAAATTATTTTCCTCTTACCTGGTTAAGTATAAACACAATAACTGACTTGTCACTAGGATAATAAAATAAACTAGGATTACCCTGAAAAGAAACCGGTTTGAAACAATTATGTTTGAGAAATAATTGTTATTGCAAATGCTAGGACTGGAACAATAACTTCGTTACAACCATAAATGTTGCCTTTTTCGTACACTGGCATCGTTGTTTTTTGGGATAGATAGGATACAGAGAGAAGTTGAAAAATTTGAGATTTTTAGTTGTTACCCTAGAATAAACTGGTCTGCCAACCTCATCGTTATTCATATTGTTGTCTTTTGTGTTTAATAGCAATAAAAAAAAGTGTTGAGAAGTATATTCGGAAACTGTAAAATCTCTTCTTTCATGGCTGAAGTCATCATTTACTAGAGCGTCAAATTTAATCCCAGTAGAAGTTTCATATCTTTCCCCAATTATTTTCACTTGTCTGATTTTCTCTTTGTTATTTTGTTTGGTTCTTTCACTAGCCATTTGTTTCGCTTTTTATTTGAATTTGTCTATATTTTCTTGTACACCTTAACGGTAAGTCATTCTTAGTTTCATATTCATTACTATTATTCTCTTTATCTGTATTCTTCATAACTTCAGTTGCTTCTACTTCATTATGTTCGGCCTTTACTACTTTCTTGTACTTCGTCTTCATCTAAATTGTTTTTTCCTACCTTCATTGTCAACTTCCGATATCCCGACTGTCTATTTTACCTTCTCATTCACCTTTAAAGCCTTCATTTTATGTCTAAACGGTCTAAGTCAAACATATCAACTTCTAATAATTTTAGTATTTGTCATCATCTTCCATAGCTTTGATTTACCGATTTTCACAAAAAAATATGTAAAGAATACAGTTTTGCATCAAATCTTAAAAATCGAGGTTCGGTTTTTGACCAAAAAAATTTCGTCAGTGAGACCCCATGTCCATCCTATTGGACAAACTAAAAATAGGGTTGATATACAAAAATTAAAGTGCCCCGATCGCAACCTGAGCTATAATTATGTTAATTAATCATTGTTAATTACTCTCAAGTAGTTAAAAGTTATTTAATTTACCACAGATAATTTAAAATCAGTATTTACTGTCGAGAGTATTTTTTTTGCAGAAATTACAAATAGACTGAAATATGTGTAATGTTTGCAAACTTTCTTTTAAAATATAAAATTCTGTCAAACTGTCAATTTGGTTCAGAAACAATATGTCCACAGAAAATGCTGCTCAATATCTGATATACGAGTATTATTTGGTAAACACGTGAACAAAATAAGTAAAAATAATGTCCTTAGAAAACAAAAGCTTTTAACACTTAATTATAAAATTCTATTAGAAAGACTAGAAATATTAGGCATACTAGATATAGCCTTGAACATACTTAAGGATTATTTATGTAACAGAATTCAGAGAGTAAACATGAACAACTCATATACTGACACATTAGCTGAGACCATGGGTGTTCCGCAAGGAACTGTACTGGGTCCAATTTTGTTTTTACTCTACATCAATTACATCACAAACTAATATTGAAAATAGAACACTAGGAAGGACTCGCTAGTTTTTTACTGATACATACACAGATTTAGACTGTGAAAATTAATTTAACCGTTATGCGTTTTACGACCTCACGATCAATTGCGGATTAAAGGCTTACAGAGAAAGAATACTAATAATAGAGAACTGTGTGCCGTCGAATAAGGTATCTCGGGCTCTTTTCTTATCGTCCCCATATGGTACTATCTTTCACTGTTGATCACCGATGCCAACAACTGCAGTAGTGCAGAGAATGATTACAATGAAAGGAGGAACGGAATGAAGTTGTTTTAGTGATGAGTCCCGCTTTTATTTGGTTCCTCATGATGGTCGGGCACGGGTGGAATGATGACATGGAAAAAGACGTGAGCCTCAATTTTCTGTAGCAAAACACGAGCATTGAATTGTGGAAGTTATGGCTTGAGGAGCCATTAAATCAATATTCAATGGCTACCTACTACCTACCGACTACCATTAGTAGGTCACCTCTAGTATTCATTAGAGTAACATGACTGCCTATCTTTATATCCGAAATATATGTTTTGTAACCTCAACTATTGTTTTTGTATTTAATTTAATGAGAAATAAAGAAAAAAATTTTTTTTCGAATTATCCGATGTCTGACAGTCCTCCCGTGGCCTCCGACGCCTCACGGGAGTCGCGCCGGCACATTAACTACAGCCAGTTCCCATTTCCCGCAGGGTTAATGACTGTGGATACCAGAATCATGTGCCCTAAGCAGACGGAGAGAACCCAGAATGACCGCGCGGTGTTCTGTTGCATGATACTTAGGGCATCATGTAACCGCGCCATGTATTCCCTGCGTTCAGGTTCGCTGCTCTCGTAGACGGTTAACAAGTTATCCCTTAGTTCCCTCGTCCACGCAAAGCTTCCGTGCACATTGCCTGGTTCTTCAACATCCGGTGAGTCCCCTCCCACTTGTCTCTGACCCCCATCCGATTGGGGTCGGTCGTGAGGGGACCTTCTTCTGAAGTTGTATGGAACCAGAAGTGAAATAGATACTAGGTGGTTAGTCTTTTGTCTAAAATAACTACGAGTAAAATATATAACATTATGAAATTAATAAATAGTCCAAATTTAATTCATGTAACTTAAGATGTTTCGAGTTTATTGGCATATAACAACTATGTTATACTTACGCCCTTTAAGGGGTTATAGCTCCCTTATGAACTAATTTAAGGCAAATGTTTGTATATGAAACAACATATTTCTTTTAGTTCCATCACACCCTTGAATGAAGGTTAAATACTTTATGGGACATCCTGTATAGTGATAAAGTATTGATGTATTGAGAATAATCAAATTTCAGATTATAAATGGACGTTCTGAGATCCGAAAATATTATTATCGAATTATTCGAATCGGCATGCCGTCTGTGTGGGTACGTTCTGTGAGTCTGTAAGTCTGTGACTCTGTGTGTAGCTGGTCATTGTTTTGCTATTATTTTCGCAAACATATCTCAACTTAGATATCTGAAATATTACATATACTATCTGGGCTGTTCAGGGAAAAACCCTATTGAATATTGCACCAGGGAATTTCATCAAACCAAAAAATGTTTTAAATAAAAATTGTTCAGAAAGAGGAAATATGCCGAAAAGAATATTTCTCGTCAGAATCATCGTTATTGAGAAAAATTGTCTAAAATTAATAAAAGTAGTCTATCTCCACAGTACTTTCTCATGATATCATCTAATCTGAAATGAGTGAGAAATAAATTATTTTATTTATTTTTACCTCGTTCGTTTCGTTTGACTGGTTTATTTCTTTTGTATCGTTATTCTCATTTATCTCATTTATATCGTTTATATCTTTTATCTTATTTATCTTATTTTCCTATTTATCCCATTAATCTCATTTATCATATTTATTTCGTTTGTCTTATGCATCTCGTTTGTCTTTTCCTCTTGTTTATCTTGTTTGTCTTGTTTATTTTGTTTGTGTTATTTATTTCCTTCAATTATCTCACGTGTTTCTATCTTACCTCACTTATCTCACTTTTCCCTCTTGTCCCATTTGCCTCATTTGTCTCATATTATTTCTCATTTGTGTCATTTGTCATTTTTGTCTTATCTTGTTTATCGTGTTTATCTTGATTATTTTGTTTATCTTATTTATATTATTTTTCGTATTTGTCTTGTTTGTCCTATTTGTCTTATTTATCTTATTTACTGTATATACCTACCTTCTTTATCCTATTTTTCTTCTTTATCTTATTTGTGTAGATTGTTTAATTTATCTCATTAATTTTGTTCATTTTTCAGTAAAATAAATAAAAATTATGTCTTTTATTATTTCTTTCATGTCAAATTAAATATGTGTATGAAAAAATACTATCGACGTCTACCTAGCCGAGACCCATTTTTTAAAGGTTACTTCCTTAATAATTAAATTTTATAATAGAAATAGCAATATAATGACTTAACGCTACATATTATTTAATAATTTTGAAAAGGAAATTGTTTACTATATCGTCACAATTACTACTGTCTTTAATTTAAAATATTTGTTAGTAACGTTACACTGTAGATTTTAAGAATAATAAACAGATCCATGCATTATTCCAGAATATTTTCTTGTTTCAGTTAATTTCAAATAAGTTTGTCGAATATATTTCTGTGCATGATACAACTGAGATAATGAGATGCATTGAAAATTAGAAATGCATGGAATAATAATAAAATTTTCGATTTAGATTAAAATGAAAAACAACTTTCAAAGAATATAATTATATCATATTATTCGTAATGTATATATACATATTTAAAATATTCGCCTAAAATATTCTGACCGATATTGTTACGATTGAAAATCTCATAAATGTGCGTGGTCTTGAGCTCCAACAAATCTTTGTCTGTGATAAAAAGAATATTACTATATTACGATCTTTTCTTTCTCGTATTTATTGGTGTCAAATTGTATATTAATATTTGAAAAAATTTTGAACATTATGAAAATTTCAGACCTATATAATATCTCAAAAATAGTAAGAGATATCAAAATTAACTAACTGACCGGCAAATTTTTTCTCGAAAATTGATCTTGCGAAACAAACTTTTTTCTGTCTAATACGCAAATGCATGAAATCTCCTAATCAGTAATCACTACCATATTTCTAATAATAGTTTTAGAAGTTTGACTAGGCAGGAAAGAAGATCACGATCACCAATAATACCTGTTCACAACAGAATTTATCTGGATGTTGATTAGATACTTCGTGGAATATCCTCGGATTTGAATCTATCCAATAACGAAAATTATAGCGATTGATTGTACCATTTATGAGAAATAGGCATTCATCGGAAAAACAAACGTTTAAAAGGAAGTTCAGATTAATTTTCCGTTCGCTTATCCGCTTACAAAATTGCAAACTCCGACCATTGTCATCTTCATTATGTCCACGGGCGCCCGCAGAAGTATAGTCCAAGACCGAATCTTTTTTTCGATACGTCATGCATTTTCCCAGAACTTAAAATTTATTAGAAAAGTAGGTTTTTTATGTAAAATGTTTACTTCAAAGTCGCTTTTTATTTATTTTTTCTCCAGATGCCTATACTTTTTATAATATCTAATGATAATTTTTCAATAACATAAACAATAGTTCTGATTTACCTACCCTAAATTATTTGAAATAAAAAACTCACCGCGTTTAAGGACTGACTCTGGACCCTTTGGATGATCAGTGTTATTCATTTTTAATTTTTAGTTTTAATTTCTAAATTGAAAGAGTATTTTTCCTTAAATGAAATTTAATAATTTAATTTAATATTAATAATAGTCTACTGATATCCTAAAAGGGGGGCGGCCCCTGACCCCCTTGTGGGCGCCCATAATTGTGTTTTTGGATCGATGAATTATTTTGATCGAATTTTGCCACTAATTCCAATACATAAAAATGATGGTGGAATAAACTAGTCTTGAGTTTATCATAGTTTTTTACGTAACAAGACCAGAACGTAATTCTTTACTGGGTGAGCTGGCAATTTTCAGGGCAAGCGCCAGCAAGCCCCGAGAACCAGTGAGTGAATAAAGACATTTTCTGGGTATGTTACGTACAACATTTTTTCTGCAACCGTTCGTGCTAGTTTTAAAAAACTTAATTTTAACAAAATTCATAAAGTACTTCCAGAGAATATTGGATTAATCATTTTTAATTGTTATCATATACTATATCAACCGAAAATGACATAAGGGATCAGTAAAGACTTTACTGACCCCTTATATCACTTTACCGGCTAAACCAGTAAATAAATGCATTCATTAATAAACACAAAACACTTGATATTTCTTGATTTGGTGTACACTTTAGACAAAGTGTCGCATAAAATTTTAATTGCTATGGCTCGGACCAAGGTATCGATTCTCAGTGACGGCTTTTATACATAATACTATATTGTAAACACCCATTGAAACATTCCCAAACAATAGAGAAACAGAAATTTATGGAACATAATAAAGTGAATTTAATTTCACTTTAAAATGTTAATACCTAAACTAGTTTTATGCACGACTGGTCTTAATTGGTCACTTATATTTATTTGAGGATTTAAAGTATTACTTTACGGCCCAATTAGAGCTTTTGCTCTATTTTCCATACAACACGACCTCTGAGGCACAAGTCAAACGTTACAGCCTCTGCCGCTTCGGTAATGTCTGGTGGAGCATAGAAAAATAAATTTCCATCCTCTTCCTTTTCCAGTTCAATTGAAAAACACAAAACACTTTGACAAAACGATTTTAGAACTCTGAGAACGATTAATGCCACAACATTACAATATGGCCACCTTTATTAAAGATGTTGCTTAGTTATTTGCATTTATTTTTAATTCAAATTCAAAATCAAATTCGTACCAATCAGTGTGTCAGTACGATTTTTATTTTTATGGAATATCAAAATTTAACATATTGACAATTCTTGTGGAATATTTACAAGATAGCCGACATATATTTACCGTATAATGTATTAGTTAAGAATGGTCGTACATAAAATTTTGTATACACCTCGGGCACAACCAAGGTTTATAACCCTTATCATGTTAGAGCCCTCGACTAACGCCTCAATCTTTAATTTTTACGCCGCGGGTCATAAACGCTTCTTCATGTCCTTGGTGCATAATTAACTATTATAATGGGTTAATAAATATAAAATATAGAAGTTTTGAAGTATGGCACTGTGTTATAATTTGTATTACCATTGTTTATATATGTATATTGAATAACCGTAGCTTTTCTGTGGGAATAATATTAAAGCTAAAAAAAAAAAAAAAAAACGAATAAGATAAAAATATAGTACTAATAGTAGTTTTATAATTTTCGACAAAATATACTGTAAAATATGAAAATGTAAATGTCTGTACCTTTGAGTCATAACGGGTTTTCAAATTTCTCAAAATGAGTTTGTTGGTTTAAATCGCTTGTTATTGAAAGCTCCACCGTCCATTATAGTCCAATAGGGTCTTATTATGTGGAAGCAGATATAATTTAATTTATTATGGCTACAATGAAATTATGGTTTAATTTCAAAAGAAATCTTCTAGTTGCATTTGCTGAGAACTTAGTTTTGGGACTTAATCCGTTATAGCTTCCGAGTACTATCAGTGCTTCCTTTATATGATGTAAATGCATGTTTACAAAAAGTGCAATAGCAGACAGAAAAATATTGCGCGAATTTCATATTTTGACCTTGTGGGTTAATTTTTTCATTAACATATATAAAGCTTATTTTATTGTAATTTTTGGTTGAAAAAAAGGCTTAGATTAATCGATCCGAAACGTCCCTGACAAATATATAAAAAAAGAAACGTTTTCAAATATTATTTACTATTACATTATCGATTTGAATTATATCAGTCTTATTATTACATTAGAAATAAATTACACTAACCCCTGGTATTATCAACATTTGAAAGAGACCTTTAAGTTGAATGGAGTTTTAGTGACAAGAAAATGTATTACCAGCAATTTCAGCAAAATTTAAATCGAGATATAAATACGATATCCATTCAATCTAACTACAATTTGCTAACTAATAATTATATTTTGTTTATAATAATTTTTTGTTGTCACTAAAACTCACTTTAAGTTAAAGGCCTCTTTAAAGTGTAGATTTCAAATAAAGTTGTATTTAAGTTAAATGTAAAGTAAACACAATGGATTCTTGGACCCAAATGCCAAAATTTGCCATCGATAGTGAATTTTGAGGAGACTGCAAAGTGTTCAGTTTAATTTGTTGCGAAGGGATAATTTATGCAGAGATGTACATTTTGAACAGCTATTATGATTAAATTTCATTCTCATTTTTCACCTAAAATGTTGATGGATTTATCCGATATTTGACATATCTGTCTAAAACAAGACAGATATCTAAATTTTGCAAGTATTGTTACGAATATGTACCAATCGGATGATGCCCAAATAAATTAAATGGTAGATTTGTGTAGGGTTGCTAGTATTTTGGTATCAATGCGAAAGCACCAAGTATATGCATGTGACGTTTATAATAAAGTACTTCTCGCCAACTTTCATTTAGATGGAAAAAGTCGTTTTGGAGGAATTTTAAGTTTCTTTCCAATTTCAACCTCTGACGCCTAAACGAAAGTAAGTTGGGTTAAATCAAATTATCTTGATCCCAAGAATGTAAGTTCGTTTTATGAACCGTTATTCTGACAGACTATGTAGATTGAAATCATAGAGCGAGCAGAATATCAGTTACTAACAAAGGCAATGTAACAGCAAATCGTAATCGTAATGGTAATCGTGGGGTAGACTGACGCCCAGCAAGTAGGCCGCAGACGGGCCCTTACTGCCAACCTCCAGGTATCACCAGTCATGTATTTGTTGGTCCTCGTCTAATCTTTCCGATCTTCTAATGAATGTCAGGGTGTCATTCAGTGCGAGGAGCTCATCTCCTCCCTTAGAAGCGCCTTATTACCGATAGTGCCATGCGTTAGGTGTCCGAACACCTCACACTGCCCCAGGAAGTAGTAAGATGTTTTTTCATTACTTCCGCATCTGGGACGGGGTCATCCTCAACATTTATCAATGATAAATGTCTGCTAAATCTGCAGTGGCTTGTCAGAACTCCGATTAAATGGTTCGGAGTATTTCGTCTTCAGTTCAGTAACCAGGCCAGTATTAATTTTTCGGCCTCGTGACAAAATCTCGAATTTGTTTACAGGCCTTGTTGATCCTCCAGTGCTTCCTTAGTGTCTCATGGGCGCACTGATTGAGAGTCATCGTGACCTGTCTTCTTGTGACACCCAATACTCAGACCCGAGAGACAGGGCTCCTAGGCTTCAAGTCTAGCTAATTCATCGGTCTTCTCGCTGCCTAGAATGTAATAACAAGTCTGTTGTCACATGGCTTTTCTCATACACATATCATTTCTAGACATTTTGGACTATACAATTTTTAAGCTACTCAAAATCTGTTGTGGATATGCTCGTAAAATGTTCATACTGCCCATTAATTTCTTGACATTTTAATTCAATATTCAAATTTATGCTAACACTGATGTAATTTTCCACGAAACACCAAAACCCTGTATGCAGCACTCGACGCGCTTTTTGCCAACTAATTTGGCATTATCTGGAACCTTATGCTAAGAATGTATCCTATTTATATCTATTGTCACGATTTGATGAATGGTGACCCACTAATCAATAAAGCGGGCTATTTGGGATAGGCCCTCTGTGACTATTCATACTATTTTTATACTTTGTCATTTCCAAGCTTTCAAATACATCCAGCTCTCCAGTAGTTGTTACATTCCTAATTAATCTTAACTTGCTAATATCTGTTTTATGACTACTGTCAAACGCATGTTGGGCAACACTAGACTTATCTGTTCTACCATATTTGAGATGGGCCATATGCCCTTTGAATCTAGTTTGAATTGATAATCTAGTTCGTCCAACATAATTTTGATTACAGTCCTTAGAGCTAATTTCGTAAATTCCCGACATTTCGTTTGTTTCAGTTTTGTCTTTTGGATTGTCTAAAAGTTGTTGTAGTTAGTTTCTCGATGAATGAACCACTTTCATACCTATATTTTTAAAAATCTTACAAACACCTCGGGTGAATCGAGGGGCGAATAGAATCGATACAAATTTCAGATTTTCTCATTCATTTTGAAAGGTCTAGAAATTTCGAGGCGACTCTTTAAATTTTCGTTTCCTAATTATTTTATCAGTTAAACTTATAGAATATCCATTATTCGCAACTATATCCTTAATCAGCGCCTTTTCTTTTTCAAACCTCTACTCATTGATAGGGAAGCTTCATAGACGATGGACTAGAAAATTAAAACTCGCCATTTTGTGTTGAACATAATGGTGAGAGTTCTTAGGAATATATGTCAGAGTACTGGTATCTTTTCTGTCTCTGTCAAATTCTAAGGTATTTTCAATATTTCTAATTATAAATACATCTAAAAATTGCAGTTGTCCAGAGTTTTCAATTTCATGTATAAATTTAACTGACGCGAAACGACTGTTTAATTTAGAAACAAAGTTGTCAATATCAGCGAATTTTGTAACAAACACTGCAATATCATCCACATATCTAAGCCAAACCCTAGGGAAATTCTTGAACTCTTCTCTTGCTTTCGTCTCGAATCTGTTCATGAAGAGACTGGCAATGAATGGTGACTAAAAGTAGCCCATTGCTGTTGCTTCATGTTCGAAGAAATTATCGTTAAATCGAAAGCAATTTTGTTTTATGTAAAGTTTAGTGAGTTGAGGATATTCTTTTACTACGTCTTGACTGAGATTGTTTAATTCGAGTAGATCCTTAAGGTAGTCCAAGGTCTGTGGTATCGGAAGACTTGGAAACAATGAACAAAGGTCAAAAGAGATCAAAATTTCACCTTCTGTCAACTGAATGTTTTTTCACCTTATTAACGAAATCATTAGAATTAATCACAGAGAAACTAGGTGGTGCAATAGGAAAATTTTCGAACTCCTCTGTTAACCATTTTGATAGGTGGCGATCCGATTGTTGAAACAAGAGGATGTTCCGACTTTCCTGATTTATATATCTAAGGCAAGCAGTACAATCAAGGTACTGTTGGGTTAGATACATGCAACCTCTTATTTAAAACTAGAGATATAAGGTTTATTGCAGAATTTAAGTACATTTCTTACTTCAGTAATCATTTTTGGTAATGGATTTCTAGAAAGTTTTTTATAAAGACCATTACTAATCAGATTGTCTACCCTTTCATAATAGTTCTCTTTATCTAAAATAACAACCTTATTGCCCTTATCAGCTTTTTTAAGTAAAAACAGTTTTTTTCACGCAACCGTTTGATAATTTTTTTGTCTTTTATAAATTTTGGGTTTCTGTTTACTTTAGTGACAATATTTGTCGAGATTTGATTTATGCAAGCTTCTTTGACCCTTTAGACGAGTCAGGAAGGTATTGAATTGAACTTTCAACACTTGCAGCAATCTAAAATGCCTTGTGCTATCATATTTAGTATTTTTGTATATAGGAATGTTCGCCATTATCTTCTATACTTCCTTCTTCTTTCGCGTAGTCAATGTAAATGTGTGCCAGTTATTGTCCATTATTGTTATTCATCGTTTCGAATCTGTATTTAACAACCATTGTTTTAGGACTGATGACATATTTATATTATATCATAATGTTCACGACGCGACAATGGTAGGTTCGGTCAAAATTTTACTGTAATTTCTTACAGGTAATATTACCTCACGCTTGCAACGAGGTTGCGTTATAAGGTTTTGTTGTAAGTGTATATAAAGCTTAAAGATTAACTCGAACACTGCTTTTAGGATATTCGCCGCGGTATGCGAATTTTCCATTGCGCCTACGTTCAACCGTTACAATTGTGCAGCATTTACACAAAGATGGTTATCATTACTAAAAAAGGCCATAAAACCGCCTCCATTTTATATACATAGAGAATTTTTTTGGTTATGTAAATTGTAGTGTAAATTCTTCTTATAAAATTAACCATTCGTCGGATAAATGCAAGAATCCTGCGTTGGGTTACCACACTGGAGAGATTTTTACTAAGAATGAATATTCACTCTAAAACAGAGAGAGAAGCTTTTCAGATTCCTAAATCTTTCCGAGAATTTTTCGAAAATTTTTTTCCATTCTTCCTAATTTACATGCACCTTTGACGCCGATGAATCCTATATTTAACTGTTGTAATTGAATGACACTTCTCATAACGTATTAACACTTTGCCAATTGGTCAAATATTGAATCAGTATTTTATTATTGTTTATAAATTATAACTGCAATTATAGTTTATATAAACAGTACACATTATCTGTGCGGGAATAGGAACATAGTAAATTTCAACAAATTAAAACAAAATAAGAGTAACTATAAATCGCATAGTGTCCTATAAAGTATACGTACCTACACCATTTGCCATATAAATTTGTAGTTAGGATGCGATAATATTGTAACGAAGGCTGTTGTAATACTGTTGAGCTTAAGCATGACATTAAAAAAAGGTCAGGGCCTTGGCAACATCGAGTTAAATTGCGTGGCCATAAAATGAAATTTCACAAAGCTCATAAAAATATAATACACTTTTAATACACAAGTGGCTTATAAAATAAACATTTCCGACGACTAAGAACGGTTGAATGCTGAATTAAACTTCTTTTTTGATTTGAATCACTTGTTACAGGTTATTCTTTGATATGTACGTAGAATCCGTCAAATTTAAAATTGCATTATTTTACCGTTGGAAACAACTAATTATAAAGAGTGTTTGTTGCAATTAATTTGTTAACCTGATTTAAAAGGTACTATTTTTGTTTATTTCTGATATGAATTTATTTTCAAAAGTTGTTTATATTTTGTAAAAAAAGTTCTTCGGTTATAATATAGGATGTGAAGGATCTGCACAAAAAGCTACAACAGATTCCCGAGACCATAATAAAAGTATTGAACCCATTTTACCTCTATGTGCCATAGTATAATATAAAATAAAAAACATCTGTCGCCAGCGAATATATATATATATATATATATATATATATATATATATATATATATATATATATATATATATATATATATATATATATATATATATATATATATATATATATATATATATATATATATATATATATATATATATATATATATATATATATATATATATATATATATATATATATATATATATATATATATATATATATATATATATATATATATATATATATATATATATATATAGGGTGTCTCACCAGGAACTGCATCGATATAGAGAAAAGTACTCACGAGAAAATTTTGAAAATTTAGGTAGCTACTAACGACAGACAGTGTGGCCAATCCAACTAAAATAATTACAAGCATCTGGCACTCCGGTTATACTGGAAGTCGATACAAACTTACTTAATTTAAATGGAACGCCCCATATATTCAGAGTTTTCGAAACGAGCATAAAATTCAGTCAAAAACATGGTAGGATATCCTATACCTAAACCCAGCTGTTTCAGAGATATTTGACATTTAAAAAAAATTGTTGACAATAACCTTTATAACTTTCTTCATGTAAAAGATACTCATTTGCTTTTTGCCATGCAGAAAAAACATAAGGTGAGCTACGCTCTACAGTTTAAAGAAATTTAATAATAGTATACCAAGTGTTCCATTTTTGACATTACATTTTGTAAACTTCAAACCGCGAGAATTTGCTTAAGTCAAATTGAACACCTTGGATTTTGTTACATCGAGTTATGTATAATTAAATTCCTTTTTTTTCTGATATAGGCATTGTGCGGATTTAAATTACAACTTTTTGAAGTTTTGCGATTTTCTTAGAAATAGTAAAAATTTTATCAAATTAGCCATGATTAGAAACAATCAGTAATTTCAGTCATTCTCTTATGTCAAAAAAATGCCATCGTGTTTAAATTACACCCACGAAGACTTTTTAAATTTGTCTATTATTTATGGAGAATATGATAAAGTAATATCAAGAACTTGTAGTACATTTGCTACTCGATATCCACAAAAAACGGAAACCGTCACCAAACACTGTAAAACGCATACTGGATAATTTTAAAAACTATGGCTCTGACAAGGCAAGAATTCAAAAGCGGAAGCCTATTTTTGATGAAGAAAACGTAGAAATAGCAATTCTGGGATATTTTCATGCATTTTCAACGATGTCATTAAGAAAAGCTGCTCTGGAATCGGGAGGGTTATAAAGATTTCTTCTTCTGCTAATATGTACAGTTTTTTTTTTTTTTGAAAAACATCTAAATATTTTACAAAATTTAATAACTATTTAGAAAATTTACTACTCGCCGAACATAGAAACATTTTCTATCAGCACGACGGTGCTCCCCCACATAACGCATATTTGATAAATAATTTTTTACAAGACTTTTTACTCACAATGGATCGTCAATAATGGACCTTTCCTATGGCCTCCTCGTTCGCCCGATTTATCAATTTTAGATTATTTTATTTGGGGAACTATTAAAAAATAAAGTTTATGAGAGCCCATGAACAACTATTGAAGATTGTATGCAGAGAGTAAGAAATGCATTTCGAAACTTATCATAGGATTTATTGGAAGAGCTACCCATGAAGAACTAATCCGAAGGTGCGAAAAATTGTAGAGATTCAAGGGGGGAATTTTGAACAATTATTAAATTAAAATGAAATCATGTTTTAGTTGATTTTATTTTAGCTACTTTAGTTTATGCAAAGCGTCTTCAATCCAATTAATAGACATAATATAGTGTTTAGTGTTAGTTTCCGTTTTTGTGGATATCTAGTAATAAATATACTACAAGTTCTTGATATTACTTTATCACATTCAATAAGCATTAATAGTAAATTAAACATAAACTGTGTTGTCGAAGGCACGCCATTTTTTTTTATTTTTATGGTTTACACTATTTACGTGAAGTCCACAATCACGCTTATCCCAGCACATCAAATCTTTCTCGCACACTTTACAAATTATTTTAGTACCATTATAGAATAAATCCGGGAATTCATCTATGATTTATTCACTTTGTCAGCAAAATGGCCGTTTTCTACCCCAGCGTACGTTTGCCATGCTTTATTATTAAATTAATATCAACAATACAGTACAACAAATAAAATAAAAACAAAAAAAACGATATGCAATACACCCAAGTGACTTAACGTATACATAACTCGAAAGCTAATAATAGACTGGACTGGAGAAAGAGTTTTGCGGTCAAGGTGAATGCCGGCGACATGACATACAGAAACGATTTGCAGCTTTAGACTGATAAGTGTGCATACAACAATTTGGTTCTATAGGCGGCGTTTGACCGCCATCGACACCGCCGCTGCTTCTGTTATGTCTCATATGTATGTAAGACTTAATGCGGCATTTTTACCAGGTATCGAACATACACCTGCAAATCTGTCTTAAACTTATTCTATCAAAGATAGCCAAAAAAGAAAACAATGATTTTATTTTAAATAATATGCAAATTTAGTAGGTCAAATTACAGGTAAATTTGATGGCTGTATTATTTTTTCTACGGCAATGCAAAAAGTAGGCCATTGTTTACTAAATTTCTGTATAAAAGGTGACACTTTATTGCACTACTGCAATAAAAAAAATTACACTCATCTTGAGAGATGGAACTTAATTTAAGGCACTGGATGTCATTATTATTAATGTTTAATTTAACCTGTTATTAATTTACTGCATTTATTTTTCACATTGACATGGTCGTAGAAAAAATGGTGTATGCAAACTCGTGTAAAAAATGTAATTGCACTTGACTGCATTTCATTTAAAGTGATACAATTCTTGTGCTTTAAATTGTTATCAATAAAGCTCAGCATATAGGTATTGATCTTGTCAAAACCAGGGTGGCTATATAGGTTATGTGATAATTGGAACGGTGTATATCGGTGTTTGCTGATATCTCAGTCATTACAGTGAGATATGTGAGGGACAGAATGAGTACCGATATATATCGCTCCAATTATCGTAATTACCTAATAGTCCTAAATTGTGATTTATTTTTAGCGAATTCGATGATAATCAAAGTTGAATAGTCATTTTATTATAAACACTCACTCGAAGAGAACTGGGGGTATTGTGAGATGTAATACTAAATTAACACACAAACATAAGTATTTTTCACTACTAGTTACCTACAAGAATAGTATATTACTAATATCTGTTCCAAATGTTCTGGAATTATCCTTCGGTGCCTTTCGTTGAAAATCCATTTATCTTGTGAGAAGATCAGAAGAAATAATATCACACTCCGCTGATAAATATGTTTTATTTAGTTTCTTTTGCTATATCCAACCATCACTTCTACTAAATTTTAATTTAAATTGCATTGCTTGTCACTATCACTAAAGCCACTCGCACTCTTTTTATTTATTTCTGAGGAAATGTATTAATATGTTTTATATTCGCAAAAAAGTACGCTGTTACAGCTACTGTAATATAATCGTGTACCATGAAATTAATAATAATAATAACATTCTTTATTTGAAATATATACACATATAAATACATATATAAAACAAAAATGGAGAAGATATCGACAAAGTCGTTTTTTAACCCACATTCAAGTACATATAACAAAAATATAGAATTGAAAGATAGTAATCTGCAAGTTTGCATGATACAGAGATATAAACAGTAAAACAATACATATTAAAAGAGAAAATAGAATATTGGATTAGGATGTTTGACTTGAGAGAAGTTTGTTCTTATACTGATTTTGAGGATTTGAGTACATTGTGATATTTATTAAGAAGGGATGGTGCAACATATGACATAGGACATTGGAATTTTTTAGTTTTATGCTTTGGTACAGAGTATCTATCTACATATCTTAAGTTAACATCATGCACGTTGGACCTAAGTTCAAAAAGCTCTAATAAATATATTGGAGAATTATTGATAATAACTATGTATAGAAGTGAATCAGCCATACAGTAGAGTAAACCTAGGCTCGACTTTTAAAATATCATGTGTTGAAATGTGATGTTATATAGTACCTTCTGTCTAAATCTTAACAAAATCTTAGACAAGGACTTTGAACAATCTGTATTTTGTTTTTAAATTGTTGAGTTAAAAAATTGTAATACACTACTTGCGTAATCAAAATGACTTAAGATTAAAGAATTAATTAATGTCCATTTTGTTTCACTGGGCAAAATATATTTGTATTTGTAAAGATACTTAATTTTAGAGTATGTTAAATTGCATTTCGTTGTTTACATGATTTTCATCAAAGATAACACCGAGGTTTTTTGCACTACCAGTAACGCTTATTCTATTTCTATTTAGGATTATGTCATACTTTAAGTTAGACAAAGTTTTAGCACATGAGATATTACTGCCCACGCATAGGGCCATTGTTTTAGAGGGATTGATTACCATACCGTTTTTTTTTTTTTTGAATGGTTATATAGAAATTAAGTTTTCATTTAATTCTTTTACAGCGCCTTTAGGTGATTCCGTATCACATGATTTTAAAAGTTGAACATCGTCTGCATACATATGCATTTTGCAGTCAATAGTTAACACTGTAGATAAGTCACTTGTATAAACGGTGAAAAGTAAAGAACCAATAATACTTCCTTGAGGCATTCCTTTTTTTGCTTGATAATTCATTTGAAAATATATCATTCAGTTTCCATGCTATTGCTGAAGAATGAATTTTGTAATATTTCAGCATAGCAATAAGTAATTGGTGATTATTTACATCAAATGTCTTGCTGTAGTCAATAAGTACTAAAATGTTGTTTTAGATTCATCAATATCATGAACAAGGTAATTGGTGACTTTTATAAGTGCTGTTGTGGTGCTATGATCTTTACGAAAACCAGATTCAATTGTTGGCAAAATGTCGTTACTTGTAACGTGATTAATAAGTCTACTACTGAAAATGTTTTCCAAAACTTTTGATAATGGAGGTAGAATACTAATTTGTTTAAAATATTTTAATTCAGTAGCAAGAGATACTTTAGGTAATGGTATTATAACTGATTTTTTTTCATAAGTTAGGAATTGTAGAAGACTGAAATAAGTATTAATTATGTGAGTTATTGCTTGTTTACAATAAGGAAATACATACTGTGATAATTACAGTTCTAAGATATCGGGAATCCATAAATTTATTGTATAGCCTGTGAAGGTTTACAATGACACATTCTAAAAAGATCGATTGGCTCTACAATTTCGCGCTATTGTTATATAATACAAGGTATGACATGTAACGGTCCAAATTTCCTCCGGTTTGCGTACGACGTCACCTTATGAATAACCTTTAAACTCTAGCCGCGAATTAAATAACAAAACTCTAACTTGGTTTTAAAAAAAATATATTTCATTTTATAAAACACAAGTTGAAAATGAGCACAAACAAACTAGAAGCATTTCATGATGAGTGTAGCAAGTGCTGATACAAACAATATGCATTTATTACAACAATATTACTCGCGTTGTTGAATCTAGTATCAGTTTATATTAGTTAGGAACTCTGTTTTTTTGGTTCTTATTGATATATGCGTTCACTGCTTATAAAATATTGAACTTTCAACAGAACTTTGTCTGCAATAACCTGGCAAATTTTGTCCGAGGCGTATTCGGTTAATCTCCCCCGGCTATGTTTAGGTAAGCTTAAAGTGTTCACTTATTTGTTAGTTATTTGCCAAAATTAATGGAAAGCTAAATTTTCAACGAGTAGAACTACTCGTCCTGATAAAAGGGTAACTTAATTGAACACGCCCTGGCAATCCTCGCAACGTGAAGTCACGCTTACCTGCATGATATCTTTATTTGTATATTTATTTGTGTCATGATTATGCAATGCACTGATTACCTGTGCCCTGTGCATGCGGTCTTCCCCCTCACGTTATTCTCCCCATCTTGATACCTACATAAATTCCCAGATTTGGAAAAGAATTTATGTCATTATTTAATATAGCCCGTTTTCCGGTAAAATTAGTTTACGTATTAACATTTAAAACGAAATAAAATTCACTATCATGTTGTATAAATTTCTGAATTTCTGTTGTTTGGGAATGTTTCCATAGGTATTTCCAATATAATATTATGTCTGCATAAAAGCCGTCTCTGGGAACCGATACCTCCGGCCGAGCACTAGTTATCAGCTGTAGAAAAAGAGCGATTTATAGATTTATGTTGGATACCTTGTTAAAATGCCGCATGCCCTCTTAAATTAAAAGCCTTCAAAATTATTTTCTTGGTTTAATAAATTATATATCGATACCATAATTGATGTCGATGTTAAAAAAATCATATTTTTGTGTACTTGGTGACACAATATACTATATAATAAAATGTATAAATATGATACTAAAATAAGATTTATATAAATCAATACCTGCCATGTGAAAACATTAATTACAAAACATTTCTTTCAATTAACGAGATGATTAAATTTTGCCTGTAACGGTATAGCTTGTAGAATTAACAATTGCTGGAATTAAGTAAATATTTGCTTTAAGTTATCTACACTGCACATTATAATTATACTAACATTCCCAGGGTAACAGTCTGTAGTACAGAATATGTGACTGTAGTGTTGATACACAAATTCCAAGAGTAATGTTAGCAATTACATTTACACATCAAGAACTTCTCAGACATTCTAATGACTGATACAATTGAACACGCTGGTAGATTAACTAATGACATGATTGATTGATTGTGAATTGTTTTAAAATATATCTAGGCATATACAGAGTGTTGTAAATAGTGAAGGAATAAGGATTTTTCTTTAAATCTCTGAAAGGACTGAAGAGGAAATTTGATTTTTTTGCTAATTACTAACTATAAATGAAATCTGGGTTTGTGTGACATTTTTACTCAGTAACGTAGATACAAGCAAACTATAGCAAATATAACTGCATTTCGAGAAAAGCACTGGTAAAATGAAAATCCTTTCATAAACAACGTTATGATTTAGACGAAATTATTTTTGACGTGTTGTATCCAAATATTTTTTTAGCGGTAAAACCATAAATAAATAAATGAAAAATACAGTCGTATTACTGTTGCTTTGATCGACGTGGTCGAGGATTTTAAGAAATTTATCTTTAACTGCCTCAAACATTGAAATTGGGGACATGTGCTAATAGTACTTTTTTTTCTCATTTTGGACTTGTAGAAAACGTTCTCAAAGTTACCAGAAGTAATCCTGAAATACTCCGTGTGCTTGTGTGTACCTTATATATAGAGCGTACCGAAAATGTGTGAAAATCATAGAAGACCTTTTTGTGAAGGTATTTTTATTCATCCTGTCTTCTTTAAGGTATGAAATAAATCATCCTTTATGATTTTCAAAAAAACTTTGTAACTTCTAAATATTTGAACAAAAAATGATTTCACTAGGGAGACTGAATCTTTATTTTTGTAGACTTATTAAATATTTTTATTAAACTTTAATTTTATTAATTGAAATTCAAATTCAAATTTATAAGTATTCAATTATACATACATTACAGAGGAAAAAAAATTGTAGACAAAAAAAATAGTACAAAAATGAGGATATATGCATATTCTCATCCTAACACCAACCTGTGATGGTAACGACACCTAAGCACAGAACGGCTTAATTTGTGAGGTTCACCACAGAATTACATAATCGTCAATAATTAGGGGCATATACACATGTATAATATACAGAATCTATTCTATACTCATACAGAATTTATTTACATATTCATACATGCTCTGATACGTACTTACTCGCATGTACATACACCCACGTTTTAAATTTTGCAGTGAATTACTGTTATTATTACTATTTAAATTAAATCAATTTTTCCGAAGATAATTTATAATTAATATAATTTATGTAATTGGAAACTAAGACAGCTGGATTCATTTCATCTATTTAATCATTTAAAAGAGAGCATTTTTAATTTCTTCCCATTTCCCTTCCCGTGAAACCTTAACAACTACCATATCGATATTATTACAGATATAAACTGTATTTAAAATATTTTCGAGGATATTTTGGCTTTCAAGTATAATTTTTTCTATTTCTTTTTTTAAATTTATTTAATTTTTTTATATTTCTTATACTAAGCGGTAAAATATTATATAACTTTGGACCATAGTAGAAAATAAATCGTTATGTATGAGTTTTTTTATAAAATGGTATAGTAAAATGTTTGTTTGCTGTAGATCTAGTTATATAAGCATAACTATTATATGAGCAAACCCGTGCTTTATAATTCCATATTAGAGTTAGAGAAGTGTATGTATGTATTTTATAGTTGTAACGTATTATATAATCTATTTTTATTTAGTATTATTTTTAACGTACTGTTTTGTGTCACTTGTAAATTTTTTATGGCATTCTTAAATAATCCTCCCCATGCAAGAATACAATAACTAATAATGGAGGCAACTAGAGAGTCATAAACAATAAGTACATTTTTTTTTATTTTCAAAGAAAATTTGTAAAGTATCCTTAATTTTTTTTGTGATATATTCAACATGTTCATTCCATCTTAAATGATGATCGACTATAACTCCGAGGTACTTTATTTTGCCAACTGTCTTAATTTGCAGACAAATATTTTTTCTCTGTTCGCAACTTGTTTTATATATCGAGAGATATTCTTTTTGTAGTTGATCATTAACCGATAGTGTAAAAGTTAAATATTTAGGTTTATCCAGATTTAATAAGTTCAAATTTAAATATTGGTAGACTTTGTTTAAATTATTTTCGACGATACAATATACCTTTTCCCAGAAGTCTTCTTCAAAAACAATAGCGGTATCATCGGCATACGATGTGAGGTTACCCTGAACATTTTTTAAATTTGTTATATCATTTATATACATAAGGAAGAGAACTGGACCCAATGCAGTCCTTTGTGGTACGCCCATGGTAACAGTTTGTGACTTACTCAAAATATTTTTAACTTTTACTCTTTGCATTCTGTTTGTGAGATCCAAAAACATCCAAAGCAAGACTACGCACACCAATATTTTCCAGTTTTTCTACTAGGATATAATGTGATACTGTGTCAAAGGCTTTAGCTAAACCTAGAAAAACTGCCAAGCATTTATTACTTGAATCCAAATTGGAAATTGTTTTCCTGATTAAATCTAGGACCGCATGTTCAGTGCTTTTGTTTTTTCTAAAGCTGAATTGTTTATCCATATTCACATGTCACATATCTATCAAAAATACCTATTAATCTGTTTTTAAAACACTGTTCGAATATTTTTGCAAAATTATTTATGACTTATGATTGACATAGGCCTATAAGTACTCACACCCTTTTTATCACCTGATTTGTAATTGGTGTAACTATAGATTCTTTTCACTGATCAAGTAAAGTACCTGTTGTGAATGAGAGGTTAATTAGGTGTATCAAAACTTTTGTAATATCCTGATGAATATGTTTTATTAGTTTACTTTATACACCATCTGGAACTGCAGCAAATTTATTCTTTGGTTACAGATGGTCAAAATAATTTATTTTTTCTGTAGTTGGATGAAGAAATAAATTATTATGTATAATTTTGCCCTCAAAAATAGTTTCCGGAGTGTCTGTATTTTTTTTCTAGTTTTGTTGCCATTTAATTTCATATTTATAAAATAAGTATTTATGTAATTAGCTTTAGATTTTTTATCACTTATTTGTTTTCCATTTACATCATTTGCATGAATATTATTTGAGTTTTCGTATACTATTACTGTTAGTTGCTCTGTTTATGGTTATCCAGATTTTCGTGTAATTTCTATTACCCTCAGTTCTTTCCAATAATAATCAATTTGTATTTTTCTTAATAAATTACTTAAAGTGTTCATTGTATATATCAACATTGCACGTACTAAGGCAAGAAATTAGCCCCATATGTTTAATAGTGGTGAGAGGTATGAAACTTCTCGTATGGTCTAAATGCTACTATCCGACCGACATCATAGATGTTTCTGTTTCGGATAGCGACTTGTACAGTAAGTACCGAGAGCCGATATTGGCTCTCGGTACATGGTTTGAAGGTATAATCCAATGCAGGTCGAGGTATTTGCCCGCTGAGTAGTTGTTTCCTTTAAATCATATTAAATAACAGTAGTTAGTTTAGTCCACCTGGGCTAGAGGTCGCCGCTCTCGGTACTTGCTGGACAAGTCGCTATCCGAAACAGAGACATCTATGATGTCGGTCGGATAGTAGCATTTAGACCATACGAGAAGTTTCATACCTCTCACCACTATTCAATTTACCTTAGTTAGTATATGACTAGCAGATTGGCCACTATCATTTGTCTGTTCCATAACCTATGGCATACTGCGGAGAACAAATAAGTTCGAAACCGGTCTATGTCTGGTTAGGAATTGACAAATGATATTGGCTATCGATCTATCATGGTTTGAAGGTATAATCCAATGCAGGTCGGGGTATTTGCCCGCTGTGTAGTTGTTTCCTTCAAATCATATTAAATAACTATATGTTTAACTTAAATTTAGGGGCTTCCTTCTGCAAAAAGTAATATTTATATTAAATGCCAACACGGGGAATTTATTAATCGTTAATCGGGATTTAAATGTAATTTTCAATATTCTACTATACTTTCATTGCAAAACTAACCAACTAGAAACACTCTGGATCTGAAGTAGACACGATTTTGAGAAAAACACGTCGACGGTTTTTCAGGAGGGAAGTTCGAAACCACTGCATTTGAATTTTTTGTTCCATCCCTTCATCACCAGCCACCACAAATTTGAAATTTCAAAAGGCACCCGCTATCTTCTGAAACATCAGTTTAAAGGGCATAAAAAGTCCTGTCTTTCTACGAAACAAAATTAAATCGGTTTATCCGTTTTTGAAATGAATCATAATAACAATATTACCCACATTTAAGTACACAAAAAATTGTTTTATATGTTCAAAATGTGACCCTTCCTTGATAGAAAATTCAATGTTTTGTGATTAAAAGTAAATTGTATAGTTTTTAAGCAAAATTTGTGGTGAAATTTATTTTGAGAGAGATTCTGAGAACAAAACACAGCAAAAGAAATCAGTTGCTTGCTCGTAACATTTGAACCTAAGTTTGTTAATATTTGTTTGTCAGTGTTAATAGGACGAAAAATAGTTTTCAAAAATGGTTTATACTACTCAGAGAGAAACGAAATTATCTTTATTTCTGCAAATCATTACGCTCGTAGGATGGCTCGTTTTAAACAAAGACCGCCAGTGTGTATATAATCGATTTATTTCGAAAATTTCAAGAAACTGGTTCAGCGTGTAATAAAAATAACGAAACAGCACAGGTCGAGGTTCTTGGTAATTACGCTATGGATCCCAAGCATCTGTATTCCTAAAGCATCAAAGTAAACCCACGTTTCTGTTGGTTCGGTACAGGTGCTTAAAGTAAATAAGTTTTTTCCTTGTAAACCTCAAAAAATCACAGATAAATCAAATTTGTTAAAAAATATTTGTTCTAACGATGAATCGACATTTTTCTTAAATGAACTTGACAAACAAACATAATTATACCATACACAGTATTCCGAGAAGATCAATATTTAGCTGGTATTCTAAGGGACAAGATAAACGGATCTATTTTTATTGAACAAAACCTGACTAGGCAATTATATTTAGAACTCTTAGAGAATAAGATAAACCCACTCATCTGTTCGCTATAAAACCAGATCTATGAAAAAGCAAACATGATGATTGATGAGTACAATTTGCATTTCCATTAAGGCGAAGCTCGTCCTCATTGAGATAAAATAGTTGGATCAAAATTTCCCTAGAAAATGAATTATAAGGAGAGGTGTTGAAGAGTGTCCAGCAAGATCTCCGAATTTAATGCCACCTGATTTTCTTTCTGGGGTTATTTCAAAACTCATGTTTAAAAAACTTCGTCAGAAGATATTGATGATGTCAGAGCTAGGATATCTTAAGGATCGAGACAGATTTCCCAATAAACATTTAAAAAGTCCGGTGGGAATTCGAAAATAGTCCTAATTATCGTTTAGCAAACAATGGAGCACAATTTGAACATTCAATAAATTAATTTTCTGCATATATAGGTGTAATATTATTTTTTATTCGATTGTATTGAAAAGTGATGTTTTTTGGTTCGATTATATGGACGAAAAGAACGCCTTTTTATAACAGGTATTATATTTTGTTGTGGTTGCTAGGCTACTAATTTTTGGACGGTAAACAATAATTACTATAAACAAAATAATGGATAATGGATACCATAAACAAATTAAAGAAACTGTCATGATATTCTTATTAGACTTTGTCAAAGTGACGTTATGTAGATTACTATAAGATTTTTCAATTAAAATAAATATAATAAATAAACATTTATTATTTTCTTCTTACAATCGAATAAAAAATAGTGTATAACATACGAACAAAAATGTCTTTCGTACTCATTCGGTTGCCGAACTCGGCTTCGAATAGCCCGGCAATTTTCCGTAATCATAGGAAAAATTGCATTTTTTGTCCTTTTGTCTTAAATAACTTATTATTTCGTTACTTAACACTACGCGTTTTAATTGCCAATCGAAACACTTTTTTTAATTTAAAGTACAGTAATATTTGCTAAAATTGTAACTGTTACATTAATCGTATTATTATTTTTTGTAATTTTCGTTTTATCTATTCTTTAATTTTGTATTAAATACTAAAAGCGACAAAGTTTAATGCTTAAATTTTAAATAATACATGAATAATTATAACAAAATTTAACAAAATTATTTTTATTCGATTGTATTGAAAAATTGTTTCTTGGTTCGAATATCTGTACCAAAAATTCACTTTTTATAACAGGTATTATTATTTGTTGTGGTTGCTAGGCGACTACTTTTCCCGACCGAAATGTACACTTTTCGTCCTAGGGCGAAAAGTACTTTTCGGGAGGTAAAAATTATGAACAATATAATGATACCATAGACGAATGAAACAAACTGTCATGATATTCATATTATATTGTGTCAAGGTGACCTGAAGTCAGTTACCATCAGATTTTTCAATTAAAATAAATATAATAAATAAAATTTTATTATTTTCTTCTTACAATCGAATAAAAATTAGCATATGATACACGGACGAAAATGTATTTCCTACTCATACGAAAAACTGCATTTTTCATCCTTGTGTCGTAACATAAATAACTATTTTAAATATATGAAGGAAATTTGCTTTTTTAATGTTTCAAAAATATTTTATTAGAAACTCTACACGTGTTTCGGCTTTTTAGGCCTTTGTCAAGAGTACAGGGAATACTGAACAGTAAAATTTGTGTCCATTGCTTATATAACTACTTCTGGTACCTACTATAAAACTATTGTAAAGTATGTTTTTATAAGTGGAATATTACTTTATTTTTTAAATCTAAATTATTTTATTTAAAATATGGTGGCCGGTAAAAATTTGTTGTTCATTCGTTAAGTTTTTATTATTTTTAACAGCTTTACTTATTTCTAATTGTTCTAATAGATCAAGTTTCTTTCCTTTCTTTTCCGAATGGAGTAATTTGACATTATTTAAATCGATAAAATGATTGTTTTCTATACAATGTGTTGACATGCCCGTACTATATACATTGTTTACAATAGATTTCCTGTGTTCATCGATTCGCTTTTTTACATTTCGTCCAGTTTGTCCAATGTATATAGCATCACAGTCACTACATTTTAACTCATATACTCCTGTTTTTTGTAGTTTTTCAGTTTTATCCTTATTATTAATTAACATTTTACCTAAATTATTTTTATTTACTGAAATTGTTCTACATCCTAGTTTATTCAGTTTATTACTAACTCTATTGCTGATCTTAGGCCTATAATTAATGCATTTATATCTCTTATTGCATTCCTGAGAAGAAGCGGCATAAAACTCTTTACGTAATGTTTTCTTTTGTTTGTTTTTTAATAGTTTATCTATTAGGTTTTCTTTATAGCCATTGTTTTTCGCAATTTGTTTGATTACTTTAACTTCTTTTTTAAAATTCTCTTCGCTTAGTGGAAATGTTACTAGACGATGTATGTAGCTGTGGAATGGTGCCATTTTTATTTGCAATGATTGTTTAGATTTACTATGAATTATTGTATCTGTTCAAGTAGGTTTACGATAAATGTCAAAC
The DNA here is from genome assembly GCA_029963845.1 of Rhamnusium bicolor. Classification (NCBI taxonomy): domain Eukaryota; kingdom Metazoa; phylum Arthropoda; class Insecta; order Coleoptera; family Cerambycidae; genus Rhamnusium; species Rhamnusium bicolor. The sequence goes on along the minus strand of JANEYF010005664.1, from coordinate 124,323 downwards.
TCTAATCTATTATTGATATTTTTTTATATTAATGTCTAAAAAGTTTAAACCCTCGTCATTTTCCATTTCTAATGTGAATTGAATTTTCTGATTGAGTGAATTTAGAAGACTTAAGAATTTATTTAATTGCCTTTCCGTACCTTTCCAAATACAAAACACATCATCTACATAACGGGTCCAGAAAAATATGTTTTCAACTAAAACGTTTTTTGTATTAAACAGTACATTTTCAAAATCGGACATAAAAATTTCAGCTAGTAAGGGAGATATGGGTGAACCCATTGGTAATCCGTCCAATAATTTATAAATTTCCCGTTAAATTTAAAATAATTTTGGTTAGTACAAGTTTTAATCATTAAATTTAGTTGTTTCTTAATGTCACTGTCAATATTGGAGTTATTTAGAAGTTTATCTATTATTTTAAATAATGTCTGCAACGGGATTGACGTAAAAAGACTTTTTACGTCGAACGAAACTAATTTTGCATTACTAGGAACTGTGAGATTTTTTACTTTTTCTATAAATTGAAAAGAATTTTTAATAGAATACTTAGATTCGAATCTTGTGAGGGAAGGCAATAAGATATTTAATTCCTTGCAAAGTTTAAACGATGGGGCATTTACGTAGGATACGATTGGTCTAATGGGTATATTTTCTTTATGAATTTTAGGAAGTCCATAAAATAGTGGCGGTGAGGGATTCATTATTTTGAATTTATATATTTGATCTGGTGGGATAATTGATGCACATTGTTTTATGGTTTCTAACGTGTTTGCTTGATACTTATTGGTTGGGTATCAAGCAAGAGTATCGTAAACCTACTTGCACAGATACAATAATTCATAGTAAATCTAAACAATCATTGCAAATAAAAATGGCACCATTCCACAGCTACATACATCGTCTAGTAACATTTCCACTAAGCGAAGAGAATTTTAAAAAAGAAGTTAAAGTAATCAAACAAATTGCGAAAAACAATGGCTATAAAGAAAACCTAATAGATAAACTATTAAAAAACAAACAAAAGAAAACATTACGTAAAGAGTTTTATGCCGCTTCTTCTCAGGAATGCAATAAGAGATATAAATGCATTAATTATAGGCCTAAGATCAGCAATAGAGTTAGTAATAAACTGAATAAACTAGGATGTAGAACAATTTCAGTAAATAAAAATAATTTAGGTAAAATGTTAATTAATAATAAGGATAAAACTGAAAAACTACAAAAAACAGGAGTATATGAGTTAAAATGTAGTGACTGTGATGCTATATACATTGGACAAACTGGACGAAATGTAAAAAAGCGAATCGATGAACACAGGAAATCTATTGTAAACAATGTATATAGTACGGGCATGTCAACACATTGTATAGAAAACAATCATTTTATCGATTTAAATAATGTCAAATTACTCCATTCGGAAAAGAAAGGAAAGAAACTTGATCTATTAGAACAATTAGAAATAAGTAAAGCTGTTAAAAATAATAAAAACTTAACGAATGAACAACAAATTTTTACCGGCCACCATATTTTAAATAAAATAATTTAGATTTAAAAAATAAAGTAATATTCCACTTATAAAAACATACTTTACAATAGTTTTATAGTAGGTGCCAGATGTAGTTATATAAGCAATGGACACAAATTTTACTGTTCAGTATTCCCTGTACTCTTGACAAAGGCCTAAAAAGCCGAAACACGTGTAGAGTTTCTAATAAAATATTTTTGAAACATTAAAAAGCAAATTTCCTTCAATTATTTAAAATATTTAATAATGTTTCACAAGGAGCCAACCGCAGAATCAGTTCAGTGTATTAAATAACTATTTTGATCACTTTGTAATATAATTTATTTTGGATTTATACAATTATCACTCAGTAGTAAAAATGCTAGACATGTTGAATACAAAATTTAAAGAAGTTGCAAAAAACAGAGAATAAATTGACTGTAGTGTTTAAGTCACTGAATTTATTGATTTTTTTAAATTAATTGTTTGAGTGAGCCATGCAGAAAACCATTTACTGTTAATGGTCGAAAGAATAGATCGTTTTTGAAAATCATACAAATACATTGTAATAAATCTTAATGGGATTTTTTTTCTATTGCTACTGAAGTATTAATATAAAACGTTTTGAAGGAATTTAGTTAATCTAATTTCCTAATACGGGTCGAGGTAGGATCAGTGTTTTAACAGAACGACTGACTGTAAGCTCGTCAGATATTTGCTTTTCACCCGTAATCTCCGGATTTGGCTTAATGTTCCTAATTTCCGCTTGGGTAAAAGAAATTTTACTCAAATGGGGTCACTGAAATATATTTTAACAGATGATAATAGCAATGTCTGATTGTTGAAAACACTTTGCTTAATAATAATTTATATACTCATAAATTTTAATAGAATATGAAATCTTTAATAGATTTTTAATTTCTTTTTATCAAATTATGACAAACTCCATGTGTAGTAAACCATATAGAATACAAACTTTTAAGTAGATATTCTTTTACGACGAATATGTATGTATGTACAAAATGTTAAATAGGGTAACTCAAATGGAGTCGCCTCGTCGCACAGACGTATGTGGAAATAGTGGCAAAAATAAAAAATTAGTTATATAGGGATATGTAAGTGTATATTATATTGTAGAATTGTTGTAAATATAGTTAGCGATGGATTGCTGCTGCTACTAGATACATATTGTACCTATACAGGGTGGCCCACCGAAAACTAAACGCGTGTTTTCCGCTTGTGATCATCTTTTCGATTTATGCTCGGATTCGTTGATTTCATTATAAAGGAAAGACTTTTATTGGGTCTTGTCGATAGCACCACTTCAAATCTTAAGCGGTGTAGGACCTACCCCTAGCACATCGTTTTAAAGCCAGTTAAATTTTCTTTATAATGATATATACTTTTTTAAATTTGAACTAATAATTTTTAAGAAATTTTACAAATCAAAGGTAATGTGTATTTGGCCGTAAGAAGTGAATCATCTTTTATAATTTCGCAAATGTTTTGGCCATTCTACTTAGAGAATTACGCAAATTGACTTCTACTGAAGTTTCAATTGTTGACATATTTATTGGCAAGAGTTGGTGGCGATATTGTTTTAGTTTGTACAGACTTGGAAAACATTCCTTATGCAGAGAATTTACGACAAACCTTAATATAGTATATTTTCCTTCCGAAAGGCTTAGATCAAAATACAAAGTTAATGTTTGTTGATGAGATAGACATTGTTCTTTCTCACTTGAAGATCGTGAGGCGGACGGACATTTCAGCATCAAGGGTCAGTTCTTGTATGCTCCTAATTGCGGTCAAATCTTCCACGCAACGTTTTTTTCGTTCAAAGACTACTTTCCTCAAAAATTTTTTTGTACTTCCGCGATTGTTCCACGTGTAGGACTCGTTTTATGTAAAGTAAATGACTTTACGTTTACTGGTATGGACAGTTTCAGTCCAAGCCACTCTTCATTTCATCTTAGGAAGGATGAACGTTTTCTTGCACACTGCAACCTGCTCCCACTTACTCTTGACCGTCAGGCAGTGATATTGAAAAAAAATTTTACTTCATGCTGGATATCGTCTGGGCATTCATTTAAAGCGAATAATGCTTTAATCCTCTCGGCAAATGTTAAGACTTTCTCTTCCTTGCCACTCGACACCCACGTTTCGAAAACATCACTATTGGGGTCGATCCTGGAAATATACAATAATGTCAATGTCTGCACGCCTCTGCAAAAAATCTGTTAAGATATTTAGTATAAGGATAGACAAATTATGCCGCAAAAAAACTTACACATGGTTCGGGATGTATTTTTGAAAAGTTTTGTTAAAGGTTAATAATTTTCTTAACCATTTGATATTATCAAAATCAATATTCTACTATACAAATAGAATTCACTATAATAAAAAATTAACAGTGTTACATGCTGCTCCTACTTTTACGAGTACTTCCAGTAAAGAAAAAATTAACGTAAACACAAATCTCAAACTTAAATAATACTTTCTTTTGTAAATAACAAAATGCGTCTAATTCCTGGTACATTCGTTCTATTTTCCTGCTTAAATACTCACTATTATGGTATCCCAAGCAGCAGAAATCACTATACGCATACGGTAATTCATTCTTGGGGTTATCTCTAATGACTTTCCACTTGCTATGCAATTAGTGCGTTTGTGATTTTTACCTCATATCAATGCACTGTGCGTTGGCCAAGTCAGTCATTAGTAGAGATGGCATATCGGTCCGTAAGTTATGGAGGGGTGCCAGGTAGAGAATTACCCAAATACGTAAGAGAGACTTGTTTACCATTTTAGCAAAGATTACATTTGATTTTAGTCTATTGTTATGCCATGTGGTGTGTACAACGTAATTTATTCCTCGCCATTGTATTGTTGATGATTTTATTTCTTGTATTTTATTCATGATATTAATTTAATAATAAAGAAGGTCAGACCTGCCTAAGGGTAAAAAACGGCCATTCGTTAACAAAGTGAATAAATTTATCAGTGAATTTACAATTCCAATTTAATCAGTTTTATTTCCTATTTTACATACATTTGTAATTAAAGCTACTTGTTATTTTATTTATTTCATATATAATATATAAAAACAAACAAACAATATAACATGCGGGACAAAGTTGACAAAAAATGGTATCCAGCCAGGACGACAATACCGTCCAAGTACGGCTGGGCCCTCCTGGTTGCCGGTGTTGTGGCAGCTCATGTCATTTTTCACCTTTTTATCATTGTGCATGGAGGCATTTTCCTGCACAGAAACAAACAATGCATTATAATTCATTAAACATAAAAAAATTTAATTAAAAAAGTCAGTTTACAGAAAACATGTGGGTGATTGTTTGTATGTAGGCAGGAAAAATTCCAAAAAACCTGCTCAAAATAATGATTTTTTTAACGTAGGTAGGTTAATCCCATATGAGAAATTATTCATGAAAACATAATTCTCATAAAATTTCTTTATTGGTGTGACCGGTTTCGTGAACAAGCAAATTTACTTCACATCAAAATTCCAGTGTCTGATGATTTCTTTATTAACTTCTTGCGTAATTTGGTCATGGGAAAACGGACAAAAACTGTTTTAGTTTAAAAAAGTGTTTAGCCGTGGGGAACTAACAATATCCTAAACAAATCATCAATACATCGTATTCTGACCCCTTCAAGTATACGTCTGAGTATACTTCTGATGATGTGGTCGATCACATATTGTGAGATTTGTCCATGAAAAGGAAAGAATATCTGAGAGTTGCCTAATGTTATCTGGAGTCGGTTGATGGTTTTGAAATGCCCTAGCCAATAAATCCCACATATGTTCAATGGGATTCAACTCAGGAGAAAGCTGTGGAAGAGGATGGTGATAAATTCCGTGAGTTTCAATTTTCTGAGTACGAGAGTGCGCGCATTATCATCAATAAAAATAAAATTTTCGTCAATAGCAGCACAGATCGGTGCGTTCTCCAACACATATTCATCCCCATACCATAACACTGCCTCCTCTAAAAGCTATTCTGGGTTGGATAAATCTTTCGTGTCTCTCCACTGACTTCCTCCTAACTCGTAGACGTCTGCTATAGCTTGCAAGTCGAAACGAGACTCGTCACTGAATAATACTAAACCCCACATCATGTCCCACCTTAAACGGACTGCATCGTCAGTTGGACTTAACACGTTCGCTGCTGAGGTTTTTGATTACTTTACTACCTAATTTATGAATATTTATACTTTTTGGAAAGTCCTTGTTCCTTTTTTTTTCTCCGACACACCAGTTGCCTCAGCAGCATTGTCTCCCGTTTTTCAGCTGTAATGCTGCTGACACGCCAGGCGCGTCAGTCAAAGTAATATTCTCTTTTCTGCAAATATGTAACTTTTTTTTGCTAAGTATAACATTACAATATAGTATAAAGAAATAAAAATATATAAACTCAAATTAAATTAATTATTTTTTTATAATTGAATGAAACTTTTCTAAACAGGTTTCAAGGCATAGTCCGACATCACAATTCTTAAAATCAAAGAAAGTGTTTGTTCTTGCACCTCGAGAAGAGCAAATTTTGCTTGCACCTTCTTCTGAAGGTTTCTTCTTCAGGATATTTTTGGACAATGACTTGGAAAATTCTGCAACACCGTGTTTTCTGGTCTGTGTATTTGTTTTGATACCACCGGTAATAGATTTTTTTAGTATCTCAAGTCTATAACCGTAAAATGACTTACGGGGTGAATGATATTTCTTGTACAATAAATACGAATTTAAAAATAACAACTGTATGATATACATGCCAAGTTTCTTACACCAATGGATTGTTTGTCACGCACAGGGATAATAGGCCATAAACTGGTCCCGTCTATCCACACCATCCATTGATTTATTGTAGTGAAGGTGAAGGCTTGATTTTTCATTACTCCTTTTATCTTGAAATGATATTAAATTGTTTTTGAATTTGGTTGATACATGGTGGAGGAAAGTGCGTCCAATTTCGATATCTGGAGTTATATGATACCTAGAAACTTTATTTAAAAACATAAGTAAACTAGACAAAAAATCTATAACCGGAAATTGTTTTCAAATATACAGGGTAAGCTCAGACGATTCTACAGGGTCAAGTAACATTTTTTTAAATGAAATGCTATGTATATCAGAACATTTTTTGAAACCTCTTTGTCGCCTCCTTTCACTCCTGTATTAATATTGACTTTCTCCCAACCACTTGGATGTAATGATTTTTTTTTTTGTTGAATATATACCATTTACACGTGTATATTAAAAATATCACTACAATCACAACTATCCATTTTAAGAAAAAATATGTTGGTACCAATTATGAGACATCTGTGTGATGACACAGCCATTTTCACTTCCTAAAAGTATACAGGGTGGCCAAAAAGGATTTTTAAATTTACACCTTTTTGAACTGAATTTTCTCAATTTGTTCAAATGGAACACCCTGTATATTTTTAGACCATGTGATGTAGAATTGAAAACCGAACATTTTTTTATATTTACATTCCTATGGCTATTTGTGATCATTTTCAATTTATTGAACAATAACTGCAAAATTCAGCAATAAAAATTAAAAATGAGGGTTTTCTTCAAATAATTCAAGAGAAGGTATCATAATAAGCTTGTTACATGATGCCCATAAGAACATCACACCAACAATCCAAAATTTGAAGGAATGAATAATAAATGCTTTTACAAGTATCACTCCGACAATTGTATGAAGAGTAGAAACATTATTCCAAAGACACATGGAATACCAATATGGATAGTACCCATGTGAAAAAAGGGAACAACAAATATCTTAAGTTCTTCTTTAGTGATTGACTTCTACTTACTAATCTATGCGTGGATTTCTTTCTTGCTAAGGAATAATTCAACGGTGTGTTTGATAACTAAATCATAAAAATTGTTATCATGCAAAGATATCCATCGGATTATCCCCTTTAAGAAAATAATTTATATTTCAAAGATAATTAGAAGACAACTACGAATGTCAACAGTCAAAATTATTTGTTTGGGGAAGCGACCTAAGAATATTACCGTCTTTGGATTATGATGATTTCTAATAGTTCTAATAATATACCTACTCTAAGCATTTTGTTTGTAAAGTTTCAGGGATTAACGATTAAGCTTTACAATAAATATCGCATATTCACTTACCTGGATCAGATACCAGATGATTGAACAATGTATTTTTTGAAGGTCACCTCCTCTCTTCCTGGTAATCACGTATTGAACAGGGATTGGTTCTGTATTTTCTTCATCTGAATTGGCAAACTTGGACACAGAGTAACGGGGATGGATATATTCACTGAAAGTGCAGGCGTATCAGTGGAGCCTGAATTATCCAGATAATCATCATCAAAGTCTGAAGAACTCTAGTTGCCTTGGTCTATATATGTAGAATTTTCAAGGTCGCCATCTGATTCATACAACATTTTCTCTAATTCGTCTTCCTTCTAAAAGTATTCTTCCCTTCTCTTTTTGGCCATTTTGAACATGAGGGACAAGCTTCAGAGTCAGACATTGTTTCACTACAAGAAGGCGAACTAGGGGTAAAAACGGATATATCAATCTATTTTGCAGCATACAATACCGTCCACTTGCGCGCGTCGGTCAGCAACGAACGTATTAACCCAGGCTCGATATGAAGGATTACTCGACAATCCAGACTCCCTGAATTTGATGCGTACTGATTGGACACTTACCCCATGTGCTGCACGGAAGGTGCTTTTTATTTAAGAAGCTTATAGGTTAGCAATCTTTCTTATAGCGATCTTGTCGCTGTGTTGTAGACCGGGGACAACTATATATGGGCCGTTCTTGTACAGAATTGGTTTCCAAAAACCGATTCCAAAGCCTACTAATGACGTTTTGGCCTACTCCTAACTCTATAGCAATATCAACTTGTCGCAAGCAAGTTTGAATCATACCAATGGCAATATTGGCATCAGGTTGTGATAAATGACGCCGTGGTTCCATATTTATGCAAAAACTTCACAAAATACGTTTCAAATACACTTGAACGCAAGAACGCAACTAACTACAGGATCAAAATTATATATATCTATTTAAAAATTAGAAAAAATAATAATGTGTTGAAAAAGAGACATAACTTTTTTATTCTGGACATCTAAGAACCATGCAGATGCATACACGGTAAAAAAAATTGTAGGGACACAGTTAAGTGTGATTTTCCAATAGTATTTACTTTCTGTGCACATTGTAATTGAATTATGTCTAAACCAATTTTTCAATTTAATTTTCTTATCATAATTACTTCATGCTTTTTACATTTTATTAATGGAAGTTTTTTTCGCACATAAAGTGAAATAAACATATGTTGCTCATTAAACTCCCTAGGTATCTTCTAAGGGATGGCAATTACGTAATAGAACTTTAAACCAGATCCTTAATAACTTAATAGGTTTACTTAAAGGTAAATGGATACATAAATGAACGATCCCTTTTCAAACTTATGTGTAACTTTGCACCTTTAGGTGTATATAACGAAGCTAAAGAAGCTTATCTGTTGTTCATGTGTAATTAAATCGGAGGCTTACAATTTAATTCCACCCTTATTTATCTATAATTTATTTTGCCTAAGTGAAAGTAATTATTCATAATAAAAATGAAAAATTACTTGTATAATAATTACTAAACAACAGCTGTTACAGGCCCTTATGTAACGTCTTAGAAATAATGATAGTACTAAATTAATTTTAGAGCTCTATACCCACGTCGAAGGGTAGAGATATAAAATGAATAATATAAATTACCACACAAATGCTGAATAGATTACAACAATTTGTTAATTTTCATTTCTGCAAGAAGGTAAACCATGTCTGAATACAAAGGGTTTATATTATATTTGAGCCTCGTCTCATAGATAATATAGTTTTCTTGCGCTATACCAGATTTAGCACTATGTTCAAAGTCAACATTTCGTTACCCAGATCATCGACGTTATGGTCACGTTCTTTGTTTGAATGACAGATAAGCTACATCGCAGCGCCATTTATTTATTATACTAACCTAATTAACCCTCAACCGGGCACGTGTCGTTTGTGAGACTGTTTCTTTTATAAATTGTCTGGTTATGCTAAAGCGGGCCCGCCCTCAAATGTGTCGCGCCACCTAATCCTCACACTACTGGACTTCTACCTCCCGATTTGTAGCAGAGTTGTACTGTTAATAGGCTCATTTAGGAAAAAAAACATTTTTTTCAATTTGTTTCAATTTTTATAAACTTCCAAAAAAAAAATATCAACTCGATTGAACGAAAATTGAGGGAGATACTCGCATTTGAATAATAAAATGGTGGCGGTGCATGCCAGAGTGACGTTATTAGATCCTATTAAGTTTACCCGCAAACAAATATACGGGATTAGTAGTTGTACGTGGCCGAACCATTTAAGATAGCCATGATATTTTTAAATAGTTTACTCTGTGATGTGAGGTAACAAAATGGTATTTGTGTTATGTGTCACTTTGTGGCACCCTTTAGTGCAGCAGCGGTACTTCTGAACTTTTATTTACGGTACGATCTCGAGCGCCAGTTCCTGTTTTAATGTATAGGAACACCACTTTATTCTATCAGCGGTATGATAGAAGCTAGGATAACTTAGTGAAGAAACGGAATGTCCAGGCGGTCTGTGTGTGTAGTTGTCTACTACTACTGGTATCTAGCAAGCAGTTAATGTGTTTTAAAGCGGCCAGTGCGGACGCGGTATTACAGCAGGTGGAGTGTGGGAAAAGGTTCAGGTGCAAGTGGTTACGGTATACAAGCGTAGCACTACAGCAGGATATCAATGTAGGGACTGATGGTTACTGAGAAATGTCTAATAGCGAGTATACAGCTAGGTTAGCCCTTATGTCCCCTACTAGGGAAAAACGTGTTTTAGCTTGCGGACTACTTGCCAGATTCTATCCTCAAACGAGTGACACTAAAAAGCTGGCTAATAGTGTTTCCTAACTATAACACCGGGATTTGATTCTATCCTCAACGAATGACACTAGAATCCAATCGGTGCTTAGTATCATAAAACCTACACTGAAAAACCCGGATGATCCCGAAGAGCGTCTAGTGTGTACTTTAGCGGACGTTATAGAGCTAGATTGTCTTTAATACTCCTTACTGGGGTACAAGCGTGTTCTAATTCACGCACTACTTAGTCAGATTCTATCCTCAAATGAGTGACACTAAAAATCTGGCTATTAGTGTTTCCTAACTATAATGCTAAGATTGGATTCTATCCTCAACGAGTAACATTAGAATCCAATCGATGTTTAGTATAATACAATTTAAAATGAAAACCGGATGTTCCCAAAAGACGTCTTAACTAGATATCACCTTAATCCTTATTAAACAAAAATGAAATAAATAAAACGATAAAAATGTCCCAAAATTGATCCGGCCTGATATATTCGTGGTGACTCGGATATATATCGAAATATATAGTTGGTAGCAGTTCATAGGTTCAAACTCCAGGTTATCGCATCGAACACGAGCTGACCTATGTAATCGAATATTAATTTTGGGACCACTTGTTCAGATTCTGTCCTCAAATGAGTGGCACTAAAAATGTGACTAGTAGTTCTCCTTACTATTACACTTTCATGGGATTTTATCCTCAACGAGTGACACTAGAATCCAATCGGTGTACATATATAAAAACATCAAATGAAAACGGAATTCTCCCAGAGTGTGTTTCTAAATAGATAACGTTATTTTAATTACTGAATCGCGAAACTACCGGAATATTTCTGACTGTTCGGATTAACAGGTATGCATATACAAAAATGATAAAACACGGAAAAGCGGATACAATAGGTTAAAAGCAGTTAAATACAGAAATAATACTTATCATTGTTGTTTGCGGAGCACACTGGAATTGTCGCGTGTTGAACTGTAGCTGGCGAATTGAAGAAGCGCATATTTCAGCCAGTGTGAGCAGTTTTGCTCCCAACGGTTGACGAGAAAGTCACGTTACTCCTGCGTGAGGAACGAAATATCAGCTGTTGTGGAGGGGCAGGCAGACATTCTCTAAGCAAGCTTAGCGAAATACTTTTAAACAAATTCCCTGCGTTATTTGATATAAACAAATATTTAGAAAATATTCTGGGACTGGGAATTGCTTGCTAATAATTTTAAAACTATGTTTCCAAAAAGAAAATAATTAAAACAGCCATGCATTAATATTTGAACTAAATTACTTAATTTTTTATATTGTAGATTATTCATAAATAATAGAAATATATCTATTAATAATAAAAGATCACTTTTACTTGGTTTGATGCGAGCGGTACTCAATATAAACAAAATAATTATGATAATAAAATAACTTAAGATTACCCTGAAAATGAAACCGATTTGAAACAATTGAGAAACAATTGTTTAAACTAAGCATTACATATAAATCTTTGTATACAGGGTGTACCAAAGTGAAGAACGATCCGGATTACGTATTAAAATAACGGAAAATTATAGCAGAAAAATCACTTCGTTACGGTGACATCATCAATGTATCATATTAATTATACAAGGGTAGATTCTTTTAATTTTCCGGAGGTGGAAAGTTCATCTAATATCATTTGCCTATGTCTTTTTAAACATTCTGTTCAGCTACTGTCCGTGCCAAACGTTATTTAAGCAACTTGGCGCATCGCACTTTAAACAAATTCCTTACATTAATTCATATAAACAAATGTTTATAAAATATTCTGAGGCTCGCAATCGCTTTCTCATAATTTTAAAACTTCATTTCCGAAAAGAAATAATTTAAAGAGGTCATGTAATGATATTTAATACAAATCAACTAATAACTTATCCGGTAAATTAAACTGAATTAAATTAAACTATTGTCCTCTTACTTGGTTAAGTATAACCACAATAATAATTAATTTATCACTAGGATAATAAAATAAACTAACTTTACCTTGAAAAGAAACCGGTTTGAGACACTTACTTTCGAGGAATAATTATTAGACTAATAAAATAAAGGGGTTTTAAAATATACATTAATACAAGTTATCGTATACAGGGTGTACCAAAGTGACAGAAGAGCTCATTTATGTCTTATTACTACTCATAGATGATCATTAAAGGAAAAATCATTTCGTTACAACAGAACGAGAACACACACTTTGTTTCGTGAGAAGTTTCATGATATACCTCGTATATCACGGGACGATTAGTAAGATAGAAAAACAATTATGTGAGCTCAGACATATCAGACATTTACCTAAAAGAGAATATGATGAAGACATCAAATTAAAAAAAGTTTCATGAGCTCAGACATGTGAGACCTTTACCTAAAAGAGAATATAATGAAGGCACCAAATTAAATAGTGTTGGAGGTAGAAGAAAATTCTACCACTTCTGCAAGGCACATTGCACGGAATAATAATTTAAATTATACGTTCATTATGAAGTTGTGTAGAGCAAATAAATTGAATCCTCATCTAATACAGAAATTACGTGATGACGATTCTGATCAAAGGGTTGAATTCTGTGAAGAAATGATGAGGAAATTGGAACAGAATGAATTATCTATTGATAAGATATATTTTCTGCTGAATGAAATTTACTCCTCATTGACATGTACATATATCGTCAAAATTACAGAGGCTGGTTCTGGAAAAATCTTCACTGAATGCGACAGTTACATATTCAAAAATCGAAAAAGTTATATCTGGACAGATATAGTGAGGAATCAAATAATTGGATTATTGCTTGAGGGTAACCTAACTTATTTAAACTTTCTCCTAACAGAGGTTATTCATACTTTAGCAAACTTATCTCCCAATACGATATTTCCGAATAGATGGGCATATAGAAGTGGTGCGTTGGAATGGCCCACAAGGTCGCGAGACTTGATCCCACTGGATTTATTTTTGTGGGGTTATCTAAAAAATTACGTCCGTCAAACAAAACCTCTAAACTTGCAAGAGCCAAAAGAGAGAATAATAACCGATATAACTGCTATTACTTCACAGATGTTCCAAAACGTCAAAAAGGAATTTTATTTAGACTGGATTGCTGTCAAGAAGTAGAAGATGCTCATTTTGATCCTATTAGTTAACTTTAATAAATTGACTAAATCCATTTTTACCGTGTCGTATTAAAAACTTAGTTTTAGAATTTAGGTGTTTTCAATTTTCAAGAGATTATTGAATTTAAGATATCATGTTTGATTTTATATCTTTAAAATGCTATCTCAGACAAAGATGAACCAAATTCAGAAAATTTACAACCAGTGTATAGAGAATTAAAATACTTATCAAACAAGGTATAACTCAACCCATCTTACATTTAAAATTTTCGAAAGAGTTGATCTGTGGGCGAGGGAATTGAAAGAGGATATGAAATTCTTATGGCAAAAACTGGCCTTCTAAAAACAAAAATCTCCTCTTTGAGGATTTATCGACATACAGAGTTTATTCCATCGTAAGGTTTTGTTCAGTTTCTATTTTACATTTTTCGGTGATGAGACACAGTTTCACTTGCTAACCTAGATGAACTGCCACTACTTAAAAGGTAAAGTTTGGGTCAAAATAAATTCATCGTATTGTTTGATATAATTTAATTATCAGTTAGATTGGTAATGTCAGCGATCAGTATTATTTCTTCTTAGATATAATTATATATTATTATTCCTAATTCACTGATTTAATGTTTTGTACTTTTTACGCAAATATCAAAATTTGCCAACATGATAAATTTTATTACAATGTACAACGGCATATATTTTATACTGGTAAATATTATTTCAGTCATTAGGAAAAGGTTAAAATAACCTATAATTTTCTTCACTCGCTAACTGCATAAATATTATTTATGTCATTAGTTAAGGTTAATATATATGTTGTTACCTGATTTATTTAAACGTATATGAAGATTTATTTTACTTGGCGATTTTTCAAATGTGTTGGAAATAATTAGATGTATAAATATTATGACCTTTAAGATTTTATTAATAAGAAAACATTTAAAAATTTAATGACGTCCCAAAACGACTTATTTAATGTTATTTACTTATTTCTACATCTGCTAAATTACACTAGCGATGTGATTGGAAATTTAAACTAAAAAAAAAATTATAAAGAAACCTGATCAAAAATCTTATTATCTGTCTTTAAAAACATGTGTTTCCCACAATTTTTTTATTTGCTTTTCCAATTTCCTTTAGCTACATAAAAGGGTAAAAAAATACATACATACATGAAGTTCCTACACGAATTAATACATAATCATGATCGAGCCCCTCCACATTGTACTCGGTTAGTAGTCTAACACCTAAATGAAACTTTTTCGATACAATGGATTGGCCGTGGTGGTTCCATTAATTGACCACCAAGGTCTCCAGACCTCATGCGAGACGAGCTAATTGCTCGTATTTTTTATGCTGCTTCCACAGAAAGGAACGTAGAGACAAACTTAGAGAAATACAACGCAATCTTTTGGAGTGAGTTGCAAAAATTAAGTTGATGGTGTAACTTTCAAAAATTTATTGTAAACGTACAATGTTTTTCGTTTTATTTAATTTTCAAATAAAAACTGATGTATCTTCTAAATTATTCAGAATATGACCCATATTCATATGAAATTTTTTCTCAAAATAGCCAACTTGAGCATCTCAACAAATATTTCCGCGTGAAAGACCCTGTATATTTCCAATAACATATTATGAGAGATTATGCTATATTGATGTTGTTTTTACTTACCACGCCTCTAAGAGTTATCAACCAGTTACTACAAAAATTTACAGAATGATAAGATACACCTTTATCATCGTTTACTAAAATAACAGCGGATTTGTTAAGTTTCCTTTATGTATTGATACTTTCTTTTCCAAAATTTTTGTAAAATCCCATTTAATAATATGGATATTATTCCAGGCGTCTTTACATATTTCTGACTTTTCAATTTTTTCTATCTTCGCATAATTCTTCTGTCCAGCGAGTTGCATGCTGAACGGTATTTATGATTCTCCGATGTAATATTTACCACATTCACATGTGATACTATAGATAAAATTTTTTGAAGTTTGTACTTTATTTACTGGTATTAGTCGTTATAAATCATTAGACAATCAATTTCGGGCAAACAAATCAAAATATCAAATTATTCCTTGGTCTCTTTTTTCCCTTTTCTTAATTTTTATTTCTAAACTATTTTCAAATTATCATAATACTAATTTTATGCTAAACTAGAATTTTATTTTTACTTTTTACAAACCTCCAAACTCACTTTTATATAAATGTGTAATTTAACGGTCTGACATTGCCTTGTTTTAGTTCTAGTACAATATTCTAATATTATTTTACTAAATATCCTAAGGATATGATTTTGCGGAGTCTTGAGAAATACCCATTTATTTTTGCTATATTAAGAATATTTAATAATATTTAAAACGATTATTTAAAACTTTGTGATTATGACCTACCAATGAAGGTATTTTCATTATCAGAATATCAGGTCACAAATTTTAATTCAACAAAAATTAAAGACTAATAATTTATATTATTATAGTCATTAGAATAATTATTAACAAAATGCTAAAACCTTTTTAAAAACCTTACTATGTTTGGTTTGATTTTAATATTTTAGGGACAAATGAGGTGCCGGCGAGAAGTAGGAGTTATCATTTTTCGTTTTGTTGCATTGTTGCCACCTAGATAAAAATGCCCTCTTTTTATTTCCTTCATCTGCCCATTTTTCAATTTATATTATTTTGTGCTTTAATGTAGAGATCGGGAGGTAGCGATGGCTTTTAGATAGATGTAATATTATGTTGTAACCATCTAGTAAATTGTACATGTGCTAAAAATCTATAATATTTCTTTTCATTTGATTATTTGTTTGCTTTCTTGTAGTAGGAACTGCATTATTTACTTTCTGACGTGGTGTAAAAGAATGGATTCGTTTTATGAAAACATCAAAAGTTAAATTGATTGATGAAAATTTATATCGTTTTATTTTGGATTAAAATAAGCGGTAATTCCTGTTGCAAGTGCATCCGTTCCTGGAATCTAATATTCAGATCCGGACTGTACTCGTAAATACTTTTGATCTTATTTGCGTTAAGTAGAATGGGTGACTAACATGCTCTTGGGTTTGAGTTTCAGTTCATGCAGATGTCGGAGGGAAGGGTTGTGTCCTTATTATTGCAAATAGTGCAGTAAAAATAAGTTATGACCTGGGCAAAATTGCAACACAAATGATTCTTTTTGCATTATACTGTGCGAAGTGTCTTTTTTAACATATTCAAAATCCCCATTAATGCCGGCTCAGGAAGTCAGTGAAAATCCAAGATGGCGGCTGAATTTTTTTTTATTAAAAAATTTATAACTTTGTATAACTTTGTATTTATAATGTATAACTTGGCAAAAATGTTTAGAATATAAAGATAAAAGTATAAAAAAATAATCATTGACTTTACTTAATTTCTTTTTCAAAATGGCGGCCATTTAAATAATTAGGTATTTAGTTTTCAAATATTTAAAGGCCACCATTTTGGAAAAAATGTGCACTCAAAATAGGTCTTATTAGGTACTAAAGCATGCCATTTACATTGCACTTTTGTATTACCTTCATACGAATCGTTAAATATATATGACATTCACAGGAAGTAAGGAAATGTTTCTCACTAATAAGGGAAACAAGCAGAAAATAATTACTCTAATCGCTGAAGAAATACGACAACAGGGATGTTCAGTAATTCATGCAGTTGATGATGCTGATGTTGACATTGTTAAAACTGCAGTGGAATCTTCAAAAATTAAAAATACAACAGTGATAGGAGAAGACACTGACCTATTGGTATTGCTGATTTATTGGTGTAATCAAGCATACCACAAGCTGTTTTTCAGAAGTGATAAAAAACCTTCTAAACAGAATAACATTTATGATATCAATGCCATTAGATATTCGCTCGGAAATGACTTAGCGAACAGTCTATTCTTCATATATTCGTATACAGGATGTGACAGCACCTCCAGAATATTCCATATTGGAAAGCAATCAGTTTTCAAACGTGTTGTTGAAGATCAATACTTTCGTGAACTTGCACTATCGTTCAGCTCAACAAACCTTAATCCCAGTCAGGTTGAAGAATTTGGAAAGAAGATAATGGTATGTATTTTTGGTGGAAATCCAGATGATACACTAAATACACTTAGGTATAGAACTATTATTGATAAACTATCGAAGGCAAAATGTTTCGTTCAGCCACAGAACCTTCCCCCAACGGAATCAGCTGTCAAGTACCATAGCCTCCGTGCATATTTGCAAATTTGTATATGGAAGCAAATGCAAGAAGGCTTGAACCCAACAGAGTGGGGATGGAGTATACATGATAATATGTATGTACCGAAAAAAAAATGGATTTGCCACCAGCACCTGAAAGTATATTACGCATAGTAAGATGTAACTGCAAAACCGGCTGTGGTGCCATGAAATGTAGTTGCCGAAAAAATGGTTTGGAATGTACCAGTTCATGTGGTCAGTGTCAAGAAACAAATTGTGAAAATAGTCTGCAGCGAATAGAAGATGAAGAAACGGAAAGTAGAGATGAAGATTATGATGAATTGTGAAAAAACAGCCAAATCATTTTAATTTTTGTTCAATAAAGGAAAATAACCCACACTTTGAAATAATGGTTTTTTGTTCCTGTAAGTCTAATGTGTAATAAAGTTTTCTCTAATGTATAATAGGCAATTTGAGTGATTCAATACCTATCTTACCTATTCAATACCTATTTTATGCTTTTATCTTTGTATTTTAAACATTTTTGCCAAGTTACACCTTATAAATACAAAGTTATACACAGTTATAAATTTTGTAATGAAAAATACAAAATTCAGCCGCCATCTTGGACTTTGACTCATTTCCTGCGCCGGGATTAATAGGGATTTTGTATATGTTAAAATAGACACTTTTCACAATAGAATGCAAAAAAGAATCATTTGTGTTGCAATTTTGCCCAGGTCAAGGGAATTTTTACACCATATTGACTGCACTAAAAGTGTAATCGCCTTCTGTCTAGCTTATGCCCTTGTACTTGGGAATCTTTTAGTTGAAATTATTTGATTTACTGTTATTATTACTCTTTCGTACAAAAAATTGAAATTAACAGAAATGTTTCTGAAAATTGTTGAATTTGCTTATCAGGATATTGGTTTCCGCAATCATGATGTGCTGCACAGAGATGAAATATGCTTATAAAATATTTCATTGTTCTTCGATCGATTATTGCATTTTTACAGAAGAAAGAAAACCTATTTGCGTAACTGTCTCAGAATATTTGAATATATAGTAATATATTCACAAACTTCAGCCTACAAGCTCAACTCAATTTCGTGTAATTTGGTACAAAAATAGGTCATTTAAGTGGAAGGAAATGTTTTGTTTTATCTCAAATCGGTTTATGATTAATAGCTTTAGTTCCTTGAAAACTCTAAGACGAAGCCTTACAAGATAGCGAAACAATAGTAATACGTTTATTTGTAATCTATGTTTTGCATACTTTACCGAATACGCATTCTTATACATATTTTTTAAATAGAATTTACTCATATTTAATAATTACAATAAAATAATTATCAATATTTACATCATTTACATATATTATAAAAATAAAAAACTCCATTGTTTTACAACAAACATAAAACAGAATTTGATATAATTAGAGATCGGTACGTAGCGATAAATTTCGTCTTTTACTTACGTATGTATGTAGATAGAATAGTATATTGTAAACACCTAATAAAACATTCCCAAACGATTAGTCTCAGGTCCCATGGCACAAAATAGTGCCCCGTCGAACACCTCAAAAAGATGACAATGGTTGGAAAACATGTAAAACACATGTTACGCCCTCCAAACTGGTAAAATTTGTTAATTGCTATTTTTAATGTATTTTTGAAATTAGCTAAAAAAAAATTACTTTTCAAAACAGCTGCATAAAATTTACACGATCTATGGTAAATATTATATCATTTTTGAAAAATTTCTCTTGCTGACAATTTTTGTTAATTAACATCTGACAGACCTTTTGTTATAAATTATTATTTCATGAAAGTACACTTTATAACATCTCCATGGTTTTTGTTTTAGAATTAAGTTTGAGATCTCCCTTATCTATTAAAACTTGTCTGGATAGAAATTTTTTTTAAGACAGACAGACCTTTTTTAAAAAATCAATATTTTTAATACCCCGCGCTTTAAAAAATTGAGTAAACATATTGATATCTTTTTTCTTCGATGACAGACTTATTTTAATACCTACAGGAGTTTCAAAGTTAAAAAAAATTTGTTGGCAACGATCATACCTCATTTTTTAAATAAAAAACGTGACCGCGACGATTGAAAATTATGTCTGTCATCATATAAACATTTTTTCATAAAAAACCTATTTAAATATTTAAAAGGGATCTTAGACTTCAATTTAGAATTAGAAAAAAAAAACCGTCATAGCACATGTTTTAATTAAAAAAAAAAAAATGGAAAAACCATTATTTCGCTAACAATTTTTATGCTAAAAGAGATTTCAAATGTTATTTCAGAAAAAAAATAGGGTGTTTTAATGCAGTCGTTGTAGAAGCTTTTTTATGCACAGAGAAGATCTTAATAAGTCATTTTAAAAAATTATCTGATGTGGCCAGCACATAACTTTCTTATACTTATATTTAAACTGTTAAATTTATTCTAACCCCATTTTATGAGGTCAAATGTGTAAAAAATTTCAGTTTACATCAGCTTTATTTAAGTACTTGGAAAATATATTTTATTGTCTTGATATAGTAGACATGATTTATAATCTTTTATCAAGAATAAATTTTTCTGTAAAAGCAAGTACAAACAAGTTTGGGTCCCGTAGACCTTCTTTCAGTTGGCCAATTTTTGCATCTGTGCTGGTTATCGACTTGCCTAAAAAAGTGACGATTTTCTGAAACATAATAATAGAAATTGTGCCTATTAACAAATTCATTTTTATGAAAAGTTGCCTCATCAGTGAATAAAACATTACTGAAGAAGGTGACATGTTGCATTTCATATCTGGCCCAATTACAAAACTCTGTAGACGCCTTTGAAAATCGTCATCAGATAGTTTCTGGTGCATTTGAATATGATATGCATGAAACTTATTTGTTTTTAAGAATCGACCAACGACCGTCTACTTATTCTTTCTAATGAGATCACTTTTCTCTGACTAATATGGGGATTCTCAACCGTTTCCAGCACCACAGACTCATTTTCTTCATTCACAACACGTTTTATTCTTTCACTTTTTTTATATTCGACATTTTCAGTTTCCACAAATCTATCGAGAAGGTTCTGGAAGCTGCTAACATAATAAATCCTTCTTTCAGTATATCTTTGCTTATAAATTCTATTGGCAAGCAAACAGTTTCTGTCTGACTCGCCCAAAACAAAAGTCATGTCTACAAGTTTCGCTTTATTAAAATTCATTTAGTAAAACTCGAAATATTTTAAATTTAATACAAATGATAACTGACGATCGATAAGTGCGTTAAATGTTCGTTTATACAAGACAATTTGTACTACAGTGAGATTTTATTGCTTGTTGAATAACGAAAACAGCAAAAAAAATTTACAAAAGAACTATTACAGTAAGGAACCAGTTAAATAGTATTTACCAACTTCAATGAATTAGAAGAAATGGTCCCACTAAATGGCCTCATTTCAAAAGTGCATAAAGACATGTATCGATCAAAATGGGCAACATGTGCAACACTTATTATAATTTTTTCTAATGAATTATTTGAAGAAACCTCTATTTTTTAAGTTCTTGAATTTTGTACTTATTGCTCAATAAAACAAAAATAGATGAAACTGGCCAAAGGGAAGTACTTACAAAAACTTTGCGTTTTCACATCTACATCACATCGTTGAAAAAATTGAGAAAATTCAATTTAAAAAAGTTTTTAATTAAAAAATAATTTTTGGCCACTCTGTATATTTTTAAGAAGTAAAATTGATTCAAAAACATTAATTAGATGTCCCGTAACTAGTATTCACATAAGTTTTTCTTAAAACCCATAATTGTGACTGGTGATTTTTTCAATGTGCATCTGCAGATGGCATTATTTCAACAAAAAAATTCATTACATCCAAGTGGTTGGGAGATAGTCAATAATAATATAGGAATGAATAAAGTCTAGAAAGAGGCCTCAAAAAATGTACCGATGTATATACTATTCCATTTAAAAAAAAGGTACTTGATCCTGTAATTTCGTCTTGGCTCGCCCTGTATATTCGAAAATAAAATCCGGTTATAGACATTTTTATCTAAGTTTACTTGTATGTTTTTTTCTTTAATTTTTAGCTATCGTAGAACTCGAGATATCGAAGTCTGACGTACTATTGCCCCACCCTGTATATAAGGCTCCAAACCGTGGAAGCAAATTCAAGTTTACACCGAACAAAAACCGTATAAAGGATATTTAATGTTTCTGCATTAAGAAAGTCTTTAGCATTACGCAATACAAAACCCAGGCTCTTATATGCAGACTGGGTGGTTACACGAATATGTTCCTCGAATGACAGTTTGGAGTCAAAGGTAACGTCAAGATCTTTAAATTGTATAATCTTATTTAAAACGATGTTGTCTAGCTTATAGTCAAACATTTCAGTACTTTTACGCCGAGAATAGGACATGATATTACATTTACTGATATTCAAAGGTAGATGATTATTTTCACACCTTATTCAAATTATCTTGCAATTTTATACAATTCGAAATTGACTTGATTTAGGTATATATTTTAAAATCATCAGCATATAGTAAGTAATTGATATCAAATAATTTTGTTATATTATTAATGAAAATAATGAAGAATAACAGCCCGAGAGTCGAACCCTGTGGAACTCCTGATAATTGCGAAAACTTTTCTGATTTAAAACTCTGGTATTGAACAAACTGAAATCTGTCATTCAGATAGGATCTAAGAAATTCCAACAAAGCTGTAGACGTACCAAATGCATCTAATTTTGATGGTAATGATTTGTGGTCAAGCCGGTCAAAAGCTTTAGAGAAATTAGTATAGACGAAGTCTAGCTGATTTCCTTTATCTATGGAAATATACTGTGTACTTTCCACAAGGTTCGAAGTAGTGGAGCGTCCAGACATAAATCCGTGTTGATGAAGAGATATCCAATTTTCAGTGTCGAAGTAAAGATGATTATGGATAATTATTTCGAATATTTTACAGAAATTACAAATAATAGCGACTGGCCTTTAGTTATTAACTTCATCAATGTTTCCTTTCTTAAAAGCGAGACATATTCTTGATTCTTTCCATAACTGGGGAAACTTACATTTTAGTATAAAATTAAATATAATAAACAGTCGTTTGGTGAATATTATTGCACAATCTCTTACTAAAAAGATGAAAATTAAATCTGGGCCTATGGTAAAAATAATTTAATTTTTTTTATGGCTTTAATAATTTTATTTTCATTAATATATATATATATATATATATATATATATATATATATATATATATATAAAAGTATTATTATTAAGGTTCTCTTTGAACATATTATCTGATATGTTACCTAAATTTTCCCTGGAAAAATAACTGGCGAAGGCATTAATAATATCACTTGGATTGTCTAAGTGGGTGTCATTATAATTCAAACTGGATGGTACTTAGAATTACTGCATAATTCATCCTCAATGGAATTTAAGTATTTTTGTAAGCTGTTTTGATAAGTGGTTTTACCTCCGCGCCAATTTGTTTAAAGTTATTGCAATCATTGTCGTTATTGGATTTTTATACCTGTTCAGGAGTTTACTTTTTAACCTAATCTTATTAATTATATTTTTGTTAAATGATGGAGGATACTGTTTAGAAATTACTTTCTTTTTTAGGAACGTGTATGACAAGCATCGTGTTCAAAATATCATAAAATTCAGTAACCATATCATCCACATCTGTGAAATTAGAGAGCCCCGACTAATCAGTATACATAATATCGTGATAAAGTAGATTAAAATTGCACGTTTTATAATTAAGATTACTTCTGGAACCAACCGGAAATGAATCATTTTTACTATTTTCAAATTTAGAATTAATAATTAGTGCGAGGTGATAGGCGTCTTCATTTAAAAGAATATCATCAGCTCGAGACACAGAGCAGCATTATTATATATTAGATCTAAAATCCTATTATTATTGTTTAAAGTGTGATTTCTCTGGTCCAGATTTAGGAATTTTGCCCAATTATTGATTGATTTAATTAGGGGCTGCTACTATTGGAATCGTAATCTGGAATGTTGAAGTCACCTATAATTAAAATATTAGCATCTATTATGCAATACAGCGGTTCAATAGCATTAAAAATTAGATCATAGACGGCTTGTGTTCAGAGTAATATATAAAACAATGACGTACAAAATATTTCCTAAAAAAAATAATTTTTACACATAAAATGTCTAAAATAATAAACGTATCGCAGATAAAGTTGAGATCAATTTGACATGGTTTTAATGATGAAATTGTTGCTACGATTACGCACCCTCCCCTTTATTCGTAGAAATATAGTTTTGATTACTTCGAAAAATTTTAAAACGTAAAGTATCAAAAAGTTCTGAACTATGTATGTTATCGTTTAGCCAAGATTCAGTAAATGCAATCATGTCATATTCAGTAGCACCACAGGAATTCCTAAATAAATCCTGTGTTTTAGTGTACAGCCCGCGAACATTTTGGTAATGACAAGTGAGGTTGGGTTGATCAGAATGCTTAAATACAGACGTTAGTAAAGTGGTACTATCAACTGATTGTTATGGACTTTCTAATATATTAGATTTAAAATTTTCAAAAATTTGCATATATGTGTAACATTTGTTATCCCATATAGCATGATATTTGTTGCATATTAACTCGAACTTTTTTACAAAATAATTTAGTATGATTTCCAAGCTTAATGACAAATCTAATGTTACTTGAGACAGTTTGGAGTTATTTTTACCATTTAAGTACTGAAATCTAAAGAGAAATAGACCGGTAGTAATAAAGTTTTATTTTAAGTAAAAATTACGTACTTTTTCACTCCCGATATTTAATATCAGTTCATGCGATTTAAGGTACTAATTTTAAAAAATGACTAAGACACATTTTAACGCATTGATACCGGAACAGAAAAGATACAATTCATATTGGAATATTTCAGTGGAAGAGTATCATGCGTTAGAAAATAAAGGGCCTCTTATACTTTCTTGTTTTATAACAATGTTTTCAACCAGTTTAAAAATTATTTGTTATGTTGTTTAAATACTAGTTTGCAAATTATGATATTTCAGATACTGGCAGTTTGTGTAACAATAAAACAGATTTATTGAGTACAAAATTTTTTATTATTTAAATTTACGGCAAGATTATTTCTTATTAACTATTATTAATTTTTTTCCTATTTCTAATATCGATTCTGATTCGATATAAATAAAAATATTAAATATTCATTCTAGTGAATTAATGAAAGTATTAAACGCGATATCTATAAAACATTAGAACGCAGTCATTGAAATAACCTTGTTTATGGTATTAATGATCGTCAAGTTGTTTTACTCTTATTATATTTGTAAGTTATTTAATTTTTTTAAATAATTTTTATACATTTCTTTTGTAATTTTTTTATATTAATAGTAATATACAAGATGTTTCAAAAACACAGCCAAATCTTGAAGCAGGATTTTTTGTGAAAAATGAATTGAAGACTATATACACTTCGTCCTAAATGGCTTCAGTAATAAGATATAGGCTGTCAAAAATTAAAGAAAAGTTGAAATATTGAATATTGTCACATGTTGGTATCGTATAAGTAGGCGTTTTTACGTATAACCAGATTATTTTACTTCCACCAGTGGCGCGCGTGGGATCATCATCGATAACATTTTTATAGAAAAATATCTCATAACTCTCGAGACACTACTCATTAAAACTACGTAAAAGTTATGTCAAGTTTTTTCCGTACGAGGTACCGTTTTGGAGAAACGTTTAAATAAATGATTTACTGCTTAAGAAATTAAAAACGTAGCCAAAGAAGTACTCATAGCATGCTATGAATGAGTTAAACTAAATTTACAAGCTGTTGCTGTCAATAACGAGTTATTAATGAAATTTGAAAAAAATGTTTTATTATTAGTTTTTGAAATTTTTCAGTTTAAAGCATTTTTAATTTCTTTGTAAATCCGGCATCTTATAAAGGAAGCCATTTAGAACATAAGTGTGTATCAGATTTTCAACTTATTTTTCGCCAAAAAATCACGCTTTAACATTTGGCGGATGTTTTTTCAAACAGCGTGCATAATACATTTTCAATTATTATTTTACTGTATTATTTTAAATTACTTAATTAAACTAATGTGTCTGATTGTGTTTATTACATTGAAAAGATAAATTAAGAATATGATTTCGAGTATTGTATTTAATTAAAATTTTATTTAGTTATTTACCATACTGCCGCTGTTAATAGTACTAGTTATAATAAGGCATTCGACAACAATAATCTCCAAAAAACATTTTAAATAAATAAAACTCTAAGTGAAAGGCATTTTAGAAATGATTTTCAAATTAAATTTAGGCGTGTTAGTTGATTTTAACATTTTTTATTTCATGCAGCCAGTTTTAAATTGCATTAAGCTCAAAAGCATTCACTGCTAAATATAATATATTATTTGTGTGTGTAAATATTTTATAGATATAAATTGTAGCTGTTGTAGTTCAACGGATTCACAAACAAAACTAATACAGTATAATTTTTATATTCATATCTCGACATGTGCACTTGTATTTGTACATGACTGTGCAATTAAACTGATTTAGTATCAATAATCAAATACTTCAATAACGTTAATGAAACTGTAATATCAATATATCAATAATAAATGCATTCTCAAGTTTTCTTATTATTCTAGGGAAATTGTGAAATATGGGGTTTAGAGGCGGAAATCACGACATAAAAGTTATTTAGTGAATATAGCGCAATATGTTATAACAGGAGATACGATAAGTTCATTTAGGAGTGTCTATTTTGGTTTACCTCAGAGTACAGGGTGGCCCATTTTCGAGCCTCATCATTGGGATCTTGGAAACCGCAAGAGATACAGGATCGGTTAAATTGTGGCAAAGTTGCACAATTTGATGCTTATCAAAATGCTGTGTTGGAATTTGGAAAATTTCGAATATTTTCTGAAATATCCGAAAAAAAACGAAATTTCATAAAATCTTTTTAATTTTTTTCTGACGTTATTTGAAAACAAATTTTAAAACGAATAACACTTCCCCATTGCCACTTTTTATCCTGTACAAGATGGCGCTATCAAATTTGAAATCAGACGTTTCGTCTTCCAGAAACCATCATTAACTTATTTTTTTTAAATACGGACCTGGATTTTTTATTTTATTTTTTGTTACCTTTGGCGGTATCGAAATAAAATCTTGGGGCCAATTATTTACGATGGAAACTTAAATGCTGAACGCTATCTTAATTTCGTCCGAAATTATATATTAGATGCGCTTGACGACGAGCCTTTAAATATGCTTCGGCAACTGTGCTGACAACAGGATGACGCACCAGCCCATAATTCAAGGGCCGTCACACAGTTTCTTAATGAAACATTTCCTAGTCAGTGGATTGGAAACCAAGGGATAGTGCGCTGGCCTACTAGAAGCCCGGATTTGTCCCCACTGGATTATTTTTTAGGGGGATTTTTAAAAAACCGTTTGTATCAAGATACTCCACGTGACATAAACATTTTGCGCCAAAATTTAATGTTAGAGATAACAGATTTAAGAGCAAGAGGAAGAGTAATCTAGCGGGCGGTTACGGGCAATCTACGAAGACGCATGCGAAAATGCACAGAGGTGCATGGGGGGATATTTGAGCATTTACGTTAGGTTTTAATTTTGTTCCTTTTAAAGTTTAGGTATATAGTTATTAATTAATTAAGTAATTAATTATTATTAACATTATTTAGCCAGAAGTAATAATTTGTTTTATAAACAGTGTCGTATTAAATATTTTTAAAAAATACAGAAAATATTAGTTTTTGTCATCGAAACGTTTGAAAATCAAAATTTGTGATGGGTCATAGCATTTAGGGAGTCCAAAGGTAACAAAAAATAAAATAAAAATCCCGGTCCGTATTTAAAAGAAATTAGTTGATGATGGTTTCTGGAAGACGAAACGTCGGATTTAAAATTTGACAGCGCCACCTTGTAGAGGATAAAGAGTGGCAATGACGAAGTTTTATTAGTTTTAAAATTTGTTTTCAAATAACGTCGGAAAAAAAATAAAAAAAGATTTTATGAAATTTCGTTTTTTTCCGAATATTTCAGAAAGTATTCAGAATTTTCTTCCAAATTCCAACACAGCATTTTGATAAGCATCAAATTGCGCAACTTTGCCATAATTTAACCGATCCTGTATCTCTTGCGGTTTCCAAGATCCCAATGATTCTTTTTTTCTGGCATTAGGACTTAGTCCATACAGCCAGATGCACTTATGGGATCCCAATGATGAGGCTCGAAAATGGGCCACCTTGTACAGTCCTAAAATCTACCTTATTTACAACATAAAAGATTCTGCAACTGGCATTGGGCGATAAAAAGAGTAATAAAGTACGAAATAAAACAAGCTTGTACCAAACAATATCTATATTTTATGCATTTTAGTTCTTAAAAATTGTATCCCTAAATTACATCCGTCGGCCTCTAAACACTGTGCTAATTTTTTTCTAAAATTCTGTATACTTCTAACTAGGAGCGCTTCAGTGATGTCTTCAATTTCTCGCGAAATGCTATCTTTTAATTCTTGAATCGTCTGGAGTCGACTTTTGTATACTCTCAGATATCCCAACAAGAAGAAGTCACATACCGATAAATCAGAAGATCTTGGCAGCCAAGTTATGTCCCCATTTTGAAATCAATTTGTTAGGAAGCATTTCCATTAACACAATACGGCTACGCCTTGCTATATGGATAATGGTACATATTAACAGGGTGATGCAATGGCATTATCCTGTTAAAACCAAACTGTCTTGTCCCAGTCTTTGCAATTCCATCCTTAAAAAAATATCTGCATATTCACATAACGATTTGTTAATAGTGACTGTGATTATTCTGTTAAAAAAAGTAATGTCCAACTATTCCAAAAACTGACAGTCCACACCCTAGTCACTATTAAATCATATACTGGCTTCTGATGTAGTTGCCGAGGAATCTCCGACGACCAGTATCAAAAAATTTTTTTCTTGATTTCACTTAAATATAACTGAACTTCATCCGTCAATAATAACACTAAAAAACCTAGCGCATTTTCATCCTTGTTCAAAATTAACAAGAATTGTCTGTAGAATGTCAGCTTTGTCAGAGTCATTCAGCTTCCGCACCATCTGAATTTTATTGGACTTCTCTGAGTGGCAACATTAATCATTTCAATATTCTCTGGAGTCCGAACGGTTCGAACACTACCTTAAAGCGCTGACTGGATATTGCTTGTTCTATTAAATCATTATCCCATCTTCAAATTTTAAACATCTGAGAGTGACTAATATTTATTGGTACATTATTCTATAGGGTAGCTAGTAGATAATATTGAAATTGGAAATACATACGAAGTGGTTGATTTTAACCATGGCAGTGAAGTATCTCGAAAAGTAAGCGTTATAGAAAAAAAAGTAAAGAAAAAAGACTTCAGAATAGGAAGGAACAATATGGCGGTACTATTTATTTCATATGTAATGATATCAATGCCATTAAAAGATTAGTTTTGTTTTTCTTTAACCGAAATGATACTTTTCCTCCGGGATTCGATAAAATGTAAAAACTGATTTGTATCATGTATGGCCTTATATTAATAATTTTGAGATATTTACAAAATATAATGTTTTTGTAGATTTTTAACATTACGAGCTGTTAATGTTTCTGTATATGTAAGTGCATTCGTGTATGTGTGTATGTGCATTTGTGTGTGTGTGTGGTTGTTCCTATGATTTTCTTTTGTTTTAAAATAATTAAAAGACAAAACAAATAATTGAAAGACCAAAAAAAAAAACTTATAAAAATTAGAAGAAAAAAGTTGTGGATCGCCTTACCCTACGTCCATGGTCCTGGTTGGGCTATGATGGGATGAGATGTAATATATTATTTTATCATTATATTCATTATAATTTTCAAAACTGTAGTATCTCAATATCAGTAAGTTGGCTTCTGTAACTAAGAAAGGAAGTTATAAATAAAATACTTCGTAAAGATTATTTGCGTTTGATATCGCCTATTAAAAAATAATAAAATAGTGAAAAAATATTTTATCTCATTTCTTCAATAGCAACGTGAAGAAAATGCGTCTTTATCGCACATCGTTAATAATAATAAAAATGCCTTGAAGGGTTAGGTTAGGTTAGGTTTGTTGTGAGTGGGTCTCAGTAGACCCTCCACTGCGGCTATCAGCAGGCCTATTGTGGCTCATGCCTAATTATATTTCATCCAATAAGTTCAGTCTCTTAATGAAACTGATAACTTTATTGGGTGATAATGTGTCCAGATCCTCTGGCAGCAGTTGCCCTTTGCCAAATATTGAGAATCGGATCCTCTCCACAGCGGGACAGGTGCATAAGATGTGGTCTGCCTTCTCATCATCCTCCAAGCATAGACGGCACTCGGCGTTTTCCGCTAGGCCGAGTTTATGCAGATGATAGTTTAGTCGGCAGTGCCCGGTATATAGGCCTGTTAGAGTTTTCAGGTTTACCCTGTTTAACACTAAAAGTTTCTTAACTCTTGATTTCAAAGGGTATTTTATAAACGCCTTCGAACGAACTAATCCTGGTAACTCTTGCCAATACTGGAGAGTTTTCTTTTCAGCCCAGGTTGTGATAGCCATCTTGGCAGACTTGAGGATATGCCAAGTATTGGTTCTGGTCCGATAAATCGTGATCCCGCTCATTCTCTGGCTAAGGAGTCCGCTATTTCGTTACCTTCCATACCAGAGTGGCCGGGTATCCAGACCAGAGTCACTTTGTTATTTTTGCTCAAATGATTTAGAGCTTTCTGACAATTCCATACTGTTTTGGAGTTACACTGGTAGGAGCCAAGAGCTTTTATAGCTGCTTGGCTATCTGAGAAAATTTTTATTGATCTGCGTGTAAGATGCATATATTCCAGCCTTCGTACACACAGTTCAATGGCATGAACCTCAGCCTGAAAAATAGTTGCATGAGTACCGAGGCTTGAGAATATCCTCACCCTTGGTCTGTAACTATGTACTCCGGCTCCTGTTCCCTCGGGAGTTTTGGAGCCGTCTGTAAACCAACAACTGTCTGCCTTCAGTAGGTCGGCTTTATTCCGATCCAACTCATCTCTTTCTGGAGAAAGGATGTTGAAGGTCAGCTCGTAGTTGATCATGGTAGGCATAGTATCCGAGGGCATTCCCAGGATGCTGTGATTCTCTATGTCATCCAGCAACCTGTTCCGCTCCATGATACTAGTCTGCGGCATATTAATGGCCGCTTGTTGCAGTATGTAGGTTGCCCACTTGGCCTCTCTCTCCAGATATATATGAAGAGGGGTAAATCCAGGACGATTTCCATTGCAGCTGACGGTGTGGTGCTAATTGCTCCCGTTACGGTCATGCATGCTAATCTCTGCAGTCCAGAGAATTTGAATTTGGCCGTCCGTTGTAATCCTTTCGGCCACCAAACAATGGATCCGTATGTTATCAATGGTCTGATCACCGTGATATAGATCCAGTAAATTTGTTGGGGACCCATGCCTCAGGATTTATCACAAATACGACGGCATGTCCATAAGGACAGCTTTGCTTTGTGGATTACCTTTTCCAGATGGGAGTTCCAATTAAGTGATCTATCCAGAGTCATTCCTAGATATTTCACCTCCTCCGCAAATGGAATAGTTTCACCCATTAAGGTGGGAGGTCTTAAGTCCTCCAGCTTCCTTTTCCGGGTGAATGGTACTATTGCCTTGAAGGGAAAGCCCACCTTTCGCTACTAAATGATTGTGTAAAAGTTACTTTTTAACGGTCGTAGAAAAAGTGATTTATTTCGATGATCATGGTTGAGAACATTATTGAAATACGGGTCATGAAACAATCTAGTTCTGACAATGTTAATGGTTAGTTTTCTATTAAAGAGCTGTTACATAAATTTGGAATTCGTTTCAAAAGGCATGGTATGGTAATAAATGGAAAACGAAAGTTTTTTTTGGAAATAAATAAATGTATTTTTGCATATTTAATAATTTTGCAAAATACGGATCTCAAGTTGGATTACAACTTGAGTTTGTGTTTGCTTTCAGAACAAAAATCACAAACTAAGTACTTAATATCTAATAATAAGTATCTAACATGTTTTAATTAGTCATTAAAAAATAATTATTGTATAATATGCTTATTCTATTAACACATAGTTAAAAAATGTATAAAAAATAATAGAATGATGATTACAAAGTATTATTTAACTACCTTTTTACATTTAAATATTGATTATATTAATTTAATTAATAATTAAATTTTTGTTCATTATTTAGGAGCTTTTTTGACATTATCCATTAATAATTTTGTATTTGGAGGATAGTTATTGATAGTAGTAGAATCTCCTTTGCCTTACAATTATTATCTTATAAATTTTGTAGTGCAAGATAAAGTATTGAGTCGATATTTTCTCATTCATAACTTAAGATAATATATGTAAAACACAACTCATTGGCAATAATGTTTCTAGGGCTCAGAGTAAAAAACCAGAATACAGATTTTAGAAGATGTAAAACTATTTTATTTAATAGAATTAATATTAAAGTTGTTGACGGGATTAACGTTTTGTAAACTAGTGTGCATAATTCTATAGAACTTTTTTATTTTATTTTAATAATGAAATATTTTACATTAAATCCAAGTTTGCAACTGTTTACTTATAGAGATGAGATTTTGAATGTCAGATTATTTTGCAATAATTCAATTAGATAATGTTTTGAAATTTTACAAAAAATGTTCACTAAATAAGTTACATAAAGAAACATAATTTTAAAATTATTATAAGCGATGAATTAATAAAAAATCCTAGTTGGCAACTCATTTTCAGGTCCGCAAAGTGAAATTGGATCAAAAGTACTTTTTAAAAAAGAAATATTCGTACAGTCAAATGACCACATAGTAGGGAGATGAAATTAATTAGGCCCTCAAAGTTCAATATTATTTCACTATCATAATGACGCTCTGAGTAGTCCATGAAAGGTTGTTTTTCATTTTTTAGATTTATTATTTCCGCTAATGAGTTGTGGATATTTTTGAGTGTTTTTAAAACAACTGCTGGCTACCAATAATGGTTAGTTGCGTCTAAAACAGTTCTTATAAGTTTCCTATCATTAATGGGTGTGACAACTTGTTAAAACTGTTCTCTGTGAAATAATAAATATCTAGAGACAACTTGTTAATTTATTCAGTCTTTCATATGTTTACATGAGTACATAAATTTACAAGAACATACAGGGTGTTCCACGATCCAGTGCACATAGCCAAACATGGATAGAGGCCATCAAGATGAGTTAGAATCACCTAAAAATATGCCTTCTAAAGTCACATGTTAAAGAGATACAGGATGTTTTGTGAATTTTTTCACAAGTTAGGGTCGTTTTGTTTTCATAGCAATTAGTCAGTAGTAATTGAAACTCACCATTATTAATACTCTAGGTCTCCACCGTAAGAAGCTATACTAACAGATGTCTTTATGCAGGTCCGAGCTTAAAAATTTTTTTCTACCCTAAAAAAACCTCACTGTATAAAATTTTCCACAAATTTGACTTCAGGATCTGAAAATATATGAAATATTGCACAAAATAAGTGCTTAACATCTTTGACATGCTTTTACTGGTTACTAAAATTGAGAAAACTCCAAACCGCCTTGATTTAGGAGATTTATTTTAATATAATGGAACACAATGAAAACAAAAAGTTTAATTAGTTTTGAAAGTGTTAGCTTTATTTTATTTTATTGTATTGTTAATAATAAAAGAAAGCGATGACACAAAAAACTGAGAAACCAGATTTATAAAAATCAAACAGAATTAAAAGTTAGGTTGATGCTAAACAAACTACGAAACAAAACAAAAAATTAACCGTAACATCATAATTTATTTTCAGAATACCTTCCTCCTTCATCAATGCATTTCCATATTGTAAGACTGAAAATAGGAATCGTCCTTTGGACCATTTGAGGATTACTTCTGAGCTCATGCATCAATTATTTTCTGTCTTAATTGAACTCTTGTCTGAATCTTCGTGCTGTAGACTTTAGCTTTTAAACGACCCCATAAGAAATAATTCATTGGGATCCAATCGGGTGATCTATCTGGCTATTGGTCCAACTTGACCCTTCAAATAAAATGCGATCCAACAAATACATTATTTATGGCGCCACACCAGATATCAACAGAAATTATTTATGTTGAGAATTTCGTTGAACTATTAACACATAAATATAGTGACAATTTATCTTTTAACTTCAAACTTGCTACAGTAGATGAAGTTCAAACAATTCTACTTTCTTTAAATTCAAATGTATTTGTGCTGCTATGATTCAGCTATGTTCAACTGTAATTTGTAAACTTATCACTCATAATAAATTGTGTACTAGAGATAGGTTATTTTCCTAATCAGTGGAGAACTATTCCGAAAAAATTTAACCTTTCAAATTGTTGTGATTTAAGACCTATTACAATACCAACATTGTTCAAAATTTTAGAAAAGACAATTCAGGTGCAAATTTATGATTATGTAATTACAAATATTTTTTCTCCTTTACACATAGTACCACGTCAGTTTTGGTAAACCTTGTAGATAATATATTAAAATTATTAGATAATGGATATCCAACTGGTTAAATACTGCTTGATTACTCTAAAGCTTTCAACATGATAGATTATTGTTTGTTATGTGTTAAACATAACTACTTCTATACATTTTTTTCGCCTTATTTAAGTAATCGCCATCAATAAGTGATCATCGACAATGGCGTAGATTTATTTACAATAGTTATTATACCATTTCTCCGATTACATCAGGTGTTCCAAAAGGCTCAGATTTGGAGCCCATTCGTTTTTAATTTATACAGCGGATATATTTAGATCTGTACAGTTTTGTCGCATTTAGTGTTATGCAGATGATTCACAGTACTTTCGAACCAAAAATGTAGAAAAAACATGTAAAGATTTAGTTAGCTGAAATATGAGAATTTCTAAGGTTATGTCCATCCCAGGTAAGTTGAGTATCATCGATAATAATAATAATAATAATAACCTATATTGCACCTATGGTTAGGTTAATAATCCAATTGCAAAAAGTTAGTAGTTGCAAATGGAAAGGACAGGAAGGGCTTCTTTCACTGCTCGTCAAATTTTTTTGTGTGATACATTGAGCGTAGGGAGCATGCTCAATGTACCACATACGTCGATTACTGAGAAAACGTCTTGCATATTCTTGGGGTACTTCTCTTGCATTGCCATAACAAAACCAATAAATATAAATAATTATGAATATTTGAAGACTAACGGTTAAAACTTTTTACAGAGTAAATTGTATACTATCATACTAAAATTTAAGGCTCAACAATGTTATGACTGACGCGCACTACGAACAATATTATTTTTGAGTAAAATAATGAAATAAAGACTATACAGAGTGTCCCATAATTAAGTACATTCTTTCAAGGGGGCGATAGAACTAGAAAAATTAATTTTAGTTTTGTATATAAACATTTGCATTAAATAAGTTCATAAGGGAGCTACAGACCCTTAAATTTAACAAATATTCATAAATAACCAATTTATTTTTTTATTCTTCATCATCTTCTGAACTTAAGAGACACAAACTTAAAATAATATTATTTAGAAAATTATTGTAAATAAAAAGAATGTTTTATTTTTCCCTAAATTATATGCTTCATTGCGTAAAGCAATTTTTTATATTAGGTTAGGTTAGGTTAGGTTATTGTAAGTGGGTCCCTGTGGACCCTCCACTGTAGCCATTAGCAGGCCTATTGTGGCTCACTTCTAATTATGTTTCACCCAATAAGTTCAGTCTCTTAATGAAACTGATAACTTTATTGGGTGAGAATGTGGCCAGATCTTCTGGCAGCAGTTGCCCTTTGCCAAATATTGGGAATCGGATCCTCTCCACAGCGGGGCAGGTGCATAAGACGTGGTTTGCCTTTATACCATCCTCCAAGCATAGACAGCACTCGGCGTGTTCTGCTAGGCCTAGTTTATGCATATGATAGTTTAGTCGGCAGTGCCCGGTATATAGGCCTGTTAGAGTTTTCAAGTTTACCCTGTTTAACTCTAAAAGTTTCTTAGTTCTTGATTTAAAGGGGTATTTTATAAACGCCTTCGAATGAACTAATCCTGGTAATACTGGAGAGTTTTCCTTTCAGCACATGTTGAAATAGCCATCTTAGCAGTACTTGAAGATATGCCAAGTACCGGTTCTGG
Organism: Rhamnusium bicolor; assembly: GCA_029963845.1. NCBI lineage: Eukaryota > Metazoa > Arthropoda > Insecta > Coleoptera > Cerambycidae > Rhamnusium > Rhamnusium bicolor. The sequence goes on along the minus strand of JANEYF010005664.1, from coordinate 88,273 downwards.
TCCGATGATTCGTGATCCTGCTCCTTCTCTAGCCAAGGAGTCGGCTATTTCATTACCTTCCATACCAGAGTGGCCGGGTATCCAGACCAGAGTCACTTTGTTGTTTTTGCTCAAATGATTTAGAGCCTTCTGACAGTTCCATACCGTTTTGGAGTTACAGCGGTAGGAGCCAAGCGCTTTTATAGCTGCTTGGATATCTGAACAATTTTTAATTGATCTGCCTGTTAGATGCACATATTCCAGCCTTCGTACACACAGTTCAATGGCATGAACCTCGGCCTGAAAAACAGTTGAATTAGTACCTAGGTTTGAGGATATCCTCACCCTTGGCCTGTAGCTATGTACTCCGGCTCCTGTTCCCTCAGGAGTTTTGAAGCCGTCTATAAACCGGCAACTGTCTGCCCACAGTAGGTCGGTTTTATTCCAATCCGACTCATCTTTTTCTGGAAAAAGGATGTTGAAGGTCAGCTCGTAGTTGGTCATGGTAGGCATAGTATCCGAGGGCATTTCCAGGATGCTGTGACCCTCTATGTCATCCAGCAACCTGTTCCGCTCCATGATACTAGTCTGCGGCATATTAATGGCCCCTTGTTGCAGTCTATATGTAGCCCACCTGGCCTCTCTCTCAAAATATATATGAAGAGGGGGTAAGTCCAGGAGGATTTCCATTGTAGCTGATGTTGTGGTGCTAATTGCCCCTATTACGGTCAAGCATGCTAATCTCTGTAATTCAGAGAGTTTGACTTTGGCCGTCCGTTGTGATCCTTTCGGCCACATAACGATGGATCCATATGTTATCATTGGTCTAATGACCGTGAATATTAAAAAAAATAAGCCAAAAAATTATAGCGAAAATTCACCCTCACCCCCCCTGTAGTTACCCCAACAAATCATGATAGATAAAAATTTGACAAAATATGTATCAATATGAAATTAATAAACGGTACAAATTTAATTTTTGCAACTTAAAATGTTTCGAATTTATTGGCAACTAACTATGTTGTACTTACCCCATTTAAGGGACTGTAGCTCCTTTATGAACTGATTTAAGGTTTATATACGAAACTCAACATATTTTTTCCAGTTCTATTAACCCCTTGAAGGATGGTACTTAATTATGGGACACCCTGTATATCTGATTGGTGCGATGGACTAAATGTGTCGTTTTTCAGTTCTGGTTGTTTTATCACTTGAACAGTAAATGTGTGCCCAAAAATTTTAAACCTCTGTTTTGTGCAATTATTCATGCAATTTTAAAATCCAAAGTCAAATTTGTTGAAAATTGTATACAGAATGATGTTTTTTACAGTGGAAGTAAAAAATAATATTTCTAAACCCGGTCCCGCATTAAAAATTCGACGGTAATGACTTTTTACGAAGGTGACCTAGAGTATAAATAATGGTGAATTTCATTAAATTCTGTCTTACTGTTAGAGAAATAAAAGGACCCAATGTTTTGGACAAAATCCACAACACGTCTATCTCTTTAACGAATTACTTTAGAGGGCATATTTCTGTATGATTCTAACTCACCTTTATGTCCTTTATGCATGGTTGAGCTATGTGCACTCCATCATAAAATGCTCTGTATAGTTATGCGTACGACATGTAGGGGAAAAGGAAATATGTGGTTGCGAAATATAGAATTAATTATTATTTTTCTCCTCAGCTCTGCTCTACATAGTTATATTTTAAACACATAATTCGGCCATAGTAACTCAGGGAATTAAAGTGAATTTTGCAACAAATTTAAATTATTACGTATAAATAACATTACTTGGTTCGGCTGTTTGTTTAATTAATATTTATTTATTTCTAAATGTAATTAAGGATTTTTAATACGATTGTAATAATGGCGGAGGATCCGGTTATAAAGCTATTAGTGGTTCAGCAAACATTTCCATTATATGTATTATTTTTCATACTGATTAATAACAAATAAAATGTTGCACTATCTTTTTTTGCAAACAGAAGACATTTTTAACTGTATACGTCGAATTTGTCAGTTGAAACGCACAAAATAAGAAGTATCATGTATGCTATTTTTGTGATGCTACAATTTTCTGATAAAATAGAGTTAAATAGAGTGTCTCAAATAAATGGTACTCAAGTGATCGATTCAATTTGTTGGCTTTATTTTTGAGCTAGCAAAATATTTCAAACACGAGGGATTGATAGTTCTTTCTAGTGAAGCTTAAAATAAAATCAGAGATGCAATTGAACATGCAAATAAATATTCTCGAAAATAAATTTCGAAAAATACATTCAGTTTTTGATAGATTAACCAATTGTAGTAAGTCCTGGAATGGGTTGGAACCTTTGATGCGAACATAACACTGACGTAGTTTTCCACGAAACACCAAAACACTATGTACTGCACTCGACGCGCGTTTCGCCAACCAAGTCGGCATCATCTGGAGATGATTAAAACTGTTTTAATCATATCCAGATGATGCCAACTTGGTTGGCGAAACGCGCGTCGAGTACAGTATATAGTGTTTTGGTGTTTCGTGGAAAACTACGTCAGTGTTTTCAATTGGAGTAAATCGATATACAGTGTGTAACCGTTTCAAATATAGAAAATTGAGTAATGGTTAAATTTTGTGGGTTTCGTGTTATAACCTTTTCTTCGGCCTTAGATTCTCTGAGATACAGGGAATTAACATTTTTATTTGATAAAGGTTTTCGTCGCATAACTTGCAGTTTTTAATAAATTGATTCCACATTTGACGGTAATTTATGTTAGGTGGAATCTGAAAAAACGACAAAAGATATGTGTTACAAATATCATCGACGCAAATTATGTTACAAACAGTATTTTTATTGATTTGACAGTTCTAACAACTATGAATACAAATACTGAGTGTCAACGTAATGAGTAGACAAGCCATAGTTTTCAGAGTTTTTAAGATGTAAGTCTTAAAGTTGGCAGAAGTAATATATACCAAAAACGGCAAATTTTTCGTAATTTTACACTTTTCCATCACTTTTGGTTTCCCCTGAAATGACTCCAACATTGATATTTTAAATAGAACACCCTGTACATTTTTTTTTCATTTTTGGATTCCGGAGACGATTTTAAGTACGATTGCATAGTTTAAAAAAAAGTTTTGACTACTTGATTTTTTAGGGCTATTTTTATTTTTGCATCTAGAGTACAGTAAATGCATTCAATTCAATCAAATGGACCAAAACGATAAAAGCAACATATAAACGTGAGATTTTTTGAATTCGTTTAGTAGCTACGACCAACCAAAATTTCTGTAATTATGTCAACTTTTTCAAATGGCAACATCTTTTAGACGCTCAGTACTTAAATACTAATTTTCATGAAAATCCATTGATACTTTCAAATCGAAAATCGGTTTGATATTAACCCAAATACTCCATCTTTGATGGATAATTAAAATATCGAGAAAATACGCTTATCAAGTACGTATGCCGCCGTGAAAATTGAATAAAACTAGATTCAAAGTATTCATTTCTCCAACAAAATAGCGCTGCAAATAAAAAAAGTGCATGTGGAAACAGAAAGAAGTTTGATAGATAAAAATACGTGTATATTGTTAACTAAATAAGTTTGCTCTTTACCGTTAAATTGTTGTTTGTTGTTTTTTAATTATTGTTGTTATTGTTTAACATGTTACAACGGATGAAAAAGTGGATATGTTATTAATTTTTGGAGAATGCTACTAAATTTCCAGAAACGCAGCAGAATTGTATGCCCAAGGGTATCTGAACAGACACCATGCATGTTTTCAATATTTTCCAATTGTGGAGAAACAAATCAGGAAAAGAAATGATAAGAATCGTGCAGCTTTTATCGTTGATGAAGCGACAGAAATTAACATGTTGGCTTTTCTAAAAGTGAATTCTACTGCTTCTACTAGATAAATTGGCCACGAGGTGCAAATTAGTGATGAATCAGCAAGAAATATTCTCAAGAAATATGGTTACCGCTCGTTTAAATATCAAGTGCAACAGCTTTTGTACGAAGATGGTGGCAACCGAAGATTATCTTCTTGTAACTGGTTACTTCAGAACAATACCGCTAACCCGAATTTTGTTTCTTTGATATTGTTTTTTGATGAGTCGAGATTCACCAATAATGGAATATTCAATAAACAACAAAATAGATATTAGGCGCAGGAAAATCAACATTTAATGAAGCAAGGTAATTTTCAGGAAAGATTTGGAGTAAATGTGTGGGCTGGGGTGATTGGAACAAGAATTATTGGACCTATTTTCTTTCAAGAATCATTGACAGGGGAGAGATATTTAGAATTCCTACAAAATGATATTGAAAAAATTTTTATGGACTTACCACTTGAAGTTTCTGAACAAATATATTTTTAACAAGATGGAGGCTCCGCCTCATAATGCCGCTCGAGTTATGGCCCATTTAGTGAACCGGTATAGTGAGCGAGTAATTGCAACATATGGACCTATACATTGTCCGCTCACCAGATCTAAGCGTTTTATATTTTTTGTGTGGGGTTATGTGAAAGAACGAGTTTCTTATACACTCCCTCAAACATATGAAATTTTACAAAGTCATATCCGCGAAGTTTTTGCAAATATAACTTCTGCTATGTTGCGAAATGTTACGCGAAACACTATTGACCGAGCCAGAAAATGTCAAGAAGAAGGGGGAATGCACTTTGAACATTAACTACCTTTTAATTAATCTATTAATGTTTTTTATTGTTAAAATAATTATTTTCGCACAGCACACTTGTTTTATTTGCAGCGTTGTTTTGTTGACAAAATGAATATTTTGAATCCAGTTTTAATCAATTTCCACGGCATACTTACTTGATAAGTGTATTTTCTCGATACTTTAATTATTATACAACAAAGAACTTGAGGGTATCAATGGATTTGTCATGAAAGTTAGTATTTAACTACTGAGCGCCTAAAAGTTGTTGCCATTTGAAAAGTTGACACCTACAAATTAGTGATTTAGGAAATTTTGTTTGGTCGTAGCTACTAAACCAATTCGAAAAATCTCACGTTTACATTTTTCTTTTATCATTTTAATCCATTTGATTGACTTGAGTGAATTCACTGTACTCTAGATGCAAAAATAAAAATAGCCCTAAAAATCAAGTAGTAGTCAAGTGGTCTGAAATTTTTTTAAAACTAGGCAATCGTACTTGAAATCGTCTCCGCAATCCAAAAATGTAAGAATATATAGGGTGTTCTATTTAAAATTTTAAAGTTGGGGTCATTTCCGGAAAAACCGGATGTGATGGAAAAGTGTCAAATAATTAGCCGTTTTTGGTACATATTACCCCTGCCAAATTTAAGACTTACATTTTGAAAACTCTGGAAACTATGGCGTGTCTAATGATTCCGTTGACACCCGGTATATTCAAAACCACATATTAAAAACCGCTGCCAACTACCTGGGGATAAGAACTTCCTCACCGTAGTAAAACTCGACGTGTGGTGGAGTTTATAATAAAAGTAATTTTTGAGGTTTCAAAAAAAGTTACATTTTGACGTTTCAAAAAAGTCACATTGGTGGAATGTCACTAATATTTTTTTTAGGCATTGAAACCGATTTTGCTCTTTAACGAGCTCAATCTCTTCTGGACCTCTAGAATGTGTGTACTAAATTTGAAAGTTTGATCTCAAAAACTGTAGCTGCTATCGTGAACCAGACAGACACACAGACAGAAAATTTTTTCTGTCTGAAATTTTGTGTATCGTCATAATTCGTCGAAATTCGTCCAGAAATGTAATACAAATTTTCAAAATTTTTTTCGCGAATACATAACTTCCTCACTTTGAGGGGTGAGGCAGTGAAATGTTGTAGAACAGAGTTATGCAATGGACTCAATCTACCGTACGACTATCGAAAATATAAAAAAATTGCAAGACTCTTTTTGCAAAAGAAATGTGGAATAGTTCAAAAATGATTTAAGTTTTCCATCCATAGGTGTAGAAGATTTGAAGAAAAAAAAGAAGGGTTCGTGTTCCTTCTATCTACGCCAGTTGTCATGTTTCAAACGCATATTTTTTTGTCACTTTTTCAGATTCCACCTAATATAATTGACCGCAAAATGTGCAATAAATGTATTAAAAAATGTAAAAGTTATACGAGAAAAATATTTATCGAATATAATTTTTTATGACCTTTATCTCAGAAACTAAGCGCTTATGAAAAAAAGTTCGTTGCACAAAAAACATTTTTTTTTTAATCTATCGATTACTCAATTTTCTGGATTAAAATAGTTACACTGTATATTATAATAATGCTTTTGGTCTAGACGCAAATGACGTCACATTTACTTATGTTACGTGTTTGCTATCCACACAAACACCTATACTCGTAGATTCGTTGATTGAAAGTTCAGGTAACACTTACTCACTACTTTATTTACTAATTAACAATTAACAACAATAGGTTAATAACTGACTTAATTATAATCACAATTGAACACTTATGTCTTTTTCCGTATTTCTTCTTTACTCGCTCGCGTTTCACTTAAGATTAAGTCTCGGCCCACCGTGCGTCTTATTTACACATCCATTTACCCGGTCTAGAGCACTCCAGAATATTCCCGGCCGTTCTCATACAATTCCAGTCTCATCTAACCAGTCTACACAGTCCAGTGGCATAACACTGCCCCCTTCTTAAGCCTGAACGTCCCGATCAGGCAATTCATTGTTCCCTGCATACTTGGCTAGTCTCTCTATATGCACCACCTTCATCTTGGATTTTGGGCTTTGCTGAATTCTATATAAAACGTCGTTTAGTCTGGTGACAACAGTGTAAGGACCTTCCCAGGGCGGGTGAAGCTTCGGGGACCTGCCTTTCTTTCGTTGTGGGTTATATAGCCAAACGAAATCTCCAGCCTGGAACCCTCCTGAATTTGCCTTAAGATCATAACGAGCCTTCATGCGATCACTTGCTATGGCAATTCGGTCTCGTACCAGCTCATGGATATTCCTTAGCCGTTCACCTACTTCATCGGCGTAGTCATTTATGGAAAGTCGCTCCTCATCTGGTGTGCCAAACACCAAGTCACATGGCAGTCTAATCTCACGTCCAAACATCACGCGAGCCGGCGTCTGTTTTGTTGTTTCATGAATGGAGGCCCTGTAGGCCATAAGGAAAAGAGGTAAGTGACGGTCCCAATCTCTCTGATGTTTCTCAACCACTTTGGATAGATGCTCCTCCATGGTTTTATTATATCTCTCCACCATTCCGTCTGATTGTGGATGTAGGGCTGTTGTTCTTGTCTTATGAATTCCCAGTAAGCGACACATCTTCTGAAATACCCCTGATTCAAAGTTTCTTCCTTGATCTGAATGCAATTCTAGGGGCACGCCAAATCGACATACTAGATAAGGCATAAGCTTCAGGCCACTTACTGAAATAATCCATGGCAACTAAGATGTATTTGTTCCCATCATCTGTCACGGGGAATGGACCAGCTACATCGATCGCAATTCGCTCAAAAGGAGCCCCTACGTTATATTGTTTCATTTGGCCCTTACTTCTTGTCCGTGGCCCCTTACTTGCCGCATAAACTTCACATTTGCGGCACCAAGCTTCCACATCTAGGCGGCTGTTCATCCAGTAGAATCGTTCGCGTACTTTAGTGAGAGTTTTGTTGATGTCAAAATGTCCGCCAGATATTCCATTATGGTTTTCCTGGAGTACTTTTGATATGCGACACCTGGGAATTACTAATCTCAAAGAAATTTCCTTTCCGTCTGGACTTTCGCAAGCTCTTTTCAACAGACCATCCTCTACTCCCATTGTGCCCACAAAGCCTTCAGTCCCACTGCCTTGTCTCAAATGTCCTTCCGGCCAGGTCGGGCTCCTCTTTCTTTCCATTCCAGAATAGGACCAGTTTCTTGATCTTTTAACTGCTCTTCTATGTCTCTTTTGTCCAATCGTCAGGAACATCTATTTTAAGGGTGTTTACAATTATTATCCCTTGTTGTTTTTCCACCCGGTGGCAGTGCTTGCAGTCTTCCCGACAGGGTCTTCTGGAGAGAGCGTCTGCATTTCTATGAGATTTTCCAGGACGATGTTCGATTTTAAAAACGTACTGCTGCAGTTTTTCTATCCAGCGAGCTAGTTGGCCTTCCGGAGTCTTCAATTGCAATAACCACTTTAATGCAGCATGGTCGGTCCGAACTTTAAAATGTTGTCCATATAGGTACTTGTGAAAATGGTCTATGGACTTGACAATGGCCAATAGTTCCTTCCGTGTCACACAATAGTTACGTTCTGGCTTCGACAGCGTCTTGCTGAAGTACTCAATTACTTTTTCCTGTCCATTTTGAATTTGGGAAAGAACACATCCAAGTCCAGAATTACTGGCATCTGTGTCTAATACGTAGAGGCCTTTCCGTTCTGGGTATGAAAGAACCGGACAGTGCTGATTTTAGTGTTCTGAATGATGTTTCGCACTTTTGTGTCCATTGGTACTGAACCTTCTCTTCTGTAAGCCGGTGTAGTGGCTTCGCAATATCAGCAAATCGTTCCACAAATCGTCTGTAATAAGTGCATAGACCAAGGAAGCTTCGTAATTCGTGAACATTTGAAGGTCTCGGCCAATCTCGTACTGAGGAAATCTTGTCTGGGTCTGTTCTTATCCCCTCCGAAGACACGACATGTCCTAGGAATTATCACTAAAAATCACTTATAGTCTTGTTTTCAAGTCTACAATACGTTCCCGTCGACACAATTCACATATCTCCTGTTGTTTTCAAATAGAATGTTCTAGAATTTTCCCGAATTTGCACTAGTAGTCCTTTTTCTCAGTCTACAACAGGTTATTACTAGCGGCACTCGCGTATTTGCAGCTATTTCTAAATCGAATGTTCTAGAAACTTCTCGAAAATCCACTTTAAAGTCACTATTCAGTCTAGAAATAGTCCTCAAACACTGTCCAGTAGTTTATATCTTCGTATTACCACTAAGTTCTGAGAAGAACACTGTGGAACTTTTTCGATTATTCCAGAAATTTCTCTTCCAATCCACTTCCGACACCAAATTGTTACGTGTTTGCTATCCACACAAACACCTATCCTCGTAGATTCGTTGATTGAAAGTCCAGGTAACACTTATTCACTACTTTATTTACTAATTAACAATTAACAACAATAGATTAATGACTGACTTAATTATAATCACAATTGAACACATGTCTTTTTCCGTATTTCTTCTTTACTTGCTCGCGTTTCACTTAAGATTAAGTCTCGGCCCACCGTGCGTCTTATTTATACATCCATTTACCCGGTCTAGAGCACTCCAGAATATTCCCGACCGTTCTCATACAATTCCAGTCTCATCTAACCAGTCTACACAGTCCAGTGGCGTAACACTTATTTCTCCAGAAATTACAGAAATTAAATAAACAGATTTACGTGGCCTTTTGCAGATTTCTACTTTATTAATTATTTTAATATGTGCGGTGTGTGTGTAGTTTTTTTAAATATGAAATTGACTATTTTGAAGGTTGTTCAACATACCTCCCCCCCCGTTACTTTTCTTCCCAAGTTTTACTGACGCACAAATTTTACACCTAGCATACCCTATCACAATTATTTTTTCTATACGTAATAAATGAATAAGAAAACCACAAGTTGAAACAATACTTTTCCAAAAATGTAAACAAAAAGTTCTTTAAAAAAGATGTTTTTTTTTATTATAGCATTAATTACTGAACAAAATATTAATAAAATTAAAAATTAAAATCATATTAGACTCTTTAGAATATAGAATAATATTCATAATTATGCAAAAACAACATACTTTTCAGTAATACTCTGTGTACTCTGTGATGATAGAACGAAAAATAAAAGAAAATATGCAGTTTTTAGTGTTTAAAGACCATCCAATGGTGGGTTTATTTAAATCCAGTACAAATGTCATAGCTACCATGTTATCTTATTTACGCATTTGCCGAGACCACTCAGTAAATTTGTCGAAATATACAGATACGTTTAGAACATAAATAGATACATCGAATATTTTAACGTTAATATTCATATCATCGAATTCAAATAAACAATTAATTTAAACTCAGTGGAGTGTTATCATCTTATCATACTTTCTAATTTGTGATGAGCCACAGTAGTATTTCACTCTTAGTTCAGATGTACATGATGATAATGTAACAGTGGATATTTGCTTGATCAATTAGACGGCCTCAACTTTCAGCCCAGCTCTACAATATAATAATTTATTTGTACAGGGTACCTCAAATTTTCCATGATGGTAAGGGATCCTCATTAATATACACTCACCGGCAAAAAATTCTATCCATCTAAATTTTGATGAAATTTGATATTTGATAACTTTTTCATCCTCTTTTTAGCAAGTTAAGATAAATTCATGATGGTTTACATGTGTTTTCTAATTTTGAAAAAAGAATTTACCTGTGTCATAATATACCAGGGTAAACAAATGCTGTTTTTTTTACTGTGTTAAAAATAACTTGTAGAGCATTTAGGAAACATAGTCATATTTCAATATTCTTCATATCCAAGCCACATCTATTCTCAACATACTAATTTTGAATTCTCCCCCGTATCTGTCTTCTTTAGGAGATAAAAATTTTCAAATAAAACGCTGAAAACTTTACAGTATTGTTTGTTCTGCAGATTAATTCAGGTGGCTGTGGAAGTTTTGTCTTCATTTTTATAAAACAACATGAGAAATTGAAATCAAAGCGATTCGTACTTTTTTTACTAAGTGCAGCGCTGCTTGAAGAATGGATAATAATCGACACCTTACCGAAAGAATGCCAAGGCGTACAGAGGCCGTAATTCGGGCTCGTGGGGAAAATATACTTTATTGAGTTTTTTTTTGTTTTCTTTTTTAATTGGTCATTTGTTATAAGTGTAGTTTTCTATGTTTATTGTCATAAGCAAAAAATACTGTAAAATTGTCAGCGCTTTATTTGAAAATTTGTGTCTTCTACGAGAGGACAGATATGATTCAAAAAAGAGAATGTTGACAATAGATGTGGATTGAATGTGAAGCATGTAGAATGTGATTTTGCTGCATAAATTCTTTACCGGATGTTTAAAACTTAATGAAAGAAACCGCATATAAAATAAATAAAATATATTACTCACAAAAAGCTGCTACGAAATATTTTCTATATTTCACGTAAAAGTAAGTATAACGTATATAAATATGTTATTTTTATGCCGAATGTTCACGCGATAGTGGATGTACAAAAAAATTGTAAATACATAATTTTAGGAGCTCTTCTGCAGATTTAAAATATGTAATCAGAAAAACAATTGAACATCGCTTTAAAAGATCAATTGTTTTTCTGATTGCATATTCTAAATTTCTATAGTTCTAAATTTACAGAAAGAAAATTTATGTTTCATTTAAATCTTAACTCTTATTAATATTATATAACTACATATCCCTAATTTACGGATATAGACCATAGATTCGGTCGGTGTTTGATCGCCCCTGTTCTATAGTGGCATCTATGGTAATTGTAAAGTAAAATGTAAATTCAAATTGTTCTTCCAGTACTTCTTTTTAAGAAGAGTACAGGAATAGATTAGGGCAAAGTAGGCAGAAATAATATTAAGCTTAATCTTAAGGTTGGTTTTCAATTAAAAATTTTTTCGTTAAAATTTTATGCTTTGATTTATTATTTACGCTTGACTTACTATAGGCAGGAAGTAAGTTAAAGAATTTTATATTTTTATAATCTCCAGTAATTTTCAAAAATATATACATATTATTATGTTACTTAGTATCTCTTGTAGCTCCGAAAATATTTGAAAAAACCGCTGTCAATCACTTGGGGATCAGAACTTCCTCACCGTAGTAAAACTCGACGTTTGGTGAAGTTTATAATAAAAGTAATTTTTGACGTTTCAAAATGTCACATTTTTTGACTTTTTAAAAAAGTCACATTTAAACGTTTCAGAAAAGTCACTGACGTTTCAAAAAAAGTCACATTTTTTGACGTTTAAAAAAAAATCACATTTTGACGTTTCAAAAAAGTCACATTGGTGGAATGTCACTAATATTTTTTTTAGACGTTGGGCCCGATTTTGCTCATCAACTAACTCAATCTCTTCCTTGGCCTCTAGAATATGTATACCAAATTTGAAATCTTTATCTCAAAAACTTTAGCTGCTATCGCGAATCTGACAGACACACAGACAAAAAATTTTTTTCTGTCTGAAATTTTGTGTCGTCATAATTCGTCGAGATTCGAAGAGAAATGCAATAGAATTTTTCAAAATTTTTTTCACGAATACATAACTTTCTCACTTTGAGGGGTAAGGAAGTAATTATCGGTCCATATTAACATTGAATTCAAGTTAACCGTGCATCACAGCAAGAACGCTAATCAATTGTTTCAAATGACATTTCCATGACAGCGTTTATAATTATTTTATTGCGAGTGTTCCGTTTAAACAAAAAACTTAGTTTTCTGATGTCGAGTATTATGGATATATTGTCAATTTACTTGGTAAATAATAATAATGCGTTGCGAGCAAGAAAAGATTATGCCGAAAAATTTCCCAATAGAAGACTTCCGTTAAGAATGAGGTTTTCAAGAGTCACCAAGAAAGTGAGAGAAGCCGGTTCCTTCAAGAACTTAAAAAAGAAGGAGTCTAGACCACCAAAAAATATATTTGGAAATATACACAACCAAACTTACACGGAATGACACAGTATTTGTGGCAAACAATTAAAAAAAAAACGTAGGTAGGTTAATCCCATATGAGTAATTATTCATGATAAAGCAAACAGAAAAATTCTCATAAAATTCCTTTTATTAATGTGACCGGTTTCGTGAACAAGTAATTACTTCACATCTTCAGATACAGGACTACAATAGAAAATGAGTATGTAACCACCATACTCATTTTCTATTGTAGTCCTGTGTTTGAAGATGTGAAGTAATTACTTGTTCACGAAACCGGTCACATTAATAAAAGGAATTTTATGAGAATTTTTCTGTTTGCTTTATCATGAATTAAAAAAAAAATTATGTGTACAAAAGCTAAATGTGTTTAGTAACAAAACCAGTTATACTCTGGTCACTTAAACCTTGCAGCGTTAGCCAGGATAGAGAATAAATGCGCCCTGATTCTTGGTGCAGACGGCATGCAGATGTACACAAGTGCAATGTTCCTAGAGTGGTCTATTTTCATGTTTATTTTATTTCACAAGCATCGGTCGTAGTTGGACGTTTCACTTCCTTAAGTCCAACCGAATACTGCAAAGTTTAAGTGAATAGAGTATAAGTTCATGCCAAGTTGATAAGATTTCCTATTTAACTTTTTCATTTCATTATATGATTAAATAGGAGATAATGCGTGATTCCATATAAGTTTGGTTGTTTGTACAGGGTGGGCAAATTTCGATGTTTGTATATGGTACCACGGTAACTGTAAGAGATACAAAAAAATGGAAGACACATTCTCGATCTCTTTTTTTGAGACAAATTCACTGGCGAAAAAAATATTTGTTATCGTCTTTTGTTTTCGAGTTATAAGCAAAAGTTCGATTGTTCGACTTTTAGACACAAATATCTTGGTTGCTTGTAAAGCTATGAAAAAGCAACTTTTAGTTATATTTCACCCAATAAGTTTAGTGTCGCAATGAAACTGATAACTTTATAGGGTGAGAATGTATCCAGATCCTCTGGCAGCAGTTGCCCTTTGCCAAATATTGAAAATCGGATCCTCTCCACAGCGGGACAGGTGTATAAAATGTGGTCTGCTTTCTCATCATCCTCCAGGCATAGACAGCACTCAGCGTTTTTCGCTAGACCAAGTTTATGTAGATGATAGTTTAGTCGGCAGTACCGGGTATATAGGCCTGTTAGAGTTTTCAGGTTTAGCCTATTTAACTTTAAAAGATTCTTAGCTCTTGATTTCAAAGAATATTTTATAAACGACTTCGAATCAACTAATCCTGGTAACTCTTGCCAATTTTGGAGAGTTTTTCTTTCAGCCCAGGTTGAGATAGCCATTTTGGCAGCACTTGAAAATATGGCAAGTCGGTTCTGGTCCAATGATTCGTGAACCCGCTCCTTCTCCGGCCAAGTAGTAGGCTATTTCATTATTTTCCATACTAGAGTGGCCGGGTATCCAGACCAGAGTCACCTTGTTGTTTTCGCTCAAATGATTTAGAGCCTTCTGACAGGTCCATACCGTTTTGGAGTTACACCGGCAGGAGCTAAGAGCTTTTATAGCTGCTTGGCCATCTGAGAAAATTTTTATTGATCTGTGTGTAAGATGCATATATTCCAGCCTTCGCACACGCAGTTCAATGGCATGAACCTCTGCCTGAAAACCAGTTGCAATAGTACCTAGGCCTGAGGATATCCTCACCCTTGGTCTGTAGCTATGTACTTCGGCCCCCTGTTCCCTCAGAAGATTTGGAACCATCTGTAAACCAGCAATTATCTCAGTAGGCCGGCTTTATTCCGATCCCACTCATCTCATTCCTGAGAAAGAATGTTGAAGGTCGGCTCGTAGTTGGTCATGGTAGGCATAGTATCCGAGGGCATTCCCAGGATGCTGTGATCTTCTATGTCGTCCAGCAACGTGTTCTGCTCCATAATACTAGTTTGCGGCATATTAATAGCCGCTTGTTGCAGTCTGCCCACCTGGCCCCTCTCACAAATATGTATGAAGAGGGAGTAAATCCAGGAGGATTTCCATTACAGCTGACGATGTGGTGTTAATTGCCCCCCTTACGGTCATGCCTGCTAATCTCTGCAGTCCAGAGAGTTTAGCTTTGGCCGTCCGTTTTGATCCTTTCGAACACCAAACAATGGATCCGTATGTTATCATTGATCTGATGACCGTGACATAGAACCAGTAAATTTGTTGGGGACCCATGCCCGAGCATTTGTCACAAATATGACGGCATATTCATAAGGACAGCTTTGCTTTGTGGATTACCTTTTCCAGATGGGAGTTCCAATTAAGTGATCTATTTAGAGTAATTCCTAGATATTTAACCTGCCCCGCAAATTGAATAGTTTCACCCATTAAGGTGGGAGGTCTTAAGTCCTTCAGCTTCCTTTTCTGGGTGAATTGTGCTATTACTGTTTTTTGAGGGTTTACAGATATCTATTCCCTGTCACATCAGTTACTCACTGCATCCAGTGTCTCTTGAAGGGTATTCAATATTACTCCTTCAGAGTTTCGTCTGACTAGTATAACTAGATCATCTTCATAGGCTAGAACTTCAACCTCCCACAGTGTGAGAATAGTCGTCCACAAGAAGCGACCACAAAAGGGGGGAGAAAACCCCACCCTGCGGACATCCTCTTGTGGCTTTAATGCTAACTGTTTCATTATTTTATCAACGAATCCAGTCGCCTATAGTAGGCTCAATTCCTCTGGCAGCCATTGCTGCATATAAGGAATCGGGCAATGTATTATTAAATGCTCCCTCAATGTCGAGAAAAGCTCCCACCGCAATTTCCTTCATTTAAAGGGATTAGATGATCTTCTCTATTAGGTTGTTGAGTGCTAGTTCTGTTGATTTTCGTGTCTGATTGGCATACTGATGGGTATTGAGGGGGTGATGATTCAGGATGTTCCCCCTGATATATCCGTCCAGCACCTTCTCCAGGTCTTTTAACAGAAAATATGTTAGGCTAATTGGTCTAAGCGATTTAGGGCTTGGTTGTTTCTTACCCATTCTTGATATATACTACTACCTTAACCGCCGACCATCTGGATGGGATATAGTTCCATACCAGACTACCTCTGAATAATTTAATGAGGAATGGAAACAGTATATCAAGTCCATTTTTTAGTAGAGCTGGAAAAACTCCGTCCTCTCCTGGCGATTTGAATGGTTGAAGGATTTGATGGCCCACTCAATTGCTGGTAGTGTGATCAGTTTTTTAGCTGTAACCCAATCATATTTACAGGTCGTTTTAATCGTCCTTCTGATGATGACAGAGTCCGTATACGAGCCATCCGGTTGCCTTAAAGAGCCGAATTCCCACGTCGGCTCTCTGGAAAGAATCTTGTGAATCCTAGTACTGTGAGGTAAGTCAGTTATACTCTCATAGAATTTCCTCCAAGATCATCTTTTTGCTTTCCCTATTTCTTTGTTATAGTCCGTTAGAGCGGATCTATGTTGGTCCCAGTTGCCTGAAGCTTTAGCTTGATTAAAGAGGCGTTGAACTTTCTTTCTCATTTTATCCAAATTCTAGTACCACCAAGACGCGCCTCTATTGTTATTTTTTGTCTTCAGTGAACAGTTTTCATTATAAGCTGAGACAATTGCGTTTCGGATCTTTTCCTCCGCAATTTCAGTTTCATCACGATTCCTGATTGTGGTGATTGTAGATTAAAGGTGATACTGGAGAGAGTGTTTGTATCCTTCCCAGTCTGTGCACTTCGAATCTCGATATGTCACCACAGGTCTTGGACCACCTTCTGTATTGAATAGAATATGTTTGTGATCTGAATACGAGGCTTCAGAAGTACCTTCCAATTGGTTATCTTGTTGCTCAAGTAGTTTGAGCTGATTGTGATATCTTATACCTCGTTCCTATTTCTGGTGACAAAGTTTTTTTCGGAGCCAATGTTATTCACAGTTAGTCCTTCACCTAATAAATATTCAAAAAGCGACTCACCTCTTTATGTCCTGATTCCCCACGCTGTATGGTGGACATTCGCATCACATCCAATAACTAGGTGGATATTGTTCCTTTTACTGTAGGTAATATCGAAATTTCAATCCAAAAAACTGTAGGTATCAAAACGTAAGTACCAAAACATACGGTGCCAAAAATGCACGGTGTCAAAAACGTCTAAAATAAATTAAGAATAAAAATTATTAAAAGTTAACCTTCAAACACGTGGTTGTTAGTAAAAGAAATTATAAATTACAAATTATCCAGCAATTCTGGATGCTTAGTTTGCCAATAAATCTGATTTACAAATCGAAAACAATCAATATTTCTGTATTAATTAACAAATGAAGTAATAGACATTTTTATTCGAAACTATGTTCGAAGCACCAAAAAGCAAATGTCCTTTAACAAAAAGTCGGTACTTTGGCAATACCAAGTCTTCTTTATTACTTTTTTGACAGAAAAGAAGGACTTTTTCGAAACTCACAGACTATTTAAAATCAGTGAGGTGAAAAAAAAAATACGACTGACGTAACCATCAATTCATCAATGTTAAAAGTACTAGATATTTGGAATTAGAGCATTTCAAGAGAGTGGTAGTATGTTCAGCAGTTCAAGTTGGGAGACTAATATTTGTGTACTGACTTTTAGGATGTAATAGTTCTCACGACCAATTTTGGATTTATTGTTGCTTAATGTCACAGTTTTATTATTGACAGTATATTATTATAACGCGCAATATCAGAAAATTGAATTTTCTTGTTTAAACGGAACACTTGCAATGAAGTTATTACAAATGTTTTAATTTACTAAAATGTCATTTGAAATAATTGAAGGGGTGTATGGATAAAGATGTTATTTAACAAATTGCTAATTTGTCAGAACAACGTTTTTACCAACCTTCATTGACTACAGACACGGATTATATTGTTTCTTAGCTTCTTTAGGTATTCGGTATCTAAACATCTAGTAATAGAAACGTTGCGAACCATTAGTGATAAGTTGTAACATCACAACAAATTTATCAAATAGGATATTCCAATTTTTGAAACGATGTTAGTTAACAACTTTATCTATCCACCCCTTCAATTGAATAGCGCTCTTGTTGAGAAGCTACAAGGGATACTATATCAAGAATATATTTTTGAAATCAGAAAAAAAATGGATATTTTAAAAATATAAAAATAGAGGATGTTCTATTACAAAAAAAAAAAATGTGTTTTCAAAATCTACAGAAAAACTCCTAAAGCTTTTGTATTTACAGTTTTTATCTACAAAAATATGTGCTAAGATAGGGTACAATTTCGCGTGAACACCCTGTGCATTATTAATAGTTACTGGAATACGTCCACCAACTGACATCAGACAAATTTCAACTCTAGCGTGTAACAATAATTGAATATAGCGGATTTCCGTTTTCTCTATTGACAGAGATTCCCTGCAGTCACTTTGATTTTAAAACACCCTATATATTTGTAGCATTAGAGAATCTAAAATTAGCAGTTATTTTCAAAAACAGACGTATCTTTTTAATTATGAGATTGTTGCAACAACATCTTAAACCATAAAATAATTAAACCCATTGGTTTAGCGGTTGTTTTTAAAATATTCTGTATAAAATTCCTAAGAAATAGCCCATACAGCCTGTATACGTTATACACCAAATAAATGATTGATAAATTTTTAATCAATTTATGATCTGTTAATATTTAAATATTAAAAATATTTATATATGGGTTGGGGGAAAAGACCTGAATAATGACTGTAACCTTGTAAATATTGCCTATATCAAAGAATCACCTCAAAAGAAGTGACTAATTTTTAGAGGCACATATTTATGTGACCTTACCTTCTTCCAAGCTTTTATCGACTCGTTGCTCAAAATCTAGAAAGCATAAGTACAATTTAGCAGTATTTTTGCATTGTTAACGTCATCACCACCCTACCTAAGAGAAAAACTGATATTTAGGCATAACCCTCATAATGCAAATTTAAGATTTACAAAATTATTTACTATCACAATTCATCATAAAGCTATGTTTTGTCGATCTTTTTCATACAACGCAATTAACACATAGTGAATTAAATATTCAGTTTAAATTGCTCCCATTAAACAGTTTTCGAAAAAAGTGAAATCACACTTTTTACTTCACAATTATTATAATAATTTATTTAAATACTCGCACTATGTTTTGTAAATAAATGTGATTATTTTAACTGCTCAGTATAGTACTGTCATAAAATGTAATAATTATTAATTTTCTTTGTAAATAGTTTCTTGTGTCAACTTATATTATGTGAATTGTAAGTACTTTATTATCCTAATTTTTTTCTGAATTACTGTTTTTGTGTAATCATGTTTATAATTTTTTAATATAAGGTTAAATTGAGTAGCGTAGGCATGACTTCACCTTTTAAATAAAGACTTTTTATTATTGTTATTATTATCATTCAGTTGGCAGTGATAAACAATATAAAACTGCCAAGTTTCATTAAACTGGCATTAATGGTATGAAAGAAATTTTTTTTTAAATGATGTTCTCAAATATTTTCAGAATAAATCGAAAAAGAAAACAAAAAAATGTTAAAAAAAGTACTATAGCAACACAACCAAACCTTGAAAAAATCAAGGTCATCATATGTTGTGTAATTAGTCTAACAACTTCGGGCAATTTTTTGATATTGGCATTATTTACAAAGTTAAAGTCTACACTTAGTTCTTTTTCCCCACCCTACGTATACACTGATTTGATATAGTTTCACAGGATGATTACAAGGGTGTAAATGGCACTAATATTAATATGTTTTTGAAAGTTTGCCAAAACTCATTTAATATATTTTTGAAGTTTCTGTAAAACACTAAAATGAATTTTCATTTTACTCATAATAGAAAAATTATTCGGATATTATTTACTGATTAAACACAATATCTCGATGGCATAAGAAAAGGCTGAATCAGTAAAATTAGCTTTTAATAAAAAGTCATGCGTGAGGCCTGTATGAGTCGTTTCTAAAATATCTTGTATATATAATAATAGTAGTCCAACCCTCCAATATTGTAGGCGGTGTGCGTGACCAGTGCATTGTGATCTTGGGCAGGAGCGTATCGCCAGAGTGACGATGCGCTCAGCCAGTGGCGTGCACATTACATAATGAGCAAGGAGTTGCGTGTTCCGGAATTGAGGCTGGGTCCTCCGGAAGGGGGAAGCCATCTGCTTGTACCACCTTCTCCTGCACCTCGACGTCGCCACAGCTGGATTTGTGGGTAAGAAAAGTAGATGATATTTATATAATATACAATTATATTTCAGAATATATTTGGACTTGTATGAATTATTGTAACTAATGTTTTGGTAGTTTTTTATAAGAAAAAAATAATGAGCAGTACTTATAGCGGCGTTATTTTTAATTGTAAATAAAAATATGAAATATTAGGGAAGAGAAAATCCCGATTAGAATAGAGGAGAATATAATGAACGACAAAAGAAAAAGAAAAGCAACAAATTTGGTACTATGCAGGGTGATCTACTTAAGGTGGATACTGGATTTTCTAGCGTTATCATTAAGATAAACGAACGTTTCAAAAACTGATAACATGCAACTTTTGCTACAGATTCCTAATCTGTAACGGTTGGAAGACCCTGTATGTTAATGAAGTATAATATATTCCGGTCAACACTCATATACAACCCTTTGTAGAACAAGAAATGTTAAGATCGTATGTTTGGTTGCATACCTAGATAATTTGTATTGATTTAACGAACCTCTGAAAATTAATAATAGAAATTAAACATTCAAACGTTTATGAATTTCAACTTTATTTATTGTTTTATACAAGGATGTTTTTTTAACAAAAGTTAGGCAGGAAACATAATATAATAAACAGATAGAATCACATTGTAAAAATGGACCTGTTCGTCGATAGTAGCCACGGTCCAGCACTGTGTTGTGTAGAGACGTTATCCTTAGAAATTTAAGGCAGTTTAATATTATTTATCTTATATGAATAATCCAATTTTCATATTTTCTGGTAAACCTGAAACAGAAAAAAAGAAACTGGTGATAATATGTGGGCAATAGGAGTTCCTAAAATGTTGTAGAATTATTAGTCCATCAGGTTTATTTCTTTGATTTGAGGTCAATACTTTTATTTTTGAATTAAATAGTAAATTTTAATCTAGAATAGTTGGCAATAAATCAGATATACTGTCAGAAGTTTTTTTTTTGGTTTAAATGCCACAAGATTGGAGAATGTGGAAGTGATAAGAGACAGCCATATTGCTAGCTAAAATTTCTCTAGTATAATCTTCCAAGAATCTGTGTAAAATTTAGTAAAAGGCCTCATAAAATCTAGGGTGAGTGTTTTCTAAATTCATATCAGTTGATATTCTTATCTGTCAGGGGCGTAACATATAATAATTTTTTAGGTCTTTTCTTTTTTTTTTTGTCTTACCGTATTGCTCCTGTATTGTACTGTCCGGTACGAGTTATCTTCATGTAACTTAGCTGAAGTTACCACAGCGTATATTATAATATAATTATAATTAACTCACCATTCAGAAACCACGTATGTATGAGGGTTGGAACATCCCTTAGATTGTCAGCCGAGTGTTCTAGGATCAGGCTCAGGTGATATCTTTTTATGGAACTACAGAGTAAGTACAATTTTGTTATCAGTGTTTTCAACATCATGAGATGGGAAAATATTAAAGAAAGGTCAGCATTACATCCATTTTATACCAATTATCAAAAATAGTGAGATTCGTTATATAATACTTACCAGTGTCTACTTTGATGAACAATGATATTTGTTGTGTTTTGCTCTTAAAATAATGTAAATCACTGTACATATAATAATCTTCGTGTTAAGTTGTGGATTACCCACATAATAATTATTCACCGTTCACTAATTAACAGCTGTTAATTGGGCAATTGCAAATTAATCACTGTGTATATTACTTGCCTAAGATTGCCATATATTTTACACGTGTAATTTGGTATAACTATTCCTCCAAGTCATAAAAACAAACCACTCTTAGTTTTTTTTAAGCTATAAAATAGAAATAAATATTATTTAAATGAAACCGCACAGATAAATGGAGATTTATGTATAATATTAGCTTGGCCGAAAATCCCATTACTTAATTGTAAATAATTATTGTATAAAGTTGTCTATTTATGTTGCCATTGATTATTTCTGTGTTAAGGTTTATATTTTGCATTTGTATGTGTCATACGTGTTCATCGACCAGGACATCTTTACAACGATTATATCTGTTATTTGTTATTTGTACTTACTTGCTGGTATTCTCCTTTCAAAGAAATTTTTATTAAATTAGTTAACAATTTCGACTGTTCGACAACAAAAATATTCAGTCTATCATTTAACTGTAAGTTATTATATTTAATAAATTTATTTAGTTTACGTTGGTGTTTTCTGGTTGATTTTGTATGTTCTTGAATTCCCCTCTCCCTTGTCGATTTAATCGGCTGGCGCCCAGGCATTGCTTATTATATGGTTATATAACATCTAAAATAATTGCATAAAGGTAGATGAATATAGTATAATAACATCTAAATAATAAAAAACAAAAACTTAATTCCTTATCCACGACTCAGCTCCCGAAAATAATGACTGCCGTGCACAAGTGATTTTGGCATCAGCCAGATCAGGTCTGTTTTAGGTTACAAATCCGAGAAAACTTTTTGTCAGATGTTAAATAAATCACTATATAGGATAGTCAGCTTTAACTTTCCCAAGAGAGAGAGAGAGAGAGAGAGAGATATCTCGCTTATCTTGCAAGTTACAAAATCGTTAAATTTGAGACAAGTTACGTGATATTCTTGCTAAGATCTTAAGGTCAGCATAACTTAATTATCTGTAAAAAATACAGAAATTCGTTTTTTTATCCTATATGTTGCTTATTTGATATCCAATGTTTATTTTATATAATATTCTTATAGAAACTTTTTGTGTTCTATATGATTTTTTATAAAATAAAAATATTACAATGTTTCGTTCACTCAGAATTATCAACTTCATTTTTCTTATAAGGATATTGAATTTTCGTACCAGAAAATAGATATTTTTCTCATTTCAGTTTATAATCCTATGTTAAAATTTCATTTAAGCTATGAATTATTCAAAAATTATAAATTTCATACCATGATTTGTTCAGTTTTTCTAAACATGGAAAATCACGCAACTTTTCTCAAATTTAATCGATGTTGTCAGTCGCAAGATAATCGAGATCACTATGTTGGGAAAGTTATAGACGAACACTCTGTACATTATATATGGAATCGATAATACTACATCCAATAGAAACATAAGCACTTTCGGTTTCGACTTCCGGTTTAACCGGAAACGACTTTGATTCTTTATTTTTTTGACATCTATATATATTTCTACATATTAGTGTAGCTTATTTAATTCTCTTTTCAACAATATGTAACTTACATAGCTATAGTTTACTTGGGATATGTACGTTATTTAGAGCAGCCCTTTTAATTTTCAAAGTTTTAACTTAAAAATAAAACGAATTGTAAAAAAAAAATAGTAATTTACGTTATAATAATTCGTCATAAATAATGCATTACCTACATAGATAAAAACGCTAATACATGTTCTTTAGATGATTCCTATATCCACAATAAATTAAAATTCCAATAAAGTGTTCAGTAGATCGATTCACTGTGAAGTCTTGCAAGTTGCTTTTGGCTGACCTGCACGTAAATTAAAGACCACAAACAAAATTTCAAAAATATTAAGAGATTTTATTGTAGTAATTTCTGAATTTTTTTTTATTATATTATATACCGATATTTCGTTGTTTATTATAGAAATATTTGTTCCTTTTAGTTTTTGTGTATTTATAGATATTGATGTGTTTTTAAGACAAGATAGAAACTCGATCTTGACAGGGTAGTTTTCTTACTTTCCAAGTGGGTGAAAGTTGTTTAGATTTGCCAAATTTACATCAACATCATCTAGTCTTTTTAATTCCTTACAGATAAATTCCGGTGCAATTTTTTGTGTCAACCCAAATATAACAATATTAATTTTTCTTCCTATTGTATCAATATTTTCTAGTTTTTCCTCGATTTCTTTATTTTGCTTTTCAACTCTATTTAGCCTCTTATTCGTTTTCTCTATTTTTAATAAAATTTTCACTTCTACAGCTTCTATTGTGGCTTTTACTTCTTGTCTAGATTTTCTTAATTATTTCAAAATTAATTCGTTTGTAATTTTCTGATCATTTATTATTTTTGTATTTAATGTTGTAGTGTATGGTACTCTTTATATTATCTTGTATTTATACTGATAAGAATGTTTCCGTAAAAAGGTACAGATATTTACTCTAGTATTTGTTTATATTATAAGTGTTTGGTTAGTTTTTCCAATACAGTTTGAATATGATGATATTTTTCAACTCTCTATGGAGGTTATCTAATACATATACAATAAATTTTGATTTGATACGTACCAACTTATAATTTTATGGAGAGCTAATAATCACTAGACTTTACTTCACTAAGGATACAAGTGTGTTATCATTGGTCTGATGACCGTAATATAAATCCAATATAGTTGTTGAGTACCCATGTCACAGGATTTAGCACAAATGTCCATAAGGACAGTTTTACTTTGTGTATTACCTTTTTCAGATGGAAGTTCCAGTTAAGGGATTTACCTAGAGTGATTACTATATATTTCATCTCTTCCGAAAATGGAATAGTGTCACCCATCCAGTATTGCGGTCTTAAGTCCTACTTCCTTTTCCGGGTGAATGGTACTATTACTGTTTTCTGAGGGTTCACAGATATCTGCTCTCTATCACAACAGTTGCTTATTGCACCCAGTGTCTTTTCAGTGGTATTGGGTACTACTCCCCCAGCGTTTCCTAAATCGTCTATATATGATAGAACCTCAACCTCCTACAGTGTGGAAGCAAGTCGTTCACAAAAAGTAACCACAGAAGAGGGAAAAGAACCTCACCTTACAGGCATCCTTTTGTGGCTCTCAAGCTAACTGCGTCTTCCTGCAGATACGTTGATATGGTTCTGTTTGAAAGCGTAAGATGAATCTAGTCGTCTATGGTTGGCTCAATTGCTCTGGCAGCGACTGCAACATATAAGAAGTTGAGTCGTGCAATGATTAATGCTCCCTCTGTGCCCAGAAAAGCTCGCACCGTAATTTCCTTCATTTAAAAGGATTGGGTGATCTTCCCGACTAAGTTATTTTCTGTTGATTGTCCTGTGTGATAGGCATACTAGTGGGTATTGAGGTGGTGACGGCTCAGAATGTTCCCCTTGATTTATCCATCCTGATCATTCTCTAGGTCTTTTAATAGAAAAGATGTCGGCCAATTGATCGATTGAAGCTTGGTTTTTTCCTACCTCTTTTTGGTATATATATAGTACCTTAACTGCTGACCAGCTGGATGGGATATAGTTCCATGCCAGACTAGCTTTGAGTAATTTAATGAGGAAAGGGAGCAATATTTCTATTCAGTTTTGGAATAGAGCTGGAAAAACTCCGTCCTCTCCTGGCGATTTGAATGGTTCAAAGGATTTAATAGCCCACTCAATTATTGGTACTGTGATCACGTTTTCAGCCGTCAGCTAGTCATTTTAGTCGTCTTTCTGACGATAACAGCTGCTGGTCATCGATTTTGACGTTAGGAAGATTCGCATTTCTTATATTTTTATTGAGGCACACGACGCATGTCATGTAACAGCAGACAAGTTTTTGTTTTTGAAATTATAATTATTCTTTGGTTAAAATACAACTTACATGTAAAAGACTATTTGGCATCTGAATTAATTAAGTTTTTTGCAATTTCATATTGGAAACATATATTTTTTTACATTTATTACCTTTAAAAACATACAAAATGAACATTTGGAGATACAATGCAACACCCCCGTCCAATTGTTGGCGTAACACAATAAGCTGGGGGTTGTACTTATTGACCGGTAGCTCAGTGAGCAGGTCGTGAATAAGGGCTTAGATTGATTTGAGTTCTCCCCAAAATCTAGGCTGGGCGCCAGGACTTTTGCAAGTACCAAATAATTAAAATTTTACTTTAAAAGATAAAGATAACATTAAAACTTGAATTCGGTTGGGAAGGAAGTTGAATAAAAAGATATTATTTAATAAAAAAAATATAATAAGACTGGTATATGTACAATATTTACATTGGCTCAGGTTGAAGACCAATAAACTAACCACACAACAAACAAATGATATGACGTTATTGAGAGAATACAAAAAATACAATGACTGATCTCTTACAAATTTCTTCTGACCAACTAAAAACTTTCACTGGGGACGAAGATCTTACGTAACTTCCAATGGGTTAGTCCAGCGAAGAATTCACCAACGGCTAAGCTGTTAATGGGTTCGGTGTCAGTTTGAATCACCACTGTCAGTACTGCAGTTACCCTTGAGAAAAAATGCCAGTTGTGTAAAATATCGTTTTCCTGCTCCACCCTGTATGTAATGACCAGTTCGATCCACCAGTTATCCTCTTCTCTTGGTCCAGGTATTTACATAAAAAGGGGGAGAGTTTTATGAGATTAGTATTATAGGCAAAACAAGGTAAAAAGCTGTAACGTTTGAATTGTCCAGCTACGTAGACAAAATATGAGTTAACACAAATTTACAGAGTAAATGGCAAACTAAACAAACTAGGATCGGTATCCCACAATATTTTAGGAAGTTCAAGACTTCAACTAACTGAAGTATCAATAAAAGTTACGTTAAATAAAAAAAGAAAATACTAGTCCAACAAATAAACTAGGTGTAGCTACGATAATAAACAAAGTGAAATAGGTATTCCCTATGTGTTAAGATATTTTTTAAGTTAATCTTCAAGAAAATAGAATTTAGAATGTCTGTATACAGACAGACAACTAGAAAGATAACGTAAATAAATATTTGCTAAATATAAAACAATATAAGAGTGTTCAACTTTAAGGTAACGTTAAATTAAATCATTTATTAGTTCCTCAGAGAGAGGTTCTAATGAATTGCAGATAAAGTTAAATAAAGATATATACTTGACTATATGTTTACTTTAGATAATCAAAAGTTAATCAAGTGCCAAATAACTAGGCAGGTATCTTTGCCAGAAAACTAGGCAAACCTCCACTAGAGCAGCGTTCCTGATTAAGTACTAAGTAAACGTTCAAGTAAGCATTCGATATTTTAAATTTAGAAAAACCTTACGTTTCTGAGGTCTGGTTGATAAATATATGCACTGGTATAAAATGATCCACCACAGAACAAATGCACCACATTAGATAATTTTCACAAAGGTTATTATAAACAAATAGGTTTGGTCCAAAAAGGTGTACCAATCTCCAAATATCACCAGTCGCCACTGTTCACAGAGCGCTACCAACGTAATTAAGTGACCTAAAACATCAACAGACAAAGACAGAACAACACTAATTACGATACAAAATGGCGACATCCGTTGCCGAGTAAATCTAAAATTTACAATAACCGAAAGTTAGTTTAAATTAACACACGAAATTATTACGATATCAAAGGGATATTAGATAAATTGCCAGCAAGGCACGATAAATTGATACTAATCAGTATTAATGATGGCTGTTTCAAAAAACAACCAAGGTGAACTGATCACCGAAAAGCAAATTCGCCCAAGGCGCAAATGAAGATAATTACGGTACAATATTATTATGAAAATTACCTCAAAAGTACTTTAAATCAATATAGCAACTTTTTAAATAATGATGATCATAGAATCAAATAATAATACCAGAAAACATATAAATTTTACAAGACCGTTGAACTAGAGATGGTTTCCTTCTGAACGCTACACTAGTAAGAAGAAGGAAGCTTCGTTCTGTTCTCCCACTTAAACTCGGTTATAGTTTGGAAAGAGACAGACATTTGAGAGTAGAGTATGAGCAATAAAGATAGATAGATATTTAGTACAAAAATCTGCAAAACCAACTGTTCCAGTAGAAATCAGTGACGCCATCTCAACTAGACTGGTAGAAACTTAATTCATCGTGGAACACAACAAACTGGAATGAAATGGCCTGCAATTTCGTTACAACAATTAACAAGTTCTTAATCGGTATAACTTAGTTTTGAATACTGCCATTAATATTTTTTCGGAAGTTTCAAAGTCCATTACCACTTTGCATAGCGATGTTATGAATATAAGGCGGATATAATTTTTTGTCTTAAACTTTGTATCACATTTGTTTATGATAAAGGATTACCATACTAAAATAAATTTTAGTGATTCTTTACTGCTAATGACCCTTTGTGTCTTATACTCCCCTGGAAATATGAAACTGAATTAAGTTTGAAATTAGTATTTACTAGTTTACTTGATATTTATGTATCCTAGACATTTGTCCGTGAGTGGATTTAAACATTAGCAAACGCTACAAAAATAATATCCTAGTTAACTATTATGCAACTTCGTTGTTTTATGAATTATTCAGGTGACTGCTCTGAAGAATAAATTATATAAAAACAAGATAAATAGCTAGCTAGAATACATAAACTCACGTTTTCTAAATGGGCCAACCTTACCTTAATTCAATTTTAGTCAATTTAGTTTCAGTGCCACTCCTTTTTTGTGCCTGACATACCGCTTGTCACTCGTTGGAATTAAGTATACTCCAAATAATGTTTCAATATACGCAAGATACATTAAATAGCCACAAAAACTTATACACTAGGTTTTAAAAAAAATGAAGCACTTGATATTGAGATAAATATAGTCGTTAAATTTTCAGGCCGGTCCGGTGGACAGATACATACATTTTTTATTAGTTTGTAGCTAAATTAATTCTCTATGAGCGAGATTGGAAGAAATGTTAAGTTTTTCTAAATTTTATGTAAGTTGTTGGATTAATTAAAAAGCATGTGCATTCGTAGAGAGTAGACATGTTTTACTGTAGCTCTGCTAATAATTTAATAATTCAGAATTTATCGCATTAATATGGTTGGCCGTAATCCTAGAAATAAAAATAAGGAAGAGGATAAGACTGGTGATTCACAACTTCAGTCACTATGTGAAAAAATTCTTGTCAGAAGAATTTTTAACCAGACTTTTCGAAACAATATTAAATAAATTGCCGGATATATTTCAAACGCAGTTCAAGGAGTACGAACAAAAGGTTAAATCACTCGAAGAACAGATTGATACATTAGAACAGCAAGCTCGAAGTAATAAAGTTATAATTTTTGGTGTACCAGAATCTGCACAAAGGAAACCTCTTCTGATTTAAATATGTTCGTCACAATTATTAAAGAAAAAATTGATGCAACCATTTCGAAAGATTATATTGAAAGTTGTTATAGGATAAAATGTAACAATAGAAAACCTGGACTTAACCCCATTTTAGTCACATTTAATGCAAAAAGTACAAGAGACTCCATTTTTTACAATAAATCAAAATTGAAGGGCTCAAAAACGGATATTAAAGAATGCTTAACAATGATATAAATTGTTAATTGAAGCTGAAAATTCCGTATGGAGTAGTAGAGGGTAGGTGATGGCTAAATGTGATGAACAGATATATAAAATTAACTCCAATAGTGATATAACAAATTTAACCCACGTTAGATCTGACAATTAAACCACACAGCAATGAGCTTACCTCACTACAATAGCAACATTGACATATTCGTGTTTTTCAAAACGCATTTTAATTGTAAAAACAATATTTTAAGAAACTTTTCATATTTTTTCTACCTCTCATTTATACCAACATAGAATCACTTTACTATTTAGATAAGATAATCTTTTTGTACACTTTTTTTGTTATAAATATTTTTATTTCCAATTTAAATTTTTATCACCGATTTCTTATATGGATGTAGTTATTAATAGCACTGATCTGAATAGTTTTAAAAATAATATTACAGATATAAATGCATGTAAGGAAATAATTAATAATTTCGCAGTATGCACAAATAACAATTTCAATTTATTGCATTCTAATATTAGAAGTACAAACAACAATTTTGAAGAATTAGAAGCCTATTTAAAATATTTTGACAATAAATTTGATGTTATTGTTTTAACAAAAACATGGGAAATAAAAAACACAGAACAGCTTAATTTACAAGGAAATAAAATGTATTATAATGAAAGTAAAATAAATTAAAATGATGGTGTCGTCATTTACGTTAGAGAAAACATTAAACATACAATTTCAATAAAAAAAGTATAACGATTTTAAATTTATTAGTTGTGAATTAAACCTGAACAATAATTTATTTTCAATCATAGGAACATATAAATCACCTAACTATGACACAAATCATTTTAATGAAAACCTAGAACTACTCATAAAAAACTATAGTAATTTTCATACAAATGTAATTTTTGTAGGCGATGCATTAATATTTTAGAAAAAATAATCAAACAATTGAAGAATATTCAAATATTCTATCGAAAAATGGTTTTATTTCTCTAATTAATAGCGTCACAAGAGTACATAATTTGAGCCAAACATGTGTAGATCATATCTACATAAAAACAAATATACCACACGACAATTTGTTATCAACAATAATTAAATATTGTATTTCTGATCACTACCCACAAACTCTTACAATACGAACTGCTACAATAAATAAAAGAAATATAGGTACTGATCATATCATAAATAAAATTAATTATACTAAATTAGGACAAGCTCTGAAAAATACCGATTGGGATCATAAAATTTTTGAAAATGATAATGTACACCTTATGACAGATAAATTTATAAATTACTTAAGAAATGAAATAAATAAATCGACAACAAATATATTTATAAAGAATGTACACCTTATGACAGAGAAATTTATAAATTACTTAAGAAATGAAATAAATAAATCGACAACAAATATATTTATAAAGAAAAACAAAGGTAAACCAACAGCCTTAATTACATCAATAAAAAAAAAACAGAAAATTATATGCATAAACAAACTCAAAAAAAAAAAAAGATTTAATTCTCAAAAATGCTTACAAGATCTATAGAAATAAACTAAATTCGTTAATAAAATATGTCAAATATATATACCATAAAAACAAAGTAGAAAAAAATGCTGGTAATGTAAATAAAATAAGGAAAATAACAAAGAAAGCGATCAACAGAAATCACAAATAAACGGTAAGTATAACAAAAATTATAAATAATAAAAATGAAATAATTTATGATAGAAAACTAATACCACAAAACTTTAATAAACATTATATAAAAATTGGAGGTAAAATAACTGAAAAAATCCCACCGCATAATGAATTAGAATTAATACAGGAACAAGAACTGCAAAAAACGTTATTTTTAGAAACCGTGACAGAAAATGAATTACTGAAACACACTAATAGTCTAAAACTTAACAAAGCTCCTGGTTTCGATGAAATCACTGCAGAAACATTGAAGAAAACATCTAATTTCATTGTAAGTCCACTAACAAAATTAATTAACATAAGTTTACAACAAGGTCTATTTCCAGATATTTTAAATAGTTTAAACCTCTTTAGTCCGGTCCCGATACAAATATGGACCATTTTTGGTTATACATCTTTGGCATTTTTTTAAAACGGTATTGGTCACTCGCCGGGTGGTATTTCTATTAATGCCAGCAAATAGGTCCCGTACTCTTTCTTCAAGCACTGCTACAGTCTCAAGAAGTTCAAATTCATTTCGTTTTCAACATACCCCCACAGAAAAAATCCAAAGGGTAATGTATGGTGATTTAGCAGGCCATGATATTGGAATAACATTGAAAATACGTCTATCTCCGATAGTCACTCTTAATAAGTTTTTCACCTCCCTGAAATTGTGGGTTGGACAACCGTCCTGTTGGAGGTTGATTTTCTGACACTATTGTTCTAATTGCCAGTAAAATTTTCTAACATGTTTAGATACATTTGTCCGGTTTATGTATTGTTATAAAAAAATTGTCCGATAAGTCATTTCCTAAAAAAGAATAAAACTCGCTAATTTTACTTAAAGAAAGAATAAATAACGAGAAAATGAAGACATATATGCCATTAAATATGTTTCATCAGTCCGAACAACGTTATTGCTAAAGTTGGCATTTTCTTGTCATTTATTAATACACCAATTACAAAATTCTATTCTTCTAGGAAAATCGCCTTCTTGAAGCCCTTATACCATAGTTGGGGCTTGTACGAATGATATTTGTGTTTCTTCAAAACTCTTTGAATCGTAGTCCTAGGAATGTTTAATTCTCTATATCTACCCTTCTCGATGATGCTGGTCTATTATATTGTTGTCACGGTTATCATATTCTTTTTTCATAACTTTTAACACGCGGTTTTTCAAAACTTTCAAAAGTTCTGTCTGTTGTGTGTTGGATTGGTAGAACGGTAAAAATCATTCAAAATCGGTAGAGCTACCAAATAACAGGTAAGGTTAAATAATTTTGGCACATGCTGTTTAGGTGGGAACCCTGATGAAAAGCCAAATCTTCTACCGGGGGAGGAGCGCTAGCGGCCATCTTGAACGGAAGGTGCAAAAAAATAGTTTTTTTTAAATAACTCTGGCTAACAGTTGATTCAACGACAAAAATATCAAGGACAAAGTTAAAGAAGACAAAATTGCTTAAATTTTTTGTATATACATTTAAGTAAGTCTAACATGTAACGAGTTACAGCGGCAGAAAGATAAACATTTTCCAAAAAATCGTTAAACTCCATTTCTGCTGGTAAATTTTGGAAGAACAAATTACACCATATTATTTTTAACGTTTTTCACTTTACAATAAGATTATATAGCGAAATCTATTTAAAATTACAGTGGTTTCTCTTGTTACATATAAATTTTCTTATCCCTTGCAGACCGCGGTGGCGGAAATTAGAATATTAATATTAGTGTATGGAAGTTTCAAGTTTCATTGAGTTTTTTTTCTCCCCTCACTAGAGAAAGCGTCACGGCAGCATATTGTGCGCCCGCGGTCCTGACTTAACACACACAGGGATCAGCGACTATATCCATCCATTTTAATACTATTATTGTCTCTTTTTTTTTTAATTTACATTTTATGCCTTATGCTAGGTACTTTATTTATTTTATTTACTACATTTTACATTTAACGAATAATGAGTCACCTTTATGATCATAATTTGTTTTATTGGGCTTTTTCCTTGTAAATAGAGCAATTTCTGTATTATGCAAAATGCTTTCATAAATTAACAGCTTTCATGTTTGTGATTTTTATATGCTACCAAGTCTGACAAAAATAATTGAATATGTACAACTTTTTCCAACATTTTTCTTAAGATGCTGAATAAAATTTACAGGAAACAACTACACAGCGGACAAATGCCCCGATCTGCGTTGAATTAAACCTGCAAGTCTTAGTGACTGACAGCGACCTGAAAGCAGATACGAAAACAGGTCGGGGTTCTTGTCCGCTGAATAGTTGTTTCCTGTAAATCTTATTGAGCATATAGTTTAGCCCACCAGGGTTAGAGGTCCCAGCTCTTGGTTCCTGCTTTTCAGGTCGCTGGTCGCAATCAGTCACTAAGACATGGTAGCAGCACAGACCACCAGAGGGATGGATACACTTATCCACTCACTATGTTTAATTATGTAAGATGCATAACAAACTGATGGGCATAAGATCATTATATTGAACAGAACTTTTCTTTTTGGCTATTGAAAATATAACGGCCCCTTTCCACTTCAATGGAGATATATATTTTACATTCCAAACACATAATAATTATATATGTAGCATATATTAATGACATTTTACTTACTCGTATATATAACTAGTATATTTTATTTAATTAAGTAGGTACTGATTTTTTATTCAATAATTATTATTGCAAATCAACAGACATAGATATAAGGTTAAATTCTCTGTCTCTAGTAAACGATATTGATTTTACTATTTTTTGGCATTGTACCCTATTTAAACATAAGGCTTCATAATGCAACAGTTTTCCAATAGGAAGGTTAGTGGCGCTGAGCTCAGACCTAAATCGATTCAATATTTGCTTGCAAGTGCAAACGCGCTGTCTCATTTTCAGTGCTGGGAATTTCTTGGAAATGCCTGGAGCAGTCGTTCAAGAATGTGTTATGTTATTTGCTGAATCAACTCTAAAAACTTTTTTATAGTATTGCAATATTACTGCTTTTCATAAACTTTATGCTGTGATAATATTTTATATTATATTTTAGTAGATGCTTTTCTAACGAGATGAATTTTTATGGTGGAAACTAAAAACACTGTCACGGCGGCAACTGATGTTATTAGATTAAAGAAATAAAACCGTGTTTTATTAGCATTTTTTATAACATGGAGAAGGCGTTGCCCTTCTATTTTGCTTTTTTACCATGTAATACTTTAATACACCTTTAGGACAATTTATGTTGTACCAGCGGTGTCTCCTCACCGTTGCAATCGGTAATATTTATGTATAAAATTAAAAAAATCTTTTTAAAATTTAACACGAAATCATATATTATTTCCTGACCCCTCAGTGAGGAAGTTATGTATTCGTGATAAAAATATTGAAATTTTTATTGCATTTCTGGACGAATCTCGACGAATTATGACAATACACAAAATTTCAGACAAAAAAAATTTTCTGTCTGTGTGTCTGTCTGTCTGGTTCGCACACACATTCTACACGTCAATAAATTTGACTTTTTTTGAAACGTCAAAGTGACTTTTTTGAAACATCAAAATGTGGCTTTTTTGAAACGTCAAAAAATTTAACTATTTTGAAACGTCAAAAAAATGTGACTTTTTTTGAAACGTCAAAAATTACTTTTATTATAAACTCCACCACACGTCGAGTTTTACTACGGTGAGGAAGTTCTGATCCCCAAGTTATTGGCAGCGGTTTTTTATTTCTAATTTATTTTGTTTATTTTTAAATTTTTATGTATAAATATTAAAATAAAAAGTCGGTCTTGGTTAAATCACAAATTAAATTCCCTCTGATTCTGTAATCGACGGTATTTTATCATCACTGTACCAATTTGAAATGCGGAAAAGATAATTTATTTTCAAATACGAAATCTGATATACATATAATATTTTGCCGATTTACTAGTCAGGATTTCGTGCTGACCATAACTGTTCACAGTTTACATACTATTGCTGATGATATCTTTAAATAAATTAATGATGGCAAAACTGTAGCTTTAGTTTTTTTAGACTGTCCCAAAGTAGTAGAGGATGTACATTTGAAAAACACTACCAGAAATCATGTCTGTTGTTCATTGAAAGATTAAAATGTGTCGAGAACGTTCTCGGGTGCTATTTGGGGTATATATTAACCCTTTAAATTCTTCTGGCGATATCGGTGTCCAACACACCCCAGGGGATAAAACTGGAAAACGAAGAATTCAGTGCGTTTCATTTGCCATTCAGCTAAGTAAAAGGTTTTCCTGTCCGTAAGGTAGGAAGAGAGTTATAAATTAATTTCGGTTCAAAATTTATTGAATAACTCCGTAATTGTTCGTATTTATATACGAAATAAAAACTTTACGAGATATTAATTTACATATTTTATTACCACAGTCATGTCATAAGTCATAAGCTGAGAAATACATAACGATCATTTGTTTTATTCCAAATAAAAGTGAAATGCGAAGTTTCTTTCCCTTTGAAAAATTCTTAATAGACGCAAAGTCACCATAATGTTTTCATTGATATGATAAACCACTATATTTTTGTCTTCATTTTATCATCATTATTTGACCTTTAAAGAAAATTAGACAAAAACTAAAAATCTCAGAAAATCGCAATTCAAAATGCCGTTTTTAAAACTTTAAGACTAATACTTCATTTTAAAAGATAAGGTCTCTTAATTATTTTCTGCCTACAAAATCGATTAAGGTACTTTGAGGACAATCATTATGTTAATATTAGTTTTCAAAGAAAGATTAAAAATGTGTTATTCTCTGAAATTGTAAGTTTTTAAAGGTGTTTCAAAACCTTATGAGCCGTAAAATGCGCAAAAGGCGGAGCTTATTCCGCAGTTTAAGTATACTTTGAAAACGGTGACTCAGCTATCTACCATCCGTATACAACGGCAGCTCGGAATGCAAATCAAAATGCCTTTTTTTAAAACTTTAAGACAGTATTTCATTTTAAAAGATACGGTCTCTAATTTTTTTTCTACCTACAAAATCGATTAAGTTATTTTGAGGACAATCATTATGTTAATATTAGTTTTCAAAGAAAGATTAAAAATGTGTTATTCTCTGAAATTGCAAGTTTTTAAAGGTGTTTTAAAAACTTTTGAGCCATGAAATGCGCAAAAGGCGGAGCTTATTCCGCAGTTTAAGTATATTTTGAAAACAATTACTCAGATATCTACCATCCGTATACAACGGGAGCTCGGAATATTTTTAGAAAGTGGTGTCCGACGGCCGGAGTTATGCCTCTGCGCATATGAAGGTCAAAGCTCATATCATAAGGTTTTGAAACACCTCTAAAAGTTCTTAGTAATATCCTCTAATGATGAGCAGAATCGAGTACTTTGAAGAATCAAATACTTGGTATTCTAATAATTTTGAGAATCGAATGTTTAGTATTCGAATACCAAGTAGTGATACCGAAAACATACAAATACACACATAATTATCTATAACTTTTGTTGGTACAATTGTTTTAGTATCTCAAGTAATAACGAAGTTAAATGAGGTTCTCATTTTCGCATGACCACTCTGTACAACGGACATCAAAAGAAACTTTCACATTGATTCTATTAAAGCTTTTTATACAAGTGACCAAATTCTGTTATCTGTTTTGATGTTATAGTATTAGCGCAAAGCACAATTAACCTAACAAAAAAATTATTTGAATAATATTCCAGTACGTTGAAACTATGTTACATTTAACAAACAAATTTAGCAATTAAATTACTCGATTACTGTGATTAAAATCTACATATTACAAAAAGACGCTGGCACGGGCAATCAATCATTTAACTAAATTAACTGATGAAATCTATATAGAGAAATTTGTCCTACTCGTAAATATTTTCTCATGCTTCTCTAAACATCTAAATGGTAAACACAAAGATTATATACACCAGTTACATACTTTCAAAATGAAATCAAAGCAACAGTGATGAAATTTAGATAAATATCAAACCTACCTCGGTCCTGAAAAGGAAACATATTTAAAAATGACCACATGTAATAATGATTCATTATTATTTAGGACTGCATCTCTG
The DNA here is from genome assembly GCA_029963845.1 of Rhamnusium bicolor. Lineage (NCBI taxonomy): Eukaryota > Metazoa > Arthropoda > Insecta > Coleoptera > Cerambycidae > Rhamnusium > Rhamnusium bicolor. Next base: position 51,426 of record JANEYF010005664.1, on the reverse strand, counting down.
GTAGTCATTCCAGTTACGGGCTTACGTATTCATACAAGTAATAAAATGAGAATAGATATTGTGAAATGCAATACTACACGATTCTTTAGGAATTAATGAATAAACTTTTTTCATGTTATCTTGTTGTACATTACTAATTCCTTGCAAAATACAACAAATTTATGTATTCGCGTAATTAGTAATGAACAAGGTGTGCGAAACGTTACAGTAAAGCAAAAAACCCCAAAAACCAATCGCTTATACAAACACATATCTGTCGCACTTGATTGAACTCCTAGGTAAAAGTTTTACTATAAAACCATTAAAAAATCGAGCGACAAAATTCAGGAGAAAATAATTGCAGAATTAAATACGTAAATGACATCCTAAAAATTTTTACTGGTAATAAAATGTATGAGGACTTACGTACTGAACTTTTCCCGGAAATTTACAATGTGTACAGTTGATTTCAATAAAAACTGGTACACTTTCTTTTATCTATGTAAATCATTCGTTCTTTGATTGATATTAATAATCCTACAAATGTCACTTTGACGTTAATCAGTGGCGTCATTATTAAAAATGGTTCGACATCTAACAGATATTCAAAAATTTCGAATTGTTTCTAAAATTGAAGATGGTTGGTCCATACGAAGACTTGCTGCTGAATACAATGTGAGTAAAACCACGATAATGAGTGTTAAAAAACAATGGGAAACCAACCAAACGGTATCCCGTAAAGTTGGTTCCGGTAGGCCCAGAAAGAGCAATAATCAAGAAGATGAAAATCTTATAAATTACCTAATAGAAAACTCTTTTCAGACTGCAGTAAATGCAATTTCAGAGACAAATTTCCCTGCTTCGGTATCTACTGCTTGCAGAAGAATAAAACTACAAAGCGACTTGAAGAGTTGTTCAGTGGCTAAAAAATACAAACTTTCAGAAGGAAAGAAGCAGGGTAGGATTATTTTTGCACTCAACTATATAATCAATGATGAAAACTTCTGGGGACAAGTTGTCTTTTCTGACGAAAAGGTTTTTAAATCCTGTAACGATGGACATGTTCGCGTATATAGGCCTCCTTCCACTAGATACGACGAAAAATATACTTTCGATCCACAAATATCAGGAAGATTTTCAGTCAATGTCTGGGATTGGATGAGCCTAAATGGGTTAGGTGTCTGTTGGAACAGTGGTGGTCATCTCATTTCCATTAAATATATTGAAATATTAGACAATATTATGTTGCCGTCAGTAATAGAGGTGTTTCCGGAAAATAATTTTATTTTCCGACAAGACAACTGCTCCATACATACGGCCCATCGTGTCAGGCAATGATTTCTTTATAAAAACATAGAGTTGTTACCGTGGCCATCTAAAAGTCCGGATTTAAATCCAATTGAAAATGTATGGGGACTAATGGTGAAACATATAAGAAAATGAACTAACCATGCAAATAATGCCCAAGAATTGGAAGGGATAATTGAAGACGCTTGGGAGAACTTGTCGCAAGAAGTTGACCTTGCAAGAAATCTGATTTTGTCCATGCCTGCAAGACTTCAGGCAGTTTTAGATGCTAATGGAGCAATGACAAAATATTAGTTAATTCTGTATTACATAATTGAAGTTCATTTATTTTATTTTTTTATTGTATTTTTATGTTCAGTTTGCATTGTTTATATTTTTTTTAATTTCAAGTGGTATTTGTATGTTCTTATTTTAAAAATAGAATTATCATTATTCAGTTAGTATTTTAATTACAACCATTAGTAGAATTATCCGTAACAAATATTATTTTTTTAAACAATAATATGGCAGGCTTGAAAATGTTTTGAAAAAGTTATTTTCTAATTATTTTTTTAAAATTCCATTTGAATAAAATAAAAGAGAAAGGTTTAATAAGTTTAAAAACACAAAGAAAACCGATCTCCTCCAAAAAAACCCAGGTCCGGGGTAAATCACCTCTTCTCCACCCCCCTCTCGACATGCCTGGCCAGCCCTATTTACAGACATATGCACACAACTAAACTATTAAGATTTTCGATTACAAGAGTTGTACCAGTTTTTTTTTGAAATCAAGTGTACAAAGGCGACAGGAAATTACAGACTACAAAGTATACAACACGTGGAGGTGTACTTCTAGCAAGTAAAAATTAAGGTCGAAAAAATTTAACTTCCATATTTTTCAGCTTCATTTCCTACAATTGACATTTTGTGCTGTAAATGTTAATTTCAATTTATAACTGTTTATATTTTTTGTTATTTATATACTACCTAGTACTAACTTAGAACAATATGAATTATTTTTTGAAACAAATAAATTTTATGTAAAATACAAAAATACTTATTTTTGGAGATTTTAATATACCCCACTATGTTCACAATGATAGTAATGATAAAAAAATCAATCCAATTTCCAATTTTGCAAACTTCTTTGATATACAGCAACGTAACTGAATATTTAACAATTTAGGTCGTTTATTTGATCATGTTTTCTCAAAGTTAAAATGTGAGATTTCTCATGATAATGTGCCATTAAGACGAGGACATTTTTCACCCAGCTCTTTTCATTAAAATATAACTGCCTTCAAAATGTACAAACTTTGCATCTGCTAATGATCAAAAAAGCCTACAACTTTAAGAAAGCTAATTATCCAGCCCTATATAATGCTCCTTTAGAAACGGATTGGTACTATTTCAAAATCTTTCAGGTGTTAATTTAGCCGTTCAAGCATTTTACATTAAATTAAGCAGCATTTTGGATCAGTATATACCTCAAATTTAATTTCATAAAAAGGCCTTATCCAAAATGGTACACTAACGAAATGATAAATAATATTAAACAAAAAGACAAGCACTTCCGTAAGTACAAAAAAAAACTATTATTTACCATTTCGAACAGTTTAAAAAGACTTAGAACTTTTAATAAAACAGATAGGTTTAGAATATCAAAGGTACCTCTCTAATATTCAGTCCTCAATATCATCGGATTCAAAGATATTTTGGTTATTTGCACAATCAAAACGACAACATACACGAATACCTGGTAAAATATTATATAAAGATAATAACTACGATAATCCACAAGATATTGTAAACAAATTTGCAATTTTTAGTTCAGTATATACCGCTTCATGTGATTCACAAGACAATCATGTAGCTATATAGTCTAAGCAAAGCGAAAGTTTTGGTATGTCGGCCGGATACGGAGGAGGGGGGGATTTTTTTAATCGAATGGTTACCGATATTTGTCCTCATAGGTAGTTAGTATATGTACTCCACATACCCTAATTACGCTGGCAGACAAACTTCCGGCCTGCGGGCGGTAACCGGAAATTGAAAAAAAAATGTAGTTTTCAGACCAAACCTAGCGCAAAATGTTTGTTTTGGTGTGTACAGTACTGTACTCTAGCGGCAGATATTTCTATCGATCTGTTTTTGAGCAATTTGCCATCAAAATGGCGAAAAATGGATCAAAATTTGAAACGTTGATAAAAAATAGTTAAAATTTAAAAAAACGTCTGCCCTTGTGGTTCACAAGGATCTAAAAAATCATAACCTTGGCTGGCAGATATTTTTGCCATATTTAACCCCTCCAAACCACGTGCACGGGAATATTCGGTTGTTTTTTTGTTATTATTAGTTGGTATTGACGCAAAGATAGGACTTTTAATCCTCGGTCTGTGGAAAGAGTCCCATCTTAGTCGTAATTGCAATAAAGTACCGGTGAAATCTTTAACCTTCGATCTGTGGAAAGAATTTCCTCAGGTGCACGTGGCACAAGTGAGGTTTTTAATTCTCGATCTGTGGAAAGAATCTCACTAGGTGCTCCGAGAGGTAATGCATGAACTGTTCCATCCGCCACACGTAGTCAAGAAGTCTTAACAAGGGACATTAGGAGCGAGTCTAAAGATATAGATTAACATTTACGTTTGCATAATAATAAAACTGTTGTGTACATATTTATTTTTTTAGTATTTTGTGAAGCAGTCTTAAATAAATAGAGTAAGTGAAGTTAAACTTTTACGTTTTATTTAAAGTATAAATATAAGTAAGTAAATCTACTTGTACACCGAGAATCATTTTCGACAGGTAAAGTAAAGTTGTCGATTGCTACGCAAACGACAACCACACACACAGACCTCCTGGTATTCCGTTTCTTCACTGAGTTATCCTAGCTTCCACAGCTCACACCACTAATAGAATAAAGTGGTATTTCTACGCTTTAAAACAGGAACTAGCACTCGAGACCGTTACCATAGTAGAGAGTTCAAAGAACGGCTGCTGTACTGAAGGTTGCCAAAGTGACACGTCACACACACACACACACACACACAAATAAGCATTGTGGTGGTAGGTACGACACACGGTAACCATTTAATTAAAAAAAAGTTCCTCCACTCTGTATCTGGCCGACATACCAAAAATTTCAAAAGATAAAAAAGTATGGTACTCATATAGTCTCTTTGATTACCGACTGGTAGACGGTAACCTTTCATCGTCGAATTTTCAGGCTATTGCTTAGACTAATAGGCAATAATAACTTTGATCTTTTCGGTATTACAAACATCTCGATGTTAGAAATTCAAGATGCTGTAAAAAAGCTAAAGAACAAAATTACATCCGGCCCAGACCTTATACCATCCTTTTTGGTAAAAGATTGTGCCAATACATTTTATTCTTAGTAAAGCAAACAGAAAAATTCTCATAAAATTCCTTTTATTAATGTGACCGGTTTCGTGAACAAGTAATTACTTCACATCTTCAGACACAGGAATTTTTATTCTGTTTAATATTTCAATAAAAATATCATTTTCCCCAACCGATGGAAAATGGCAAAAGCGTTTCTGATTTTTAAAGCAAGCAATACGTCAAATATAAGGAATTACAGAAAAATTTCTCTTTTGTGTGATTTTGCTAAAAAATCTTGAAATCATTTTATACAATCGCATCTATATGTCCACTAAAAACATATTATCAGTAGATCAGTATGGCTTTGTATCGAACAAGTCAAATATGACGAACTTAGTAATATTCAGTTCAGTTTCTAATATTCTAGATGATCGAGAACAGGTATAACAATTATACAAAAACCATTGATCACATCGACCATCAATTACTTTTTCAGAAATGAGCAAAGTATGGATTTAATTTTAATATATTAAGTTATTTTCAATCATATTTATCAGGCAGGCAAGATTATATTTTACAGTGGATATAAATCGTCAATATACCTAGCCACTTTCGGAGTGCCATGCCGTAAGGTTCTAACCTTGGGCATTTACTATTTCTATTATTTATTTACGATTTATTCATTGAATTGAAGTACAACAAATTAATCTTCGAAGATGATTTAAAAAATCTTTAAAAGCATAAATTTCGTAAACGATTGTATGTATCCTACCTTAATATAGTTAGCAAGTGGTGCGGCCTGAACAAATTTGGTATCAATGCTGCTAAATGAAAAGTAGTGTTTTACACAAAAAAGAATAATTGCTTTAACAATATCTACAGCATTAATGATACCGTTTTAGAGCGCATACAAACAATTAAAGATTTAGGTATATATTTTGATTCTGAATTGAGTTTCATCGAACATATACATATCAAGTCTAAAGAGGCAATCAAAATATTAGGATTTATCGTAAGAAACTGTAAATCATTTACTAATTTAAATTGTTTAAAATCATTATATTATTCTTATGTACAATCAAAACTTGAATACGGATCCATAATCTGGAACCCTTACTATCTAGTTCGCAAAGACGTGTTAGAGCAAGGTCAAAGAAATTACTTATCAATTAGAGATACAGGGATACAAGTATATCCTGAGAGGGACATAGATAACAATTATCTTCTAAGCACATTTCATTTTGAAAGTTTAGAATATCGGCGAATTTGTTCTATAATTTTTCTATACAAATTATTACATAATAAAATTGACTGTCCTTCAATTCTTTCATATATTAATTTTGTCACTCTAAGAATGCATTCTCGATAAAATCCCACATTTTACACTAAACGAGCCAATACTAATGTTTCTAAAATCACTAATACATTGTATGAGCTATTATTTTAATAAATTAAGTCAACATTGTGGTATAAACCTTTGCACACAAAATCAGCTGGTAAAATATGCTAAACAAACTTTTAGTATATAATTTTAGCTTACTGTTTCCTTCATTGATTTTTCGTTTGTATGTTATGTAATAATTTTTGTCTCATCGTTATTTATTTTATTTTATTTTACTCAGGTCTTATTTTGTATTTCTTAACTATTGCTATCTCATTATCTCTTTTTAAATTTAATTTTCAGTCTTTTCAATAACCGTTAATGTATCTTTATGTTTGATATAAAGATTTGTTAATAGATATTATAAAATGTTTCGTAGCATTTAACAGTATTTTAAAATGTCCTGTAACTGGGTGTTACCTGTCGGGCAAAAAAAGCATATTGTTATTGTTATTACTATTATTATTAACTGAAACTATGTTTTACATATCTCAACAGTTATGTTACAAATATAAACTATTTTGTCGTATATTAAATGTAGAAGATAGTACATAATTGCTGAAAAAGTTTAAAATAAATTTTCCTTAATTGAACTGATAGGAATTTCCTAAAACTAAATAACAAAGCATTAAATTAAATGTAGCTTTTGTACGATCGTAAAAGGTATCTTATAAATTGAAACACCTATAATATGTTTTAGTTAAAATAAATAAACAAGCAGATATACATCGTAATTGAAGATACGTGTGACTGTGAGCTTGCGACCCCGACGATCAGCAGTTTGCAATTACATTTCGATAAATAGAGTCATACGTTTTATTGTATATGAACACATTTCTCGACTGGTTCTATCGCAAAATATTGTGGACGGGTCGATACAAAACAACCCGAATTAGAGTTAATTAGCACAGAACTTTATTGCAAATGCTGTAAAAGCGCTATCTTGTGTACGTGAAAATCGAACGATTAAAACTTTCAGTATTTTAAATACGCTCGAGTTACATCTGTAGATGTGGAATAGTCATTTTCAAACTAAAAATGATTTTTTAATGACAGGTGCCAAAAACTAACTCCAAACCATTTAGAACAATTATTAATGATACACTATGGTTCTAGTACCAAAAAATAATTATACTGTGTTTTTTGCTAAATGTTCAACGGTTATCTAATTTTGAACATCACCCGCATATGGTAAGATGGTGTCGATTTTGTATTGTATTTCATGTTTGCGCATGAAGAAATTGATGTGTTCGCACTCGAGCTGATTTCGCCACTGATATTTGCGAAAAGACTACCTAAGATGCGGTCTTTATAAAAAAAAAAGTTTTGTAGGTTTTAGGATATGCTGTGCATATGTTTAAAATTGGCCCTCATGATTAAGAATCACGTAGAATTTTTTCGATTTTTTTTTGTAGTATGTAAATTATAAGAAAAAAAATATTTTTGGAGATATCTTAACACCCGAAATCGTTTCTACCCTCTATGATGCGTAAGAAATTAGAATTTTTAAATCTTTGTTTCATTTAGTAATACGAAAATGTTGGATTATATTTAGTTTTATATTTAATGATTACTGCAAGAAAGATTTAACTGATTTTTTTAAACTGTTGTGAGTAAGATAAAAGATAATTTCAGTCCTCGTATAAGATTTGAATTGGTTATATCGTACAAAGGCAGCATATAATCAGCAATACATCAATCAAGTTGATTGATCTTGATATCCATCAATGTTACTATAAATGTTTTAAGCATGAATGGCCGTATGTATGCTAGAGCCAGATTGATGTTTATTTATTATTATCCTTGTTAGTGGGTAAGCCGTTTAAGTAAATTGAACATATTTTTAAATTGTTTTCATTGTTATTAAAGACATATGTAATTATTACGATTAGCTGAGGTAAAAATTTTACTTTGGAATTTTAGTTACAGTTAATACCCAGTTAACACATATACGTTAGAAAGTCGTTTATAATGTCCAAACACCATTTGAAAAACGTTTCTTTTTTATGTACAAACAACTTAAAAATTTCGTGGTTTTACACGTTTCAGATAACGAAATTATAAATGTTTAATATTAGTATATGTGAAACGAATATATCAGATATTTTTTTAAAATGTATTACTAGTGTACGTAACTCCAAAATGTTTTGAAAACGTTTCTGTTCGACCTCAATGGACTATTAAGTTCATATGGACGTTTTATGAACGTTAAGAGAACAGTATTATAAACTCTTTAAAAAACGTTAATTTAAGGTTGTCTAAACTGTCAAAACGACGGCCAACATTTTTCGTGAAAAAATCACATATTTTTAACGTTACGATAGGCCGTTATTTTTCCAACAATAAATAAACGGTTGATTTTTTAACGTAACACGAATTATCAACCAATGATACGTTGAGAATACGTTTTAAAAACGTATGTGTGTTTACTGCGTAATATTATTGGTACCAAAATAAATAACTAGAAATGAATAAACAATAATTATCAATCGCATGAGATTTAGGCCTAAATGAAACAGACATAGAATAATAATAGTTATCCCATTAAATACCAAAAGAACCAATTAAACTGAGGATGTTTTGAAAATATTTTTTATTTCGAAAATGGAATATTCCGCAATCCCCAGACAGCTTCTTAGTGTATAAAACACTAAAAAACTGAAAATTGTCCATGCACAGATCAGTGACATACACCTTCTGATATAGAAAAGGAATCACTACTGGAAAAAACATTAATTACCCCCTAATTTGATTCCACTAAAAACGGAAATATTAATGCCATCCGGCTTTACCATGTCAATTATTTTTAAAATTGTTTGTCCCTTTAAAACATAAAAAATTATGTAAAGAATACTAATGTTAACATTATATAACTCAAAAACAGCCCTTTTGAGATAATTTTCATATAGCGAACTACCAGTTTCTTCCAATGTTCGGTCTTTATCCAAAGTTTTCTCCAAAATATCTTACTTGCACTGTATATATGAAGTTATACCGTGGATGGATCTAGTTTTTACATAATTTTGGGTTGCGCTCCTACCAATAGTAATGGTTCCAAATTTCAAGCGAAGCTCTCATTGACAGAATTTGTTTTAGAAGTGGTTCATAGAAATGACCCAGGAGATATGGAAAAATGTTCACTGAATATGACAAAGAGAGTTTGGGTCCACCTTGTACATTAGGTTCTTTTTTAATCCACCAGCTATAGCCTCTTGTCATAGTCCAACTATTTACATAAAATAGAAGAGTATAGCAATATAACAATGTAACAGGTTGAAAGTTAAAAAATGTCAAGTTAAATAATCAGAAATTGGAAAATAGATAAATCAATTAAATTTAAATTTAAGAACATCAAAAGAGAATAAATAGGATATATCATAGTGAAATACTAAATTAGATGCATCAGAAATTGTATGAAGAAAATACAACTACAAAATCAACAAAATGAATTATTTAAAATAAGGAAAACATTACTATGTAAATTAGCACCACAAATTCGCATTAAATAAAATTATTGGTTACAAATCGATGACCACGAAGTTATAAAATATCAGAATACACAAAGAATACTTGCGAAATAATAAAGGTGTAGTCTGGTAAATACCAGATTATTATGTACCGTACTCATCAGCTTCCGAGATGCTCTCTCTCTACACACAACACTACAAATAGTGCCAGAAGAGATCATCTCGGTAGGTGGAGATGTCAAGTTGATGAGTATTGTAGTACGTCTTTGTTCAACAAAAGCTAAACTTGAAAGACACAGTACAGGCGTAGCATTTCCGTGCCACCTGCTTGTACTTCTACGCTGGGGAATCGTTTGGAGAAAGACGAATATTTAAGCTCAAGAACAAGTTATCATCAAATACATTTGTGAATAAAATAGATATTTATTTATTTGCTTAGATACATCATCCAACATTCATAATGACTAATTACTGGATGAGAACTATTACAATAAAAAAAAATACATTATAATAAAAATTACAAAGTAACAAAAAAAGCACAAGGCAACCTAGATAAGTAAAAAAATGTAAATAGAAAATATACATACATACATACATACATACATACATACATATATATATATATATATATATATATATATATATATATATATATATATATATATATATATATATATATATATATATATGTATTGGAGATTCACAAATTCACTTTTTAAAAACAGTTTTATTTATTGAATATAATAATTAATGGTTTATGTTTTATAACACTTTGTATACTTAAAACTAAGGTTAACATAAAAAGAAGTAAATGCAAGAGAATATATTTGTTAACTGAACTGCAAGTGGCTTGCCAGTTGTATTTATAATAATTGGTTTGCTAAATCAGCACGTATGATATTTCATGGTATATGCAAATTCAAACGTGACTGATAAAACAGATGATATTAAATTACAATGGGAATAATTTTAACTTTATCAACAATGGTGTCAAATTACTGTCTGTGAATGATACTGACTTTAACTAATATACAATAATTATAATTTTGATATAACATATATATATATATATATATATATATATATATATATATATATATGTATATATATATATATATATATATATATATATATATATATATATATATATATATATATATATATATATATATATATATATATATATATATATATATATATATATATATATATATATATATATATATATATATATATATATACATTTTTGAAATCTGCATTCCTAAAAGTAAAATAAAATTAGGCAATGTAACTAAATTTCCTCCTTGGTTCACACAAGAAATAAAACTATTATTAAAAGAAAAAAACAAGTTAAAAAAAGTAGAAGAACTTCGGAAACAAACAATTTAAAATTTAAGGATATTAGAAGAAAACTAAAATCTCTCATTAGAATAGCTAATAAAAACTATATAAATGATGTTGAAAATGATATAAGATTAAACCCGAATATGTTTTGGTCATATGTAAAAAAAAGAAGAAAATGCAACACAGAAAATGTAGGTGAATACCATATAAACGATATACCTATAAAAGTATCAGAAACGTCAGAAAACTTTGCTAAATATTTTTTCTCTATATATGAATCGGAAAAGCCTTCACTGGATATTAACAACATTGAAAATGATTCGTTTCTGAATTGTCCCAATAGCAATAATAACCCATTGTTTTTTAACGAAGTTAGTGAAATAGGTTATATTACAGCTGTCAAAAAATTAAAACCAAAGAAATCACCAGGTAGTGATGAAATTCCGCCATATATAATTAAAGGGTGCCAAGAATGGCTAAAACTACCGCTATTATATATATACAATACTGCAATAAGAACTCATACATTCCCTGATCTTTTGGAAATCTGCTATATGTACACCGATTCATAAAAGCGGAGACAAAAAAGATATCGAAAATTATAGATCAATTTCCGTAATGCCTGCTCCGGCCAAATTATTTGAACAAACAATTTACAGTCATTTGTGGAATCATGTTAAACTTTCTATAACAGAATATCAGCATGGATTTGTTCCTAACAAATCGGTAGATACCAACTTATTAACATTTGTCAATGATGCAAATCACGCAATAGAAAGACAGGATCAAATAGACGTTATTTTTACAGATTTCCAAAAAGCATTTGACAAAGTCAATCATGATGTTTTATTGCAGAAATTGTTAAATTCAGGAATAGCGGATGCTACTTTGGCACTCTTTAAAAGCTATCTGCAGAATAGAAGTTTTGTGGTCAAACACAATGGGAGATTATCTACAAAATACTGTATAAATTCTGGAGTGCCCCAAGGGTCAAACTTAGGGCCTTTACTATTTTTAATATTTATAAATGATTTACCATTACAAATTCAAAATTCAAAATGTTTACTCATTGCTGATGATCTAAAAATTTACAAAATAATTAAAGATGCCCAAGACTGTAAATCTCTTCAAGATGACGTAAATGGAGTGTACGATTGGAGCTGTCGCTATAAACTGTCATTTAATTTAAAAAAATGTACTACTATGACCATAACTCATAAAAAAATCTTCCGTCGTATTTGACTACAATATGAATCGTACTGTTTTAACAAGACTTAATGTTACTAAGGATCTAGGTGTAACATACAATGATCAATTGTCTTTTAGACAACATATTGCAAATACAGTAGAGGCTGCTAATAGATTGCTGGGATTTATAATAAGACAAACAGCTTCTTTCAAAAATATTAAATTGTTAAAAACTCTATATTATGCATTTGTGAGGTCGAAATTAGAATATGCATGTGTTATTTGGTATACAGAAGCCCAATTGTATCTGGGCATGATTGAAAAAGTACAAAATAAATTTTTAAGACATCTTCATTACAAAAAATATAATCAGTACCCAGACTACACAAATATTAGATCTACATTTCTTCGAAATGAGTTTGACATCTTAGCATTAGATACTAGGCGTAAAATCATTATTATTATATTTTTGTACAAAATTGTAAATAACTTAATAAATGACACTGATTTATTAGGGTTAATTCCATTTAACGTCCCGTCACGACAAACTCGTAGTTCCACATTATTTAATACTTCCGCAACAATCCTCACCTTATGTACTCCTCTCTTGGCCATGCTTAGATTGGCCAATGAGGTCAATGGTATCATCAGTCTAGATTTTTGCTCCACACCCTTAAAACAATTTAAACAAAATATCATAAACTATTTTACTGAACTCCAATATTAGGATACATGTATAGTAGTGTTACCCTCTAGTTTTATTATGTTAAGAGAATAGAGAAAATAAATAGTATTGTGTATTTGGTAATTAGGTTTAGGAATCCTTGTAATTAGGCTTAAGTCTGTTTGGATTCTATAAATTAATAAATAAATAAATAAATAAATAAATAAATATATATATATATATATATATATATATATATATATATATATATATATATATATATATATATATATATATATATATATATATATATATATATATCTGTATCTTCTTCTTCAGTTAATAGTGTTCCTTTTTTTTGAACACCAAACTGATAAGGAGTGAAGATAATAAAATAATTAAGACTTGGTATGCTAAACCAGGTGCCTCTGGTCGCATTTTACATTTAGGATGATAGCTACAAGTCATACATCGTTAAAATACACAATTTAAAAAAAACTTTTCAACTTTTTTATAGATAGTGGTTACTCACCACCGTTAGTTAAAAAATTATTGTTTAGCAGATCATCGATACATAATGTGTTACATAATTCTCAAAGGGTACAACAGAACCCACCTCAAATCATTTACTGCTCATTTTCGTACATTAGTCCACTTGATCACAGATTTAAAAAAATATTTTCAAAATTTAATATCAAATTAGCCTTTAAAAACAAATTAACAGTTAACAACCTTTCTTCAAAATTAAAAGATAAAGACGATATTTTGGCGATGTCCAATGTGGTGTAATGCATACCATGTGATGATTGTAATAAAAAATATGTTCGCCAAACTAAAAGGAAAGTTAAAGACCGTGTAAGGTCCCACAAAAGTGACATCAGACTTAATAAACAGTCTTGCACTTTGGCCAATCACGCATTTTTACATAATCACAATGTTAATTATAATAACGTTCAAATATTAGATTTTGAAATCAACTATCACAAACGTAGTTTTTTGGAAATGTGTCACATTTTCAAAGAACCAAATACTATTAATGCTAGAAAAGATATTGACAACATAAGCATAATTTATACTTACTACATTTCAACCATAATGTCCACATTGATAAGAACACCCTATATAGTATGGAATAATAATTAATGTCCCTAAATATAAGACATCTAGATGTTGGCATCTACTGTCATTGTTCTTTTGTTTCACTTTAACAAGTTTTTATAACCAAATTCTTTTTTAAGTGTTTTTTGCTTCATAAACATACACATGATGTCTGTTATAATTCTAAGAATTTAAATGAATATGTATCCGTAGTCATCCATTCATAATGTTATTTTTTTACAGTAGTGGTGGTACATTATTAGCAGTTAATTATTAGTGTTATTTCCTACAATTCAAGATTTTGTAATTACCCTCTCTGAATATATATATATATATATATATATATATATATATATATATATATATATATATATATATATATATATATATATATATATATATATATATATATATATATATATATTCCATTTACATTTTTTTACTCATCTAGGTTGCCTTATGTTTTTTGTTACATTGTAATTTTTATAGTAGCAGTATATATATGTATATCAACCAACACATTTTTAGAAGTATTTCGAAATATGATTATTATGTTTTACCCCTTTCATCCCCTGGATGGCCTAGTCTAACATTGAGTATGGTGACTGTAAACACTTGAGTTTATGATTTTTAACAAGTCTACATATATATTATTTGTACTACAAATGAAAGATGTTTAAAAAATATTTTATTTTATTTTATTATTACTTCTTTTATTTTACCCCATTTCTAAATTTCCTGCCTCGTTTGTGATACGCAGTGTTGGTGAAAGAAATCAAAAGACATTTATAAACAGAAATACAGTGGAGTTCCTTGAAATACTAACAAGAATTTAGTTGATTGAGTCGACCTTTACTTGATGAAAATCCATGTTATACGAAACATAATAAAACTTTGTGTTGTTTTTTGATGTTCACGGAATTTATTTCGAATGTATATTTATTTTTGAATATATATTTTACATAACAATCGTTTCGCCAACACAGTGGCTTCGTCAGATGTGAGTACTATGTATAATACTTGTTTCAAGATTTCTTTGAAGCCTTCCATAGTCATTTAGAGTTTTGACAACAGAACAAATTTTATCATCATCAGCATATAACAAGACATCAATATCTAGGTCAACCACAATATCATTAATAAATACTATAAATAACAAAGGACTCAAGATAGAACCCTGGTGAACCTCTGAAGTTGCAAAATTATCAGAAGATTTATGACCACCAGACTCTACATATTGTGTTCTTTTGTTCAGATATGATTTAAGATAATAAGTGATTGGGAAAAACCTGCAATTTGAAGTTTATGTAGTAATATACCGTGAAAGCCTTCGAAAAATATGTGTGATGTACGTCAACCTGGGTGCCGATGTCAAGATAATGTGAAATGTACTGAGTCACACACATTAAAATGGTAACAGTGGATTTGTTTTTTATAAAATTATGTTGACTAGAAATAATCTGTCCTTCAATATGGGGATATATGGCACTATGTATAGCAATTTCCATAACATTAGCAAAATTGCAAATAATTGTAATCGGGCGATGATTTTCAATTTCATGTATGTCACCTTTTTTATATACAGGGCAAATTCAAGATCACTTCCAATTGTACTTGTTTCAATTGATAGAGTAAAGATTATTTTAAATGGTTCCACAAAAACGTTTGCGCAATCTTTAATAATAAATGCAGGTATTACATCATGACCTTTTGTAAGTTTAGGTTTAAGTTGTTGCATAGCAGAAAGAAGATCTGTGGAAGTATATTCAGTAAAATTCATATAAAGGCTGTTAGTGTACTTCTCACTTTTGTGTGGTAAATTATAAGCGGTTTTAAAAAAAGTAAGCAAAACAATTTGCAATTTCTTGTGGATTATCGAGACATTGGTTTTGGTAGTTCAGAGTGTCGGATATTGCTGGTGTCTCGTTTTTCGAGTTAACAAAAAACCAAAGACTGTTTCCATTATTTTTTTATATTAATTTGGACACTGTTTTGATATTCTTTGTAAGCGGTCTCTATTCTGTTTTATCTGAAACCTGAGATTTTTAAACACATTTTGAACAGTGGTATCCCCATTTCGCTTATATTTTCTCAATTGTCTTGTTTTTTCTTTTATATTTCGTACTATAATATTACTATACCAAGGCGGGTACTCTCTTGGGCAAGGTACGGATTTCGGAACACATAATAAATCACAAATACTATATAGTATTTCATGGAATTTTTCGCAAGCTTAATTGATATTACTGTAGTTTTTTGGAAGTGACCAGTCTGTATAGCTTATTTGTGAATATAAGTTATGAAAATCTGCTTTCCGGAAATTGTATCCTGGAATATCGTTCATGAGGCATTTTTATTTCAACTATTTTTCTCCATTATAACGGCAGGATGATGGGAGTCCTCTTTTAGTAAAATATCTTGTGCTTTTTCAACAACACAAGAGGCATTTGTAATTATAAGATTTAGTAATCTATTATTATATTTTAATATAGAGTTACATTGTTTCAAATCGAAATAATTTATAAATGATGTAAGCGCAGCGGTATGTCCAACAATATTGTTGTGTAGTAGAAAATCTCTATAATGGGGTATATTAAAATCTCCAATAAAGTATACATCACTTTTATTTAAATAGTGAAAAGTTTCAATTGCATCAAAAAATTTAATGTAATAATTTAAGTTTAGTGAGGGTGGTACATAGATAACAAATACAAAAATACTATTATAATTTATTTTTATTTTTACACCAACGATATCAATTAAAGGAACTATTCTTCTGTCAGTTAATTTTAGTTCTGTGGCAACATATTTTTTTGTTAATGACCAGTAAGACACCGCCACCTCTAGCGGAATCCGTAATAGAGTAATTACTATCTGACCTGTAGATGTTGTAGCTGCTACTTATTAATTCACAGGTATTAACGTGTGAATCAATTCAGGTTTCCGAGAGTACGAGAGAATCATAACTACAAGAATATGAGGCATTTAATAAATTGTGTGCTTTAGCATTTAAACCGCGCACGTTTTGACAATAAATAGAGGGAAGGGATGTCAAATTATTAGTGAGGTCAGCTGTAGGACACGGAATCCCAGCAACGCTCGCTGCATTCTTATCATAGATACAAGTATTAACATCGAACGAGAACTCCCTGGGAAACCAGCGTTTCTAACTGCTACGCAGCATAAATCTTAGTTTTGTGCCCTTTAACTTTATGACTATAAACATAACATTTAGAATCCCAAGCAGCATAGTTTACATCTAAATTGAGGTCATTATATTTTTCATTAAGTTCTACACATTTTATACATCTCAACTCTACGGCTTTACAATCTTTTACTGGGTGATCCTCTGAACACCTAAGGCATGAATACTTTTGAAAAACGCATTGATTCGAGTGATGGCTAAAGCCACTACATTATAACATCTTAATTCGACCGAATCGTAGATATCACAGTGATCATAGCCAACAAATAACTTACAATCACCTTAGGACGTAAGACTGTTATAATAAGTGTTTACAACATCTATCTGCAAGATAACCTAAAAGATAATACAATTTTTCTTTGTTGGCCATAGCTTAATAACTTTACTTTCAGATTTTTCTTTGAACACATTTTGATATTTCACATATTTAATCAGGTCACATTCTTTAAGTTATTCGGAAATTCCCACGAGACGAATTCTGGGAGATAAATTTCTTACGTCGCTAATTTCATATTTGTCAGACAGTTCACTGTAACAACTTTTTTTAATTTAGAAACGTCCCTCTAATTTTGACACCCAATAACAATACCACCATTGCTAATATTTTTTTACACTTGATATATTCAGATTATGCCTCAGTGGGTTAATTTTTTTGCATAAAATCTCCTTTAGTTTGAGCATTTTTTTGGGTACAATTTGTAGGCTTAACTGTAACAGCTGATTTACTGTTTAAAGTAGTTGAATATAACTGCACATTAGTGTTATTAGTAGAAACGTTACTTTTACTAGAGGCATTCGTCACAGTATTTATTTCATTCAGTTTTTCACTTGCCAGTGTAATTATTTTATTTTTTATCTCACCGAATACTTCATCCACACTTATACACATAAATATTTTTTGAAATTTTCCCTAAAAATTTTATTTTAGTTCTCTGGTTGAAATTTCTCCACAATTAAAGTGCATTTCAGCCCTGGAACTTTTCCGATAAATTTTAAAACTTCGGCAGAAATGTCACAGCAAATCGCATGGAATTCTTTATTACAAGAACCATCTCAAGAAGTGCTCGCCTGATTTCTACTTATGTTGGCTTTACACACACTACAATTACTCATATTATTGATTAAAGCTCATCACTTAAAAACTCGGCGATGATTAATTGTTTTTAAACACCAACTTCACTTATTAATTAAATAAAGTTGTCTTTATATCACAGCATAAATATAATTGATGAGTTGTACTTATAACTTATTTAAAATCAAATTAAAGGAGCCGTTGCGCACATCAGTAAGGTAATAATGGAATATAAACCACTGTCATTGAATCTTGAGAAACAAAAGTAAAACATTGAAACAGTGCAGCTAGGCAATCTCTTTGAAAGTATATTACATGGTCCATACATATTATAACAATAAGAAAATTGATTAAAATTTCATCAAAAGGATCATAAGAAAAAAAACATCAACTACAAGTAGCTGAAGTGAGTTACCAAATAACAAGCCGATTGTATATTTTGATATGATGAATCTGCCTTAATTTTTTTTTTTTTGGTTTAATGATTTAGATATAAAGGGTGTCCGGAAAAAGGTAACCATGGATTCCTTGAGCAAGAATAATAGGACTTTCACAATGCCATTTTTCGTTTTAAACCCCATGTTTGATATACAGGGTGTCAAAGTGTGAGGTTTAAAAATATATTTTTTTATAACTCGAGTATTTCGTAAGATATTTATTTAAAATTTGGTACAGTGCTTCAACTTAAAGAGTCACAACGTTTGAAGAAGAAAAAAAAAAAAATTAATTATCATATAATCAAAGTAGAGAATTACAATAACCACTGACCTCCAGTTTTTTAGTACCTACGTCAATGATTCTCAAACTATCTTTTTAAAGTTAACCATTCATTTTGGATTATTTTATGTCTCTTAACAAATTTCGAGAAAATGCTTTGGTTTAGAGATAAGTTGAAAAATATTGGTGCCTACGCGGCTTACGGTAATCTGATAATTTTTATATATCTCTAAATCATGTCAGCCGTTTTCGTAAACAAATGGCAATACCCTGGATACGATAGAATTGTTTGTTTATTGTCAAAGTAAATCCTTATTTTTTTAAAGATAAAAGTTTTTTTATAAGTTAGAAGTGTTCTTGTAAGTAAGAAAAACAAACATGGCTCGTAGACAAGGAATTTTCTGAATTGACGAATACGATTTTAATCATGGGTAAGATTTAAATATTTCTGTAAACTGTAAACATTTATTTCTATTTCTCGTTTAGGAAAATGTGACTCCAATGCTAGTTTAGCTGCTACGCGCTATGCTGATTTCCCAATCGATTTCATCCCAAAAGAAGATATTTTTTCAAATATGGTTAAGGGAGACTGGAAATTTATGGGACAGACGGAGGGATAATTGTGGCCGACTCCGTGCGATTCAACTTGAACAGGAAAAGGAAATTTTAAGAATTGTTGAGGAAACACCGAGAATTAGTACCAGGGTAGTAGGTCGAAAACAGCGAAAACTCAAGTACACACTATTTTATGGAGTCAGCAGCTATGCCCATTCCATCTCCAAAAAGTACAGTCTTTTGCCTCAAGACTTCGAAGCAAGACTTGTATTATGTAGGTGGTTATGTGAAATGAATAACCGAGATCTACGTTTTATCAGACATTTTGTTTACTGATGAAGTTACATTTACGAGAAACGGGACGACAAATATTCATAACACATATATATGGACTGAAGAAAATCCTAAAGTCATATATGAGACGCATCATCAAGTAAACTTTAAAGACAATGTGTGGGCAGGTGTTGTAGATAGTTTTCTTTTCGGTCCTGTATTTTTATGAGAAAACTTGACTGGTCAATCAATTTTGCAATTTCTTCAAAACACACTGCCCGATTTACTAAACGAATGGCTTTTACATATAACAATAAATATTTGGTTTCAACTAGACGGTGCTCCTCCTTATTTTGCTAGAAATGGTAGAAACTATTTGAATCAAATCTTTCCTGATCGCTGGATTGGACTATTATTCAGTCAGGGATTTATGAAAGATTTTGTGTATATGGTTCCGATTTTGAGCAAGAATCCTTTAAGCTGGAGGGCAGTTCAGGTTGAAGTCGAATATTTTTCAAAGTCTAAGATTTTCTTTAATAAAGAGAGCTCGTATGTGTTTACAAAAACATGAAGGTCATATCGAACAATTTCTTTACACGCCATTTATTTTTTATTTTTACTGTTTTATTTTCTTATAACTAATATAAGGAAGTATAGTAATCGTGATTTTTTTCCACCTCGAGATTTTGATTGACATATACATTTTGAATCCTTCTGAATCCATTCTGACTATTTTCCGAATAATGTCTGTCGGTGCGTGTGTGTGGATGTGTATGTGTGTGTATGTGTGTATCCGTGATAACTTAAGAAATACTAATGGGAGACTTCCCAAATATGGCAGTGAAGATTATCAATAACATTTTAGGTGACACATTAAATTTGGTGAATGTGGTTGCACCAGAAGAAACATAATGAATGAAAGATGAAGAAAGGTACAATTTCGGGAAAAAAAGTAAAAAAAAATTATTGCATTTCTAGACGAATCTCGTCGAATTATAGTGAAAAAACATAATTTTATGAAAAAAAATATGTGTCCGCATGTCTTTAGTATCGCGATAGCAGCCACAGTTATTGAGATAAAGCTTTAAAATTTGGTACACTTGTTCTGAATGCCAAAGACAATGAAAAATTGAGTGATGAGCAAAATTGGCCAGTTGAAAGAGGGTCTACGGGACCAAAACTTTTTTGTATTTGACTTTACAAAAGAATATATTCTTGATGAAAGATTATAAATTATGTCTACTGTATCAAGCGAATAAAATATATTTTCCAAGTATTTAAGCTGATGTAAACTGAAATATTTTACACATTTGGCCTCATAAAATGGGGTTAGGATAAATTAAACTGTTTGACTTTTGAAAGGTCTAATTTAGTTACAAAAATGTCAATGTCAACAACAAAAAATTATTGAAATATGTGACATGAATTATTATTGACAGCATCGTATGACGCTGATAATTAATTATTAAAAAAATTTAATACAGCATTTCAAGGTACGCTATTAAAATTTAATTGAGGTAAGTGAATAATTAAATAGAATGATTTTTTTTAGATCAGGATGATATATACTGGTATAAGAAAGTTATGTGGTGACCACATCAGATATTTTTTGTTACTAACGAATTATGATTAATTTTAAGAAAATAGGGTGTATTAAATTTGTTATCTTGTTATAATGTTTCTAATTTATAAATAATTGTAGATTGCTGAATCCATTGCGCTTACTAATTTTTCTGTCTGGGAGCCATTGACATTAGAAATAGTTATTTTTGTCTTGCTCTTTATTATAGATATTTTTATACCTATTGCAAAATTTGAATAAATTGTTTAGTTTAAGTATTTGAAAATTATGAGATTACCGTAAGCCGCGTAGGCACCAATATTTTTCAACTTATTTGTTAAGAAACGTAAAACAATCCAAAATGGATGGTTAAGTTAAAAAGGATAGTTTGGGAGTCACTGGTACAGGTACTAAAAAACAGGGGGGTCAGTGGGTACTGGAACTCTTCTATTTTGAATATTTGAAAAATTTTTTTTTTTTTCCTTCAAAAGATGTGACTTTAAGTTGAAGCACTGTACGAAATTTTAAATAAATATCTTACGAAATACTTCGTTATTAAAAAAAATATTTTTAACTTCAAACTTTATATCGAACTTGGGGGTCTAAAATGAAAAATGGCATTGTGAAAGTTCTATTATTTTTGCTCAAGGAATCCATGGTTACCGGATTGGCCTTTATTTTCCGGACACCCTGTATACTGGGTGGTGATTTAATTCTGTACAATATTCATAATATAATTTAAAAAACATTAACATTTAACGTAATTGTTTAAAATGTCGTCCAATAACAATCTGACATTGGCCGGCACATGTATAAACACTTTGTATTGAACATATAATAATTTCCGGGTTGATATTTTCAATTTTGATACGAATTCGATGCTTTAGGAAACCCTTAAAATTAGGTACTACTATACTCAGAAAACAATAAGGAATTCATTTTTATTAAAAAAGGAGGGGTAGCAATTAAAGAAAACAGCTCAAAAACAAAATATTAAAAAAATTGCGTCAGCCAGTGGCTTTTTAAAAAATAAGACCGACGTGTTTTAGCGTTTTCCAAAAAATCATTTAATAACAATATTCTGATTATTGTGCGGAACTAAATCACCGCGTTGTATAAAAGTAAACCATTTTAAAATACTGCAAACCTGAATATAGTTTCCATCAAATATTTAACCACTGCAAATTCTTGCCATTGGCATTTTTTGCGTCTATTTTTTAAATATGGATATTTTATGATTTATTATACCCACTTATTTTTATCCAATTATTTTGTATAAATATACCTCATCTCAATATAAGATGAGGTAAATACATAATACAAAAAGACATTGTGTATTTGTAGTTGTTTCAAATGAACAAAAAGCTGGAAACCTTCATTTAATATTTAAAGTGGAATAAAAATGTAACCTAAATTGATGTCATTGCAAAACAGGGTCGCGCACAGTGTAGGATTAGCAATAAGCAGCAAAGCTGCTCGCTCAATATCAGGGTTAGGGTTGAGTGTTCTTATAAGGTAGGACGAAATGATATATACGGTTCCCTTGTACCCTTGTCACGCTCTGATATGATTTTGATACTAATGTTAATTAATCCGTATTAGTAGGTTTGCCCTCTTCGTGTTTGAGATGCCATAAAAATTAATTGTAATTTAATACGGAACAAATTTTATGAAGTGACGCCTCAGACGATTTGTGAGCCGTATGAAAATAAATGTGATCCAGTATGTCAAAATTTTATACAGGGTGCCCGATGTTCGTTGCCCACCATTGGTATTTCGCTTATCTTTAGACATACAAGGTAGCTTAAATGGAGGCAAGTTGCATAATTTTATATTCAATAACATGATTGAAGAAACTTTAGTTTACTATCGGTAGTTTTGTAAATGTTTAAAAAAGTGTGAAAACGTATTTTCATTTTTCCCGACAACTTCTTTATTTACAAAAATTTTTCAATTCTGTTTCCTTGGACCATCATTTTATGTCATGTGATTAAGTATTTTATCCTGAATACAGTGTTATGTAATACTTATGATTTTGATATCGATTTTGACTCAATTTGGTGTATAAATTATAGCTATTAATGTAACGAGATTATTATGTGATTTATAATATTCGAGAACTTTCTGGCAACGTCCGAGATGGTTTAAATCACATAATAATCGAGTTACATTCAAAGCTTTATCGTATCACTGACAACGATAACGTGAAGAAATCAACAACTTTGGTTGTCATTTTAGCGTGCCATAGAAATTAAGATTAAGTCTTAATTACGACAAACTTTGGCGAAATCATGGGAGATATTGATATTCCTGAAAATATACTTGCTGCTGCTAATACTGTAAGATTAGATTTGCTTCCGGATAAATCAAAAATCCATTACGAAAAAGAGTATCTTCAGTTTTGTGAGTGGCAAGATAGAGGTGCTGGAGAAACGGTAATACTTGCTTATTTTGTGAGACTCTCAAATCAATACTCCCCGTTATCTTTGTGGCCTATTCTATGTTACGAGCTTGTTTGGAATTGAAGGAAAGAGTGGAAATAGAGCATGGCGCTTTGATATGATTCATTGAGAAAAAAAATGTGGGATATAGAACTAAAAAATCGAAAGTATTCACGAAAGAGCAGGTTAGTGAATTTGTTTGTACTGCCCCAGATGAGACATTTTTAATGATGAAAATAGCTTTTTTAATTAGAATTGGCGGAGCTTGTAGAACCAATGAATTAACGAAAATGTCCATGGAAAATGTTGAAATTCTAGAGAGCAAGCTAGTAATCACAATTCCTGACTCAAAAACCCACAAGAAAAGGTTTTTTGCGGTGATATCAGACGAAGACCTTAATCTTGTGGCTTTATTTAAAAAATATATAGCATTATGTCCAACTCATACTCCGCAGAGAAGATTGTTCGTATCATATAGAAACGAAAATGCACCGTTCAGCCTTGTGGTATCCATTTCTTTTCTAAAATACCTGAGAAAATTGCTATGTATCTCAAACTTGAAAATCCAACTATGTATACTGGTCATTGTATTAGAAGATCTCCAGCAACTTTCCTTGTTAATGCTGGTGGAGACATATTAGATTTACAAGAACTTGGAGGTTGGGAATCGAGCTATGTTGCCAGAGGGTATTTAGAAGATAACTTGAGTAAGAAGGTTTCCATTGCGCAAAAAAATTCAAGTTGGAGACGTTTCTGTAAACACTGTATCATGTACTAAAGAGACCATCGAACTGAAAAAGAATGTTGCTAGGCAAGATTCAGTGGACATGCCCATCATTTTGAACAATAATGGTGTATCAGGTGTATCTATCAAATTTGAAAACTGTGAAAATATTCACGTCAATGTTCATAAATAATAGCTATAAAATAAAATTCGTATCTAGGGTATTATGATATGGTAACTAACGTATTATATATTGTAACCAACGCTTTATGTGCTACTAAGTTATTGTGAAGTTGTTGTAATGTTATGATATTAATAATTATCAATAGATACTCCAGAGATATAAAACTTCCTCTGCGGAATGAGGCTGAACAAGCTGAATTTTTGCAGAGACCTTCGTTTTGATGTTCTAATGAAGCACAAAAAAATCTCATATGCCTACCCTTGTGCGTCTTGAGATATCGAAGGTCAAAGGTCATGAAAATCGGTTTTTCGCGAAAATCTCGCTTCCAGTGCATCTGACGTCGTAAGAACTCATAACAAAACTTACGTAAAAGAGTATTCTCTACAAAATTGTTCATATACATTTTTTTTCGTACGACCAACCGTTTTCGAGATATAGCATGATAAAGCGGGAGCGAGCATTCGTAATAGGTAATACTGTATTATACTGCAGAGCTATAAATATAATATAAGATCGCATGATCTGTCAGGCCATTCCTGGTTGCCACGCAAAGAGATACTTTTCATTCAGCAGAGCAATCGTTTCACGGGATGTGTGACATGTCGCACCATCTTGTTGAAACCAAAAGTCGTCATTTTCATCCACAACTGGGAAAAACCAATCAGAAAGCATGTTTCTGTAACGGTCGCCGTTCACAGTGACGGCAGCTCCTTCATCATTTTCAAAGAAGTACGGGCCGATCACACACCACACAGTTGTGCGTTGTGGATGCATCTCATGTTCCACAGTCACTCGCGGATTGTCGGTACCCCAAATTCTGCAGTTCTGCTTATTGACGAATCCAGTGAGGTGGAAGTGCGCCTCATCTGAGAAAATTATTCTTTTCGTGAAGTTATTGTTCTCCGCTTGTCGAGCCAAGACCCACTGAGCAAATCGATGTCTCTTTCCATGATCTGTAGGCTTCAACTCTTGTGTAAGTTGAATCTTGTACGCATGCATTTTCAGATCTTTTGAAAGGATTACATGCAGTGAACTTGGTGATAAATTCAGTTGTTGGGCTCGTCGGCGAACCAATTTTGTGGGGCTTACGGTCACATTATCACGCACGACAGCAATGTTTTCTTGTGTTCGAACAGAACGCGGTCGTCCCGTTTTCTTAACATTTGAAACAGAACCCGTGATCTCAAACCTTCGGATTAACTTACGAACTGTGGATTCGGTTGGAGCAACGTTACGTCCGAGAATCACACGCAATTCACGAACGGTTGCCGTGGGACTTTCACTGTTTTTGTAATAACTTCTTATCACTTGGATACGTTGCTCAGTTGTCATCTGCTCCATTACGAAAATAAACATCAAACAACAATGCTCACCAAACAAAAGCGATCAGGCTACTAATGGGAAGGTTATCAGAGAACAAACATGAAAAACCTACGGCTGCCAACCGACATAGAACAAAATGGCGCCAAATTCAAATTCGTCCCTACTTCCTGGACACCCTTATATTTATAGCTCTGCAGTATAATACATTATTACCTATTACGAATGCGCGCTCCCGCTTTATCATGCTATATCTCGAAAACGGTTGGTCGCACGAAAAAAATGTATATGAACAATTCTGTAGAGAATACTATTTTACGTAAGTTTTGTTATGGATTCTTATGACATCAGATGCACTGGAAGCGAGATTTTCGCGAAAAACCGATTTTCATGACCTTTGACCTTTAATATCTCAAGACGCACAAGGGTAAGCATATGAGATTTTCTTGTGCTTCATTGGAACATCAAAACGAAGGTCTCTGCAAAAATTCAGCTTGTTCGGCCTCATTCCGCAGATGGCCTGTTTTTTTACCTTATTTCCCTGGAGTAAAAGATTTAACTTAAAGGAACCTTAATTTTCAATGATACGATAAAAATTATTATTAGTTAGTAAACTTGATTGCTACTTTTTCCTAATTTTAAAGCAATCAGTTATTTTTAAGGATTTTATGTCCAAAATAATTAGTTCATATGCGATGGCCTTATTAGGTGTAAATAAGAAATACCCAATAATTTCCTACAGAATAAATTATACCGACTGTTTTCATAAATTAAACACTATAATTTTACTTATACCTACATAATTATACACAAATAACAAAAAACAACAAAACAAAGTAAAAAATATAGACATAATTAAAATAAATGTTCAAAAACGCAACCATTAACCTCTAAACACAATCTTGCATGTTTCCAGATACTTCTCACTACCCTCTGTACATCTCTTCTTGGAATATGAGCTGTAGCACATAATTTCATTTCCCAAGTTTTTTATTGTTGTTGGTGGAACTCGATATTATTGGTTCTTCATATGGCTCCAAACAAAGTAATCCAAAGTATATAGATCTGGTGATCTGGCTGGCTATAAGATAGTTCCATTATTTGCTATAAATTTATTAGGAAACAAATACTGTAATATGTAGCTCAGGGTTCTAGCATTGTGTGGTTGCACCGTCCTGTTGCCACCCTACTTATCGGAGTTGCTGTAGTGGAACATTGCTCAGAAAATGCATCAATGTAGTTCTTGAAAATAGTCATACTTTTCAGACATCCGATTGCCTTCATAAATATATAGTCCTAAACAACCCACAATTTGTGAATTTAGACTCATTTGTCCACAACATGTTATTTAAAAAAATATTGTCTTTTTCAAGGAGCCAATTACGAAAATGTATTCGTGTCTCTCTTCATCTCCAGGATGAACCACTTGTATTTTACATGGTTTATCCTTATTTTTGTGTAATACTCTCCACACTTTCTAATGCGATACATTAAGGTTAACCGCGACTTTTCGTCTGGAAACAGATGGATTTTCAGTTATTTAAATAAAATAATGGAATCAACATACAATAATTCATAAGTTACTACTTCATTCATAATAAGTCTTTCTATTTCCGCATTGACTCGTACTCCATATTGGGTGACGAATTTTTGTAGCAGTTCCATAGTTTTTGAAATTCCTATATACTCTAAAAATATCGTTCTATCAGGTAGTTGTCTTTCTGGAAATAATTCCAAGTACCTCTCAGTGGCCAATAAGCTATTTTACATTGTAATTAAATTTCAACCATATCAAATTGTTCTCCACTACTGAACTTCATTGTGGGTGAAAAAGCCAATTTTATACGCAAAAAAAATAATTAGTTATTGCACCGTGCTAATGTCAAATTTGCGAAGTATAAGAATTTTGTTTACTGGTTGGTCATGGCACACTAGATTGATAGGTATACGAACTTGGTCATATTCTTTGTAGTAAATTATGAAAGGTAGGAATCAAGATAGTATGTAATAATAATTTTAATTTATAAGCCAAATTTAGTCGAAATCGATATCAAAATCATAAGTATTACATGTCACTGTATTCAGGATAAAATGCTTAATCACATGACATAAAAATTCAAACTATCATCCATAAGAAAAAAATTAACCTATGCTAATCCAAGGAAACCGAAACTGTTTTTCAAATATCAATTAACGGCATCGGATTCATCTTAAAAGTTATCAACAGATTTGAAAAATTATTGTAAATAAAGAAGTTGTGGGGAAAAAACCAAAATACATGTTTTCACATTTTTTTAAATATTTACAAAACTATCAATAGTAAACCAAATTTTCTTAAATCACATTATTGAATATAAAATTACGCAGCTTTGCCCCCATTTAAGATACCTTGTATCTCTAAAGATCCAAGTCCATAATTTTGGAGAAATGTCTAATAGCCCAGTCCCCAAAGAAAAAATTACAGCAGAAGCTGGAATAAAATAATCCTTATGTGAAATTTTACGTAAAATATGTTTTTAGTAGTAGAAAAGTATACAAAAAAAGGCCTCAAGACTACTGTGGTTGCAACATAAAACAAAATGGCGCCAAACTATCATAATTTTTTTTTGGAAATTTTATGTTTAATTTAATAACTTTTAATTTAAAGTTAATTTAATTTAATTTGAAACTTTTATTTAATTCGTTTATTTTATTTAATTTATTTAATTAATTATTAATAATTATTTAATTTAATAACTTTTAAAACAGGCAAAATAGAAAAGAAAATCGTAGAGGTTAAAAGTAAATATATTTATTAAAATAGTGAGGGTAAGGTCGACAGAAAGAAAAAAACCAAAGTTTCAGTTAGTCGCGTTTCGTGTATTTTGACACATCCTCAAGACTCTGAAGACAATATAAATTTTTTACAGTATTACGAAACATCTTAAAATAACCACAAAATTTTTTATAACAATTATATATACACTTACACATGCATTATGCACATAGTCTATACATATGCACATATATACACATATAACTATATAGTTTCATACCTAATATACTTTTATACGTACAAAGAGGATATAACAAACAAACAATAATAATGTAATATAATAATATTTAAACGGTAACTGAAACATGTAATAAAATAGACAAAAATTATTAAAAACAATAATGTAAAAATCAGGTACTCACATGTAAATTAGATTTTCCTTGTAAAAATATATCACTAAAAACTTAAACATAAACATTAACAAATATATATAATTTGGAACAACAGTACAAACACCATTGACTAGAATGAAAAGTACGTGATATGAGATTTATTTTTAACGTAAAAGAATTTAATCAGATACTTTTTATGATTCGTGATTACTTTTTTATTTTTGTTATTATATTGAAATATGAGGTGTTTAGGTTTTCTACGTCTGATCTTTTATTAACGTTTTGTTCTTATGTTTTTATTTCTATCATCTCGTTCATTAATCATTAGTCATTTTTTAAAATATATTTGTTTACCTAAAATACTTACTTCTTCGAAGTTGATTGCATGCAAATTTGTCTTACAATGATATGCCAGGCATATATGATTTTTTATTGTTTTATTTGGATTATGAATATTTTTTACACATCCCTAACGTGTTCAGATATTCTTGTTTTTAAATATCTACCTCTTTGTCCTATATATACTTGTTTGCATTCATTACAAGGTGTTTTATAAACAATATTAGACTGTAATTCTTTAGGGGTCTTTGTTTTAACCTTACTAACAAAATGTTTTTTTAGAGTGTTCACTTTTTTGTGTTACTACAGTTGTTTCATTACTTAGTAAGTGTGTAAATTTCGAACATAGGGTATTTTATAATATACTTTGTTATGATTTACTTGAGCAGTTTTTGTGTTATTATTATTGAAAATTTTTTTGTGGGGTCTTTATTTTGCGGAAGTTGTGTTGTCATTTAATAGTTCTGTGGTTTTACAGATATAAAATTCCTTTTCAAGGGCAAGTGTTATATTTCCCTTATCTACTTTAGTTGTTATTATATTAGAATGTTATTTTAGAAATTGTGATGTATTATAAGAATCCTGTAATAATTTAGTTGAATTGTTATTGTTTATTTTTTCTCTATTATTTAAAAAATTTGTTATAATATTAATTGCTTTATTTCTAGTTTCAGTTTGTAAATTTTTATCTTGACATAATATATTCTACGTCTATTAGTATTTGTTGCAATGGTACATTGCTTTTAACAAAAAATGGTAAGTTGAACTTTTCTCCTAGACTCAATACATATTTTACATTTGTAGGGAACTCACAGCTGGTTAAATTTAAGAATCATTTATTATTGCTATTATTTGTTAAGTTATAATTTATATCTATTTTAACTTGAATTAGTTATCTTAATTTCTTTTTTTATTTCCTTCTAATATTTGCATAATTTTTATTGTAAAAAGTGACTTGATTATTGTTAAAAGTATCAAAAATATTGTTGGGTATTTCATTCCTCAAAATACTTATGCATTCTGTTAGTTCATTTTGGACTTTTTTAATTTTCCAGTGTGAGTAGCTAATTTCCAAATTTAATATCTGTTTATTATCTAGTAATAAATGTTGTATACAATTTTCAGATTTTGAAATGTGTTGTGGAAATACCTGTTGCTTCCTACATTGTAACAAAATTAAAGAGCACAACATTCTATACAAAAAATGTCCTTACAGAAAATTTCGTGCATGCAACCGTTTTCGCGCAATAAAAAGATTAAAAAACTGAATGTTAAGGTTAGATTTGGGCGTCAGTTTGGGGTCAGTAATCTGCTGAGATTCTTAACAATATAAATTTGTGATCTTTAGGTATTTTGAGTCGCTGAAATCAAATCCATAGGTAATTTGGCCAATACATGATTAGTTTTTAGTTATTAATAATTTTTTGCACAATTTTAACTAATTTCTCTGAAAACACACAATTCACCGTTCATCGATGCACATATAGTGGAAGATTAAGTAAATAAATAATAAGTACTTATTTAAATTATATTTTTTACAATAAATAGGGTAGAAAAGTTTAAAAAATAAAACATTTGAATCTATAAAAGTTTTACTTAAAAAAAATATATATAAAATAGAAAATCAACGTTAATTTATTGTGGACACATCTTCTATTCCTACATTTTCTTCTTCTCCTTCTTCGCCTACTTCATCCAAAATATTTTGAAAATTAGTGCATCCTTCAATCTGATAGAAGCCACAAACACAACTACAATATAACCCACCCTTTCTGCAACTGCAAGCCTTGCCACAACCTTTCTTACGATTGCAGGAAGTCATTCATATCTAACAATGATTTTGGCTCCGGCGGATTTGTCATTTTTATAATAATTCATCATGGAAAATAATTCAACATGGAATACAACGTGACAACACGTGCACACACACACCTATAACAAACGCACCAGACATGATGCTACGCGCGCCGCCTAGGTCTGTTCGAGTTCGAATTCTTTATATATATATTAGAACCACAAATAACAAAAAATCGACCTAAAACGGCTATTCATGAAAGGTTATTGCAGTTTGGCTTACGAACTGGTATTAGCCTAAGAATCGTTTTTTAGAAGGAGCGCCACCCTCAAATACCATTTGAATCCAAGATGGCGGCTGGTTTCTAATAATTATTTGAAATTATTTTTTTGGCGAGTCCATTGACTTAAGAAAAAATTAATATTCCATAACTCTGTAACTATTACCGATAAAAAAATACATAAATACAAAAAGTTGATCAGCATTCACCATTGCATACTCTAAAAATATGTTTAGTGATACAAGGTATTCAGTTTTGTCTGAGAGGTAGTCAACTTTGTCAAATTAAATGAAATGAACGCGCGTACACGAGGGTGCGTTCATGTGTTAAGAGATACATGTGTGTTTGTAGACACCTTATGAAAAATTACCGTCAAACAGGAGTAACAAAATAAACTTAAAAAAAAAACATAATTATTTTAAAATTTTTATTGATTTATTAAGGAACAAAACAACAAATTTAAGATATTTTCTTATTTATTCGCACAATATTTAAAAATCGGAATTTCAATTTCAAATTAACCGTGGAAACAAAAGATAAGAGACTGCCAGAAGTCATAATTCATTGTGACTGTTGTGACCAATTGTGTTTTTTTTTTATTGTATATACGTATGTCGATTCATTAATAAAACTAGAATAATCATAAAAAAAAATTAATATTCACGATAATAAATTAGTTGCTTTATATGAATTGCAATAAAAATTCTTTATTAGTATCTAGAATGTACGCTGCTACATATCCAGGTAGAAGACACCCATAAGTGAGTACTTTTGAAACGCTGAAAGTTATACGTTTGTCACTTAATGCTCATACCTATTGCGCTACCCAGCTACGTGTATTAATTAAAGTTTATTTTTTAAAAATTTCTAATTAAGAAAATCAGTAAAATCTCCCTATTCCTAAATTGGGTGAATTTAAAATTTGCATAAAATTCATCAAAAATAGGGAACTTTTGTTTTTGTTCCTCAAA
The DNA here is from genome assembly GCA_029963845.1 of Rhamnusium bicolor. Classification (NCBI taxonomy): domain Eukaryota; kingdom Metazoa; phylum Arthropoda; class Insecta; order Coleoptera; family Cerambycidae; genus Rhamnusium; species Rhamnusium bicolor. Next base: position 19,089 of record JANEYF010005664.1, on the reverse strand, counting down.
ATTTGGACATAAATATCCTCAAAACCATCGAAAATAAATATCAAGCATATTAGATCGTCGGAAAGCTCTTGTAATCCTCTAATCTAATATGAAATAACGTACAGTGTTCGATTTGAAATAACAAAGTTATTTCTTCAAGTTTGATGTAAAATTATAGACATCCCGTAGAAAAATATCTAAAACATGGTTTGAAAGTCCTTTTCTATAATAATACACTACCGCATCGAGACATTTAAGAGCATTTCAAATTAAAAGAATACAACGTTTCTTGTAAAGATGTACATGTTATGTAGTTCATTTAAAAGCTCTTAACGTTCAATAACCAAATATGCAATAATATATAGGGTGTTTCATTCTACTTAACAAAAATATACATACAGGGTGTCCACCTAGTGCGTATTTGTTCCATAACTCTGTAACTATTACAGATAGAAAGAAAATTGAAAGCAAAAGTTGGTCAGCATTCACCATTACATACTTACTATAAAAATATTTATTGTCATACAGGGTATTTCGTATTAACTGGGTAGTAATCAACTACCCTTTTAATTTATTTGTTGTGAACCAAATCCTCGCTTTTATCAATTTGATTCAAAATAGTTTTTAAAATTATGACCATTTTTCTCAAAATATAGCAATGCTGTATCGTCTGCAAACAGACGACAATAATTTTTGGTAGCAGAACTGTATGTCATTTATATACATATAAATAATATGGGCTCAGGACTAGAACCTTGAAGCATACAATTCCACGCGCAGTTAAGGTCAAATTGTGAGTAATTACCCTTGTCAAAGTCGTTACGGTATTTATAATGGCTTGGGTATTTGAACAATCTCTACAATAACAAAATCTAGTGATAGCTTAATACAATCAATTTGGAAATGTCCGGTTACGCGAATTGTGCAGACAAAATAGAAATGCAAAGATACTTTACTGTAGTTGTTCTGTATCATCATTAACTTATTTAACAATTATGCATAGAATAATTTTTACAATTTTTCACTTAATAAAAATAAATGAATAAATTAGATATCTTACAAACCATTATAATAATGAAAACATTATGTGTATATATTTTTTATATACTTTTAACTACATTTCGAACTATTAAGTATAATTACTTGTAAATCTCATAAATTCGAATTTCATAATTAAATAAAACAAATTGGCCTAACCTTTCGACAGAAAATTTCTAGATAAATTAACTGAGTAACTATAAATTTTAATTAAACGCAAATTCTCATTGCAGATTTTGGAATTTAATTAATTTTATTAATTACAATTCTAGAAGAACGGGGAAACTAACTTAGTAAAAACAATTGATTTACTGAGTTACTTGCCTGCAAGAGCATTTATCTGCGGTAAATCGGAGGTAAATGTAACTGAAAAAAAGGTTTACACTATGAGTTACTGAATAAAAAAACTAAATGCATAATTTACAAATCTCGAAGTGCACATAAAAACTAGCATATTATTACACGTATTATGATCTGCGGGTTGTGACCTCAAAAAAATTAGTTTACATGACAAACCAGCTGATAAGTAATATACAGGGTGTCCCATAATTAAGTACCTTTCTTTAACGGGTTGACAGAACTATGAAAAATAAGTTGCGATTTGTTTATAAATTTTTGCCTTAAATCGCTTCATAAAGGAGCTACAACCCCTTAAAGAGGATAAGTATAACATAGTTATATGCTAGTAAATTTGAAACCTCAGAAAAATTAAATTTGGACCATTTATTTATTTCATAATGTTATATACTTTGTAAAATTTTTTTCCAAATATCATGACTTACTTATTCCTGTAGTACAGAGGGGGTGGGAGTGAATTTTCGCCAGAACTTTTGTCATATATATTTTTTTAAACATTTATAACGGAAAGAAGTGCCAATGTTGAAAACTACGGCATGGTAGCTGAGTGGATAAAGCGCTTATAGCTATTTACTCGGTACCGATTATCAATGGTTCAAATTCATCCCGTAGCAAATTAGTTTTATATGTAATTTGTTTCGGATTAAGATAGGAAAGAACTGTCGATGCCCTAGATGTGGTTCGGACTCCACAATAAACTGTAGGGCCTCGTCTCTCTTTGCAATATCCTAGGATTTTCTGGGAGTTACTTCGGTGACTTGAGAGGCGATTAAGAAAACATTTTAGAAAACAAGAAAAAACATAAAATAGATCCTTTTACCAAATGCCAATAGTAGCTATCGTTTTGGAGCTATTTGTATTTAAATATTGCGATGTAGTCCATTTTCTAATTGTAATACTATGATAGAAAATAACTTTAGCTCTCAGTTGGCAGTTGTCTTTGTTTTATATTATTAGCATAAATTTATAGTGAAATATTGTTCACATGTCATAATTATTTTGTGAATATGCATTTAATATTGGGCAAATGCAAGGGAATTTGGGGAAATATTAGAGAACATATTATAACTTCGATGATTAAATGCGTGGATTTCATTTTGAAAATTTTTGAAACATTAAGACAATTTAATTTTGTTACTTTTAGATATTTTTTAAAAAAATTTTTATGCTTAATTATCTTCTGAACTTTAAGGCACACACATAAAATAATTTTAATTATAAAATTATTGTAAGTAAAAAAAATTTTTTCTTTAAATTACATGCATATTGCGTAAAGCGGTATTTTAAATTGTTTTACCAAAAATACAGTAAAAAATATTATGGAATTATTTTTTTAGATGTATGTAGTTACCTATCAATTATTGTATACCCATCCTGTATTGCAATATTAAAATACAAATAACTCCAAAATTATGGTTCCTATCGAAATTTATTAAGAGCACCTTTTTCATGCAGTTTTTAGCACTGGTACCTTTCCTCGTTTTAAACGTCTAAACAAAAAATAAAACAAAAAAAGGTATGGCGAAAATTCACCCCCACTCCCTCTGTAACTACTCCAGCAGATCATGATAAAAAATTTGCCAAAATAAGTAACATTATGAAATTAATATACCGGGTGAGTCACGAATTGCGCTCGCCCCGATATCTCCTAAAATATTTGGAATAGAAAATTGAAATTTCGAGGGCTTATTATACGACTAAAATGCCATCTTTTCAATAAAAAATCAAGTTTGGTGCACATCCGGTTTGACCGGAAATGCTCACAACTTTCGATTTTTAAATGAAACACCCTATATATTTTTACATTTTTGGAATCTAGAGGAAATTTTGAATACAATACATCCATTTTGGTCACTTTTTGATAAACATTAAAAATTTTATTAAAAAATCTATTTCTGAATCCAGAGTGCTGTGGTGGCCAAAATATATTTTAGTTTGTGTGGTACGTTACTATAAAAATAAAAAGAGCAATATAATTGCATTACTTAATTGTCTAGAGGCGTTTAAAATTTTTAAATGTGATTTTTATCCACTAGGTTTTTTTAAATGGGAAGTTAATCGTCCACCAACATTTTTAAATACCCCATTTTCATACGAATCTAATGATACCAAAATTTTGAAAATCCGCTCAGAAATATTTGAGATTTCAGCCAAAATACAATGCAACCAAGCTTTTAGAAACATGCGGCTAATAGATTAGTGTGCCTTGGAAACTAAAATGACACATTTCTGTTTAAAATCTGGTAACTTAATAACATTGGAAAAATCATAGTAGCCATTGAATGTAATAAAACAATATCAGCTGCCAGACAGACTCGTGTAGTTATAGGCAATCTTGAGCTATCAAACATTTAATAATTGTGAGCGCAAAGAACGTTACAAGTAAGTTTAGCATAGGTATGTGGAGATAAACACAATTACATCCACAAGGAAATTAGCAACAGAATGCGACATCAGTACGGTTTTCAGAGTTTTATTTAAATAAACATAAATATCGGGCCTATAAATAAATAAAAATCAATTCCGTTTGAACAATTAAACTTAAACTAGGTAACAGTAGGTATCCATATTAAAATAATTAATAATAATTAAACCATAAATTGACATAGATATTGTTCAAAATGTCCACCATTTTTTTCTATACACAATTCGGCTCTGCGTACAGTTGCTTGAATGGCTCTACGCAATTCAGCCGGCGTTATTTCATTAACAACTTTATTTTGCAGCTCTTCACGGGTATTTGAAGAAGTTTTATAAACTTTATTTTTGAGAGTGCCCCATACATAATAGTCGAGGGGTGTTAAGTCAGGTGACCTAGAAGGCCACCTGATATGACCTTGATTTGCGATAAGGCGTTCACCATACAAGTTGTTTAAATATTCCATCACTCTTCTGGAATTATGTGGGGGAGCAACATCTTGTTGGAAAAACAGATTTTGTAAATAGGCAAGAGGAAGTAAGTCAAGAAATTCTGTTGTCTGGTTTTGTAAAAAGATTAAATATCGTTCGCCAGTAAGTGTTCCATCAAAAAATATGGGTCCAATTATTCGATCTCCAAGTACTCCAAGCCAACAGTTAAGCCCAAATCTTTCCTGAATATTCCCCCACCTTACCAACCTCAGATTTTCTTGAGCCCAGTACCTAGTATTGTTTCTGTTAAACATACCTTGGTTTGTAAATCTACTTTCATCTGAATATAAAATACGAAAAGGAAAACCTGGGTTTTGTTGTACTGCATTTAAGAACCAGTTGCAATATACTAGCCTCCTGTCTTTATCATCTCCATAAAGATGTTGGTGTATTTGGTATTTATAAGACCGAAACTTATGTTTCTTTAAAATTCTGCAAACCGAAGACTGACTAATGTCGCATTCCGTTGACAATTCCCTTGTTGATGTTGTTGGGTGTACCATCACAAATCCTAATACATCAATTTCTTTGTCCTCACTTACAATAAATGTTTGATGGTCATCTTGTTGATCGGGTTCGTTTCTTAATTTTTGTTCCACTCTGGCAAACAAGTGTCTGCTTGGAGGACGTCTGTTGGGATATCGTTGCTGATACAGTCCTGCAGCTGCAGTTGCATTTTTGTGACACTCTCCATATATCAGTAACATATCGACCTTTTCACTTCTACTAAAATTATTCATTTTCTTTAATTTTTACTCAAAGAGATTTCCGCAACGCTTTATTTTTTATCTGTCTGACAGCTGATATTGTTTTATTGCATTCAATTATTATTTTTCCAATGTTATTAGGTTACCAGATTTTAAACAGAAATGTGTCATTTTAGTTTCCAAAGCCCACTAATCTATTAGCCGCATGTTTCTAAAAGCTTGGCTGAAATCTCAAATATTTCTGAGCGGATTTTCAAAATTTTGGTATCATTAGATTCGTATGAAAATGGGGTATTTAAAAATGTTGGTGGACGATTAACTTCCCATTTAAAAAAACCGAGTTAGTGGGTAAAAATCACATTTAAAAATTTTAAACGCCTCTAGACAATTAAGTAATGCAATCATATTGCTCTTTTTATTTTTATAGTAACGTAGCACACAAACTAAAATATATTTTGGGCACCACAGCACTCTGGATTCAGAAATAGATTTTTTTTAATAAAATTTTTAATGTTTATCAAAAAGTGACCAAAATGGATGTATTGTATTCAAAATTTCCTCTAGATTCCAAAAAATGTAAAAATATATAGGGTGTTTCATTTAAAAATCGAAAGTTGTGGGCATTTCCGGTCAAACCGGATGTGCACCAAACTTGATTTTTTATTGAAAAGATGACATTTTAGTCGTATAGTAAGCCCTCGAAATTTCAATTTTCTATTCCAAATATTTTAGGAGATATCGGGGCGAGCGCAATTCGTGACTCACCCGGTACGGTGCAAATTTAATTTTTGCAATTTAACAGGTTTCGAATTTATTGACAAATACTATGTTGTAGTTCCCTTATGAATCGAATTAAGGCAAATGTTTATAGAGAAATCTCAACTTGTTTTTTATAGTTCTATCACCTTCATGAAGGAAGGTATTCAATTATTAGACACCCCGTATATTTAGACGCTGATATTGCTGAATAATATTATTATTGATAAACATATTTTGGCGAAGTTATTCGACAATATAAGAAAACGAATCATATCTACATTCTTTTATAAGTATAAGTAAAGTATAAATATATATATATATATATATATATATATATATATATATATATATATATATATATATATATATATATATATATATATATATATATATATATATATATATATATATATATATATATATATATATATATATATATATATATATATATATATATATATATATATATATATATATATATATTAATTTTAGTGCACAACAAAGCAGTGTAGACACTTACTATTTCTGTCGTACATTAACAATATAATCCAACAAATGACAGCTTTTCATTGTGAACTTACACATGATATAACACTTGCAACAAGTACAATTAATAACTTCAAATGTTTTAGTAATATCACAATATTTTTATCAACAATGATTTAATTATACAGAAAATATTCTTTTATGCAGTTTTATCCTAAATGTTTAAATTACATTGCCAGTCCCCTTCCGATATTAAAATAGATCCTTTCAGCCTTTAAATTACTAAATACAACGTGCAACTCAAAAAAAAAACGTACAAACCTATAATCTTTCTCATTTTTACTTTCTTATACCTAATATAAGGTATAGTATGTAGTATAGCATGTTGTGATTTTTTTCGACCTCAAGATTTTGATTGATACAAACGTTTTGAACCCTCCTGAATCCATTCTGACTATTTTCCGATTAATGTCTGTCGGATCGCGTGTGTGTGTGTATGTGTGGTTGCGTGCGGTCGTGCGTGCGTGTGTGTGTGTGTTTTTGAGATGAAGCTTTCAAATTTGGTACACGTTCTAAAGGCCAAAGACAACGATAAATTCCGTGGTGAGCAAAATTAGCAAGCTGAAAGGAGATCCACGGGTCCCAACCTTATTTGTATTTGTCTTTACAAAAAAAATATATATTAGATGAAACATATCAAGCCAATAAAATATATTTTTCAAGTATTTAAATAAAGTTGATATAAACTGAAATTTTTTACACATTTGATCTCATAAAATGGGGTTAGGATAAATTTAGCAGTTTGACATTTGAAATATATAATTTAGTTACAGAAATGTCAATGTCAATAAGAAGAATTTATTAAAATATATGACCTGAATAATTATTGACAGTATCGAAAGACGCTGATAATTAATTATTTAAAAATTTTAATGAAAAATTTCAAGTTACGCTATTAAAATTTAATTGAGGTAAGTGAAGAATTAAATAGAATGATTTTTTTAGATCAGGGTGATATATACTAGTATAAGAAAGTTATGTTCTGGCCACATCAGACAATTATTTTTATAAAAATGAATAACGATTTTAAGAATTTGGTCTTTACTTTTGTAGCAATTATAGTCACTTTGAAGCTATTGTGAATGTTTTATTTGCCAATTTTATCATTATTCGTTATTTTTTTATTGTAGATTTTTTTTTAAATCGGTTTTATTCGTAAACAAGTTTAGCCCAATATCCGAAATATGCAAGGTATTTTGGTAGTTTTTAGAAGTTCCAGTTGGCTTCTGATACATGCAAAAGATGGTAAAATTATTGTTATAAATACAGCTGGCAAAAATGTGCGGCGGGACATAGGCGTAGGCATCATAATAATCGTAATAAAAGAAGTTAACTAGTAACAAATGCAAAAAACTGTTACAAATTTATAACGATGTATGCACAACTTATCCTTTTAACTAGCTTAATGAACTAGCTTGGTTATCACAAACTGGAGAAGATCTGTAAAAACTTTGCAGCATCGCAGGTATGTTTCTATGGTTTTCTCTGTGAGTGATGTTCGGTGTGGTGAAAAAATATGCTTATATTTTGAGAACGACCGTTTGACATTCATTGATGTAATACAGGCATACTTAAAATAGTCTTTGAATACATTTAGCGGATCTGGAGATGCACCATCAGTACCATCACAAATTTGTTTTAATATAGTAAAACCGGTGTCCTGCTTTAACACACGTGTGACTTTTCTGTAACGCGCTCATTTTTTGTGTCACCTATAGCGTGTAGCAGTCGATTTATTTTGTCTACTACTTGCATTGACTCCGCTAACGACAACGCACTGAAATGAAATGAGCGAAAACTTAGGACATTTAAGAAACACTTTTTTTGTACTTGCTATTAATGCATCTACCTCTGGAAAACCTTATCGAATAGTTCCTGCCACAAGATGTAAATCATGCACTTTACACGTAACATGTACCAACCTACAACCGTGTTCTTGATGAGAATATAGGTCGTGCTCTGCTTTGTCGCTGCTTCATCAGTCACAAACATCAACACTTGACTTGCTCACAGTTCAATTTTTTTTTACATCTCCAGCACCACCCGCGTAATTATTTTGCCAGTACACTCAATTATTCTTTTGCTAGCTATTAACAGTGGAAATGTCGATTTAAGAGGGCCCAGTAAACATACTATAACATTTACAATAGATTTTTTTTTACAATCTTTCATAACCACAGGCGTGTAGTTTTTAATACGTACATATTCTCGCGGCTCGCTTCGATATGTGGTATTTGTTCGCTGGTCGTTGTCCCTAAACACCTGATGTCACATCATTGAACCACCGCACGACTTGCCAGCTTTAGTTATAAAATAAGAACAAAAGGAGTTATAGATTCGTGTTTTTTTTTAGACATACGGTACACACTCCCCTTTTATAGACTGAAATAATTTATGTACATACGCGACTTTAAAAATTTCTTTGAAGTTACGGCCATTGTTATATTTAAATATCGTACATTCACTGGAAATTTGACTTCCATTTTAATGCAAATATACCATCCACAGTGAAATATTGGGTATAATATAATATCATGAGTCCGTAAAAGGTAACATATATGAATGGTAAGACATTTGTATAATATTCTGCCATCATAAGCAGAAATACCTTAAGTGGATTTTTTATAAAAAATGAGATAATTATTTAAATCGTCTATTTATGTGATTTTACATCATAATTAACCGGCAAAAATAATTTTTTTAAAAATAAGACATTATTTACTAATATAATATTACCCCATGTTTACTAACATGCACAGTGTCATAAGCAAGAGCGCCTTAAGCTGATATTCTAAGGTACTTTTGCGTATTATATATGAATTTTTAAGCAAGAACACATTAAGTCAGATATAAGGTATTCTTGTTTATAGATATGTACTCAATATATACGCAGTTCGAAGCTAAAACACTTCAAGTATAGACATAAGGCGTTCTTGCTTAAAACGTGTATGACGACTTAAGATGTGTGAATTTGTGTAATATAAAATTTATAAATGAAACGGCATATTGTTTAGCCTGTTTCAATGTAAGCCACGAAAATAAAAATAAAATGAATAATTATATTATATAAGCACGTTATTTTCATGAATTTGTATGTTCTCTAGATACTACTCTTAATTTATTTTCCGTAATAAGTATTATTTATAATAATAAATATATTTTACTAATATATTTGTGTGTGAATAATTAATCTTTTTATTGTTTCTGTCCTGGCGATACGGGTTAAATGTATCCCGGGCTATCAAAGCCCAATTACAAACAAATGTTTGTGTATAGATTTCTGGAACTAATTTTGCCATTGACTGATAGATGTCCCCAATAGAGGTTACTTTTTTATTAAACAGGTACGGGACTTATGTAACCCGTATAGCTAGATGACGCGTATGACTACGGGATTCTATAGACCCGTATCGCTCCCATAGCAAACCGCAAATATCAGGTAACGCAGCGAACGTGTTAATTTATTTTAGTCTCAAACTGCATGTTAGTTTTGTATGCCTATTTGATTAAAGAAGGCCTTATGTTAATACATAAGGCTTTTTAATCTCATATAGACATACAAAACTAACATGCAGTTTGAGATTGAAATACTCCATGTTAGTTTTGTGTGATTATGTGATACTAAAAAATCCTTATGTATTAACATAAGGCTGTTTAGTGTCATATAGGCCTAAGAAACTAATATAGAGCGTGAGACTAAAATAAATTAATGACTTTTAAAATATTGAAACATCCATATTTGGTTAATATGAGGCACTTGTTATATACTGAATGTCTGAATATTTATATTGTTTTGAAAAAATAATGGGAAAAGCTATTTTTAACGATTTTGTGATGAAATCATGAATACTGCAATTTCTGCACAAACGTCAAAGCAATATTTAAATCATTTCTGCTTATGAGGGCAGTATTCTTTTTGACGTAGATTGCCCCTATCAGAGGTAACGAAACATAATTTAAAGTAAGCTGACAGCGGACAATATTAGAAGTATAATTTACTAACAATCTTCCATTTCGAGGAACATGAACTATGAACTTTTTATTTAAATCTTGTAATGAAAAATTATTCATTTATAGCTAATAGAATACCTATTTAAAAATATTTGCTTTCGGTCAATTTCTAATACATTTTGGAAAATGCTCATTTACAATACAAGTCTCCATTTTTAAATTTAGCAATAGATATGACTCTCAACAAATTCAAAATACTTACAGCGTTTCTGTATAAAAACAATATTTAAAAGCATTTGCCACTGGAAAATTATCATCAAGTTTTTTTGATATATCTTTAATTTTTAAACGTTTTCAAAATATTTACTGTTGTAATTTTTTTAATCACCTATTTAAGTAAGGCTATTTTTGCTACCAACGTCAGGAGATAAGCTCATCGTGCTTGTGTACAGCACTGGCACACCTAACCTAATCTGGTAGTTTTGACGATCTTCCAATTTGTCTTAAGAATATTTAACCTGCATATATCGCAAATACACGAAACCCACAATTTTGCATCCCTTCTGAGAGGCTCGAGGAGGTCGGTTCATGCACTTTACCTCATCAAGCTGATCGTGCTTGATTTTGAACCCTATCATTTGGGTGGAAAAATGTGTCCTCTGCACCACTAATCCGATCCACTGCATTTTTAAATTTAGCTAGTCAAATACGAGTATGAGCAAATCAAACTGTAAACACATTTACCTTTAACATTAAAAAAAAGTTTTAGTTCTAAATTAAAATTAAAAAACTGAAAAAGGAATAAAAATATACTTACTGAATAATTTCATCGTTCATACAACTTAAAACAGATAATTAGTTATGGTTACTTTATTATCTTTTTTTTGATTATGATGATTTCTGTATTATAGTGTTGTATTTTTTTATATTTTACTATTGGTAATGTTATTGGTGGGGCAGGCAGGTTCTTTTTACCAACTCCCAGTTGTACCCTCAGACATGTACTACTCTTGCTCCCCTGATCTTCTAAAGAAAGTCAGGATGTCACTCAGTGAGAGGGACCTCATCTCCTTCCTTAGAAACGTTTCAGTACTGAAGATGTTACGCCTCGGGAACCCGAATGCGTCACACTGCCCCAGGAAGTGGTAAGACGTTTCTTCATCACTCCCACATCCTTGATATGCAAGGTCTTTCTTAACACCTATCAATAATAGATGTCTGTTAAGTCCGGAGTAGCCTGTCAGAACTTCAATTGTCTTTTGACTCCAGCCCAGTAATCAGGCCGATCTTGATTTGTTTGGCCTCGTCACAAAATTTCGAGTTTGCCTACAGACCCTGTTGGTCATCCAATGCTTCTTCAGTGTCCCGTGGGCCTACTCATTGAGGGCTGTCGTGATCTGAATTCTTGTGATTCCCAATATAGGCTCAGGCTCCAAGTCTAAGCCAATTCATCGGTCTTTTCGTTGCATGGAACCCAGGTATGTCCTGAGACCAACACTAGTCCATGCCCGGCAAGCTGTTCTAGGGCATCCCTGCACTCCTAAACGAGTGCTGATCCAGTCCTAAGGCAGCGCATCGCTTCTAGAATAACCTGGCTGTCGGAGCAGATGTATAACATCTATTCCGCATCGTTTCGTACCTAGAACCTGCCACTGCTAGAATGGCTTAACTCCCCCCATGGAAAATCGTGGTGTACGAACCTAGAGCAAAGCTCTCCTGCACTCCGCCTTCCTGAACTATTCAAACCCTGGAGAACGATCTGGCGACTACACGAGAACCGTTCGTGTAGCATACCAGAGAGTTCGAATGGAAGTTAATTCTTTAGAGCAGAGATGGGGATTTCACTCTCCGTCAGTCCAGAAATTGCTACGTAATCCTCAGCTCTACCTGAACCTCGCTAGCTCCCAAAATCTAGCATTCTCAGATAGGCTGCCATAGCCTCCCTGTTTATCCACGAGGAAAGCATTGATAGGCTTAGGAGAACCTCCAGAGCAGCTGTTGGTGTCGTCCTCATTGCACCAGTGATCCCTAGGCAAGCCAGTCTCTGGAATGTTGCCATATTTCGAGACATGCTAGCTCTATCCACGCTCGGCTACCAGAACACATATCCGTGCTGGAGCTTTAGTCCGATGATCTCCGTGTATAGCCAAGCCAATGTAGGAGCTGTGCGTGGAGGCCTCCGTTCTTACCTACTGCCCGGCGTATTTGGCAGAGGGTTGTAGTCGACTTTTTGACAACAGTGACAATCCTCGGCCTCCATGATAGTTTATTATCTAGGGTCACTCCCAAGTGTCTGACCTCCTGTGTGAGCGCAAGAGGTTATCATAAATGATTGATGCCCTATTTTTCTTTTCTTGGTAGAAAGGATCGCCTCAGTCTTGGTGTGATTGAGACACCTGTTTCGCCATACCATCTTTCAATTGTTCTACAGGCTACTTTACTGTTAATATTTCATGACATTTTCACTCAATGTAATTAATTATTATTTTAGAGAGTTGCTGTTATTGTAGAGTTTTGACTAGATCAGATTAGGTTATATTAATTATATTAATATTTACCATGCAGTTGATGCCATTAAAAAGATGATTGGAGGTAAATAAAAATTATTATCCTATACACATTTCTTTAAATTTAAATTTTATTCCGTTCCATTTTTTATATCCCAATTTTCGTGTTTCATTTAAATTATACATTAAACATGGGAAGTAGCCTACAGCAGGAAAGGAATGAGCTTCTTATCTTTTATTTAAATTCGGCAGTTTAATGGAAAAGAATTACTGAAATAATTATTTTAAAAGGGATAAAGAACTTATTGCAAATAACGAGTCGGTTTCTTCGAGGATTTTTAATGAGATGTGGCCGTTATTTTTTAATTTGGTTTTATATTCTGCCCGCATATTGCGACAAGATGTAAGAAGTTTTTGCTGAACTTTTGCGACTTACATTTATTATCTGTATATTTTAATAGACGAAGAGGAATCATTAACCATGACAGATTTTGATTTTTGGGAAACATTTCTTTGATAAGTAAACTGCGTCCTTATTTCAAAAATGCAGCTATTTTATTTGCAAAGGCTATGTTTTACAAAATTATTAATGATATTTTAAAACCAAAATCCAAATATATTAAAAAAATTTTGAGATAATGTAACACATGTTGGTATTTTCGAAATCAGAAAAATAAGGAAAATCGAATCAATTGAAAATATACAGGGTGTTATATTTTAAAAAAGTAATATTTCATATATCTTAAACGCGATAAGCAATTGTCTTTTTGATTTAAAATAGTGAAAGGAGGTCTTTACACCTAGACAGTAATAAATCTAAGAATATTATAATTACTTATGTTTAATATTTATATTTTGTATGATTTTTACATATAGTAAAATTCACATAATCAACTATAACAATTAAAACAGGTTCGTTTTAAGAATTGACTGGCGTCGGTTAGGGGTTTCGTGCAACTTATAAAGACTTATCATGCTCATTAACAGTTGTTGATGGTTGTCAGCACACACTTGCATCATTAATAAACCTTATAGATTATCCTCAACTATTTGTGTAGTCAGATGTATATATTTAATTTTTTGACATTTTACTTGTTTAAAATAAAAAATCTTGAGGCTAGAAAACGGAAACAAAATACACATTAGGCGAAATATTTTATTATTAATAATTGAATAATGATTGCCGAATATTTTTTTTTGTTATAAAACAAAACAGCTAGGTAAAAAAAACAAATGTTTTGTTGATTTCTCCAAATTATTAATTTTGTGTTTTGTTTACCAGCACTAAAATTTCTGTTAATAAATTTAAAAGTGTAAAAGATTTATAACTTTTCCTTAAAGCAATTTTTCTTGATATTTTAGAAAATCTGCCGCTGTAGCGCTTCTGTTTACATGATATGGTGTGGATGTAAAATATATGAAAAAAATAAAAATTGTTGAAATAATATTAATTTTGGTATTAATCAAATTTAGCACAAATTTAGTTTTGCGTCTTTAATATTATTACAAAAAACAACGTGTGCATTTTTTCAACCTCAGAAAATGCCTAGAAAAATGAAAAAAAAAATGTATTAATAATTAAGATTAACGGAAATGACAAATTTGTATTTTATGTTTTGCATAGATAAATATATTTACTTTTCAGGATCACGAGGAAAATAAAGAAATGTTCCAATGTTCCAGTGTACCATTTATTTCTCCAGCTTTTCTAACAACAAACGTAACCTGGTTTTTTCTTTGCCGCGTTCATCAGACAAAATTAAGAAAATAAAGAAAATATCTGATGTAGCCAGCACATAACTTTCTTATACTAGTACTTATATTATCCTGATCTCAAAAAATCATTCTATTTAATTTTTCACTTACCTCAATTAAATTTGAATAGCATACCTTGAAATGTTTCATTAAAATTTTTAAATAATTAATTATCAGCGTCCATCGATACTATTAACAACAATTCATGTCATATATTTTAATAATTTCTTCTTATTGACATTGACATTATTGTAACTAAATTAGACATTTCAAATATCAAACTGCTACGTTTACTCTAACCCATTTTATGAGGTCAAATGTGTAAAAAATTTCAGTTTACATCAGCTTTATTTAAGTACTTGAGAAATAGATTTTATTGGCTTGATATAGTAGACATAATTTATAATCTTCCATCAAGAATATAGTTTTTTGTAAAGACAAATACAAAAAAGTTTGGGTTCTGTGGAATTCCTTTCAGCTGGCCAATTTTATTCATCATCGATTTTTTTATTGTATTTGGCCTTTAGAACATGTGTACCAAATTTGAAAGCTTCATCTCAAAAATTGTGTCTGCAATCGTGATACTACAGACATGCAGACAGATTTGTTCCATAAAGTTATATTCTTTCATTATAATTCGTCGAGATTCGTCCAGAAATGCAATAAAAATTTAAAAACTTTTTCCTTCTTTCATTAATTATGTCTCTTCTGATGGTACCACATTCACCAAATTTAATATGTCACCTAAAATGGTCATCAGACCAATGATAACTACTGCATCCATCATTTGGTGGCCGAATGGAATGCAACGGACGGCCAAAGCCAAACTCCCTGGATTACAGAGATTAGCATGCTTGACCGTAATGGGAGCAATTAACACCACGCCGTCAGCTGCAATAGAAGTCCTCCTGGACTTACCCCTCTTCATATATATTTGGAGAGAGAGGCCAGGTGGGTAACTTATAGACTGCAACAAGCGACTATTATTATGCTACAGACTAGTATCATGTAGCGGATAACATAGAGAGTCACAGCATCCTGGGAATGCCTTCGGATACTATGCCTACTATGACCAACTACGAGCTGACCTTCAATATCCTTTTTCCGGAAAGAGATGAGTGGGATTGGAATAAAATCTAGCTACTGAGGGCTGACAGTTGCTGGTTTACAGACGGCCACAAAACTCTTGAGGGAACAGGAGCCGGAGTACACAACTACAGACCAAGGGTGAGGATATCCTCAAGCTTAGGTACTATTGCAACTATTTCTCAGGCCGATGTTCATGCCATTGTATTGTATGTGCGCAGGCTGGAATATATGCATCTTGCACGCAGATCAATTAAAATTTTTAGATAGCCAAGCAGCTATAAAAACTCGTGGCTCCTACCGCTGTAACTTCCCTAAGTTATTTATTTGTCTGAATTTTGCGAATTTGATCAGTGGGTGAAATTTTAATTAATAACAATTTTTGGTAAATCACAAGCACAATCAATTACATTCTTTACTTCAACATTTGTTTGTTCTTTACTGTAATGTCCGATTTTCTCGACAATTTTCCTAACCTGGTTGTTTATCTATTTCAACGAATAAGGGTCGGTTCCGCATCAATCAAATAATTTGTTAAATTGTTAACTTCATTTAACTGTAACATAACTTTCTGTAAAAAGTTGTTGAACGTCGGAAAATCTTTATTGTTGTTTTACTGCTTTTCGGCGCCATATTTGATTAGTTCTGCGTAAAAAAAGTGTTGACTTAATGTGGCTAGTAAGTTACACAACTTTAAAGCTCCATAAAGTGTCCCGATAACATTATAGGAACTTTAAATAGAACACTTTTAGTTATCATTACTTTGAAGTGATCTCTTGGTAACGCTGTGCAGTCGGCATTCCTACTAATTCTCAATTTAAAGTTGAAAATGCTTTAAAGTAATGCAGAAGAGTATCCGCGACGTTGCACATACCGCAGCAGTTACTTGAACGTATGATAACTATGCAACACTTGAATTCAGTAGAATTTCCGTAATTATTACTACACGGGCATACCACAAGGTGAATTTTACACTAAAGTCGCAAATTTAGTGACAATTATGTAATGCCTACTAGACTAAAGTTCCGATGCCAGTTCCCGTCATTTTGGGGCTAGCCGTGGAAACCTGCTGAACTGCGCAGTTCTCGGCGAATGTCTTACGTTTTCCTTTATCTTCGTACTATTGAGTGCATTACAACGAGCCGACTTTATAAAAGAATAATTATTAAATTACCTATATTGATATTTTTGTTTAAGCCTGTTATTCCAATACTATAAACATTTAATATACCACAATAATGTTTGTTTTGCTTACTGATTTACAAAATTGTACATTAATTATTGACAATGTGTTGTAATATAAATTTTTATTTTGTTTCAGGTAAGTTGCGTCTACTACTATTTAAGCTTTGGACGTCTAACATAATGTAAGTAATGAAAATAATTTATTACAGAAGAAACAAGGAGATATGATCTATATTATGTAAGATAAAAAGAACAATCGTTCTTTCAATGACAAAATTAGAAATTACTAACCGCGAATAATTTAAAATGTTATCAATTTACAGTAACGCATAACTGAGTTAAAAAATTTATTAATCCACAAATTTTAAGAACTCAGTATCATGTACTACTATTTATTCTTAATGAATTACAATGAGCAAATAAATTTCGAAAATAGGAACTAATACCGGATTCAAAATAATTTACTGTATTTGTTCGTACTATTTTTATATTTTTATGTATCTATTTAGTCTTAATATTTCTCTAACTTTAAATTCCACGACTGCTAGCGACATTGGCGCCTTCATCAAAATATAAAAGATGCAAGAATTCCATAGAAAACGGATTTACAATCCCAAAACGAGAGAGATTAAATTAAGAAAAAAAATCGGAAACGTTATTGATTAATATCCTAATTAGGCATATTATATGGTATATATACCATATATTATAATATATATGTCCTATACCCAAAAATGCCAAAGATTATTTTCTGATATACTAAATTCTACGTTTATCTTCAGTAAGGAACAGTGACGTCTGAATTTCACACCTTGTATACCAATCGAGGACTTAAAAAAAACTTTATACTGAAACTTGTGTAAATTGATCTGCTGTTTCTGAATTTTTAGATTGCCAATTGATTTGGAATTACGAAATCAGTGAAATGGAGAGTTTTTCAAAATATGCATTTTTTTAGATTTTTTATTCAACTTACCGTATCTTTTCATATTTCTTAGTGACTTATGAACTTTAAATTTTAAACAAGTAATATTCAAACCCTTCTGATCACATTCAAGTGTACAAAGTTAAAATAAGTTAATTGCTGTATTACTAAAATAAAATTTTTGATGTGGCTAGCACATAACTTTCTTATACCAGTTATATCATCCTGATCTAAAAAAGTCATTCTATTTAATTCTTCACTTACCTCAATTAAATTTTAATAGCCTACCTTGAAATGTTTCATTAAAGTCTTTAAATAACTAATTATCAGCGGCTTTCGATAATTCGTGTCATATATTTTAATAATTTCTTCTTATTGACATTAGACATTTCAAATGTCAAATTGCCAAATTTATCCTAACCCCATTTTATGAGGTCAAATGTGTACAAAAATTCAGTTTACATCGGCTTTATTTAAAAGTACTTGGAAAATATATTTTATTGGCTTGATATAGTAGATATGATTTATAATCGTTCATCAAGAATATATGTTTTTTTAAAGACAAATAAAAAAAGTTTGGGTCCCGTGGACCCCCTTTCAGCTAGCAAATTTTGCTCATCACCGAATTTTTCATTGTCTTTGGCCTTTGAAACAGGTGTACCTTGAAAGCTTTATCTCAAAAACTGTAGTTGCTATCGCGATACTACAGACATGCGGACAGATTTTCTTCCATAAAGTTATATTTTTTTTATTAGAATTCGTCGAGATTCGTCCAGAGACGCAATAATTTTTTTCTTATTTTCTTTTCCCCAAAATTGTACCTCTCTTCTTCTTTCATTCATTATGTCTCTTCTGGTGGTCATATTCACCAAATTTAATGTGTCACCTAAAATGTTGCTGAATTATTTGGAAAAAATACTCATTTTTAATTTTTATTGCTGAATTTTGCAGTTATTGTTCAATAAATTGAAAATGGTCACAAATAGCTATAGAAATGTACGCACAAAAACTGTTCCTATATCACATCATCGAAAAAGATAAATGGTGTTCCATTTGAAAAAAAATTGAGAAAATTCAGTTCAAAAAGTTGTAAATTTAAAAATCTTTTTGGCCACATATTTTTATGAAGGGAAAATTGCTGAGTGTAATCTCATAGATGTCTCATAAATGGTGCTAATAAATTTTTTCTTAAAATCGATAATTGTGATTGTAGTGATATTTTTAATATACACGTGTAAATGGTATAATTACAACAAAAAAAATCATTACATCCAAGTGGTTGGGAGAAAGTCAATAATAATATAGGAGTGAAAGGATGCCACAGAGAGGTTTTAAAAAATTTTCTAATTTATATGGCATTTCATTTAAAAAAAATGGTACTTGA